>JAAALK010000285.1:32873268-32887184 GCA_019279435.1 Zizania palustris | reverse complement strand
GGGTGACGATGTCGCGCTTGATGAAGCCTGCGCATGTCTTGACGTAGCCTCCAAGCATCATGTCTTGGAGTGCCTTTAACTTTTCCTTGATCTCTGCTCGGTCTGCTGTTGGGATATCTTCAAGTGTAGGAGACAATATGTTGTGGTTGTCGATATCCGCGCCTCCTTGCGTCCATCGGCGGTGTAGACGTAGTAGTCGATGTAGATGTACCGGTGGCCAATGTAGACGTCTGGCGTTCGGACTGATCCGACCGAAGGTGGACTCCGAACGGATCTAGAAGCAATAATCACCTCCGAACAGCGGGGTTCGGCGTGAGATCTCCGATACAACAAATTACAGAGCAGCGACGTGAGGGCCACGCGCGAGTGCAACTTCGTCCAGTGCGGAGTATGGTCGTGGCGAAGCCTATCGTGACGACGTATGATGGCGAAGCCTGTTGTTGAAGCCTGCGGTCTTGTCGAAGGGTGTCCTGGGGACCTCCGGAACCGATCTCTCAGCTCTGAACACCTCCAGTGAAGGGGCTCTGAACGTGCGAACCTGCAACAGAGACGATGTGAAGTCTCAATTCAGCCCGAGGACCGAATTTTGCTAAGTGTTGCACTAATAGCGAAGGTAGCAATCTATTACGCAGATTAGCGGATACTTCACAGGCAAAGTACCAAGGCGATAGCAATCTATTATGTAGATTAACGGATACTTCACAGGCAAAGTAACAAAGATTACCACTGTTCTGTAGCGGCCGGCGGAGGGCTTCCAGGCAAACCCACGAAGAGGTACAGGAAAGTAAAGTTAAGGTAAATACGATGAAAGCATGGCTTTTGTTTGGTTTGAGTTGGGGGGCTTCTCCACGCCGGCCATTCCTCTCCTATTTATAGAGATTTAGCAGGAAACGCGTTCAACTCTATCTCTGCCGAGGTGGGCTTCGGCCAGGCCCGCTGAGGAGCCATGCTGAATAGCGTGGGCCTCATGGCTCCAGATGTGATTAGTCATTGTCAATGATAGTCAAAGAGGACAGAAGAAGAGAAGAGATCTGTTGTTTCATGGGCCGCGTGTGACTCTGGTACATGGGCAGCAAGCGACTATCGGGCAGAGGAGGCTGTGAAGTCGGGCTGGCCCAATCCGGGTACATGGGCCAGGAACAACAGAAGACCCACTGGGCTGTTAACCAGGATTGACTCAGGTACATGGGCGGTGAGTGATTGTCGGGCTGAGAGAGCTGCGGAATCGGGCCGGCCCAATCTGGGTACCTGGTGCAAAGTCGGTGGAGGCTTTGTCAGTTTCGGCGCAAAACTGACAACCGTTGATTCTGTATCGGACTGTCCAGAAGAGAAGTCGTAGTCGCTACGAAAATTTAGCTTCCGGATAAGTCATCTGTATCTCTAGGCCCACAGTCAGTCAGTCGTGTCTGTAAAAATTCCTAAGGGCATTTGAGTCATTTCCTTTATTTTAGCATCTGTAAAAAACCCTAAGGCTGGTGGAATATTCTAGGTCTTTGGGCAGCCTATAAATAGGGCCCCAATCCCTAGGGTTGGACTACCCTTCCAGAATTCACTTTTCAATCTATTGGGTCATTTTACTCCCTGCGGTTTCTCTCTCCTGCTTCTATTTGTGCGCCGCCAGGTTCCTGTTTGAGCCTTGTTCTTTACTTCATTCCCTCTGATATTTGTTCCAGTGAGATTCTATCTCCTGTTCTTATTGAGGTGCGTGCATTGATTTCTCTGAATCGGAAGCTTCGGTTTGGTGTGTGCTGTTGTTTTTATTCCTGAGAATGTGTCTCTGTTGCGTTTGTTCTTCACACAAGTAGTACTAGTTCTTGCTGTGCAAGTAACTTTCCCTGTAGCAACAGTACACTAGTACTAGCCTTACTTTTTACTGCGTAGCTTTTTGATCGTGTAGACAGGGCCAAAGTCTCTTTTCTGGTTGTTTCTGGCGAAGCTCCTTCTCTATCCGAAGCCCCTCAGCTCCGTGAGGCAGGCTTCGATCTGACATTCTCGAGGACTTCGTTTGAACTTCGACTTCACTTTGCGTCCTGTGTTCTAGCTTCGAAGTACTTCTTGAGCTCTGTTAGCTTGATATACTTCGAACGTCTGTACGAAGGTACTCCGACTTGAGCTCTTCGAAGTCCATACTTCGACAGGTTTCGAAGCTAGCTTCGAAGCTTGTTTCTCTCTGATAGACTTCGCTCGGAGTGTGCAGCTGCCTGTTCCGAAGGTCTCAGTGTTGAGTTCGGAGCTTGTTTTCTCGAAGTGTGGTTGTAGGCTTTTGTTTCTTGTCTGTCTACATCAGCATACTTCGATTCGAAGCTAGTCTGTGGTTCGAAGGTCATACATCGTTACTACTAGCTTCGAAGGTAATCCTGTTGGCTTCGAAGTTGATCTTGCTAGCTACGAAGGTAAAGTGTAGGCTTCGATTTGGTTTCTCTATCGTGTGTGGGGCTTCGCTACTCTTTCGAAGGTTGTTTTCTGTGAGCTTGTTCAAAGCTTTCTGTTCAAAGTCTAGCCTTCGAAATACTCTGTTTGAAGCAAGCTTCGACACTGTCATACTTAGCTTCGAAGCATACTTCGCTCTCACCAGTACTCGAACTAGGGTAGACAACAAACCTTCGGCACTTTCATAACAGCCTTCGGTATACTTCGCCACTAACCTCCGAAGCAGGCTTTGACTAGCAAAGCAGGCTTCGACCAGCGAAGCAGGCTTCGGCATGTTTCGAACAGGAGACAGATTTGAACAGTAACTTCTCATCTCACTTTATTTATACTTAGATAATCCATTGAGAAGTTTAACTTGCCATGTCTTGTGTATAATGTTTATCTATCTATTAGCACTGTATTGGTGTTTCTCTATTTGTACCATCAATTGCTTCTAGGCTAGATACCTTAAGACTTAGGCAATCTGTTCATACTCTTCTACTTAGTCTTTTGAGGTGCGTTGGGTGTTGGGAACAAGTCATATATTCGAAAGAATTTTTAAGGCGCCCATTCACCCCCCCTCTGGTCGCTACTTTCGGTCCTACAAGTGGTATCAGAGCGAGGTTAGGGTTTTTCCATACCTTAACCGGTTCTAAACCCCAGTATTGATCATGACGTCTCCTGGCAAGGTCCCGTCCTTGGAAGCTTATGGCTATAATTATTGGAAGACTCACATGCGAGCCTATCTCATGAGCCAGGGCTCGGACATCTGGGACATTTGCGTTCATGACACGTTTGTTATATTGCCAGTGGCTAAGCATGGTACTCCTGGTATCATTGCCCAGCATCTGAGCAATAGTAAAGCTGTGAACATTCTGTTTTCTGGTCTAGGTCCCACTGAGTTTGAGCGTGTGAGCCATCTCTCCACTGTGAGAGAGATCTGGGCTACCCTCAAGGCACACCATGAGGGAATAGCCCAGGTCAAGGCTCGGCTTTATCAGACCTACCAGCATGAATATGAAACTTCACACAAAAGCCGGGTGAATCTGTTGAAGCATTGTTTGGTCATTTTCAATCGATCATAAACAAGTTTCGGGACAACAAGGCTGAGGGTGCTCAGTTAGTCTCAGATCACGAGCAGGCGCTCAAGGTTCTTCATACCTTGGATCCAAAGATCTGGGAGATCAAGGTATCCTCTATCATTGAGAGCACTTCTTACGATACCTTGACCATTTCTGAGTTATTTAGCAAGCTGAAGGCCACTGAGGTAGATATCCAGTTGAGATCAAATCTCACTGGTTCTGGATCAAAGTCCCTGGCCCTTGCTACACCTTCTGTTGATCCCTCTTCTGTGAGATGTGCTGGGTTCTCTTTGATGTCTATCACTGAGGACCAGCTTGAGTCTTTGGGAGATGATGATTTGTGTCTTTTTAACAACCGGGTGCGTCGTGTCTATGACAAAAGAATGTTCAAAAGACATGGCCTTCTTCACCGAAATGGAGAAGAGCTACTCCAAGCAGTCCACGTCTTCTTCCTCTTCAGAGCTCAAGTGATGAAGAGATTGTCATCAGGAAGGGGAAGGACAAGGATGATCCGGCGGGCCTCTGCTTCATGGCTTTCAGGGACAGACCGAAGAGCCACTCACACCAGCCCCGAAGATCCCGCAAGAGCTTCTGCTCAATGGCTCTTGGGGATAAGCAAGAAAAGAGCTCCTCCGATGACTCCGACGACGACAATGAAAACGTATTCTTATGAATGTGAAATTGTTGATTTACTTGAGAGAAATCGTCAGGAGTTAAAGTATCGGAACAAAACTGCTTAAGGGGGCCAAGAATAGGATAGATGAGTTAGAGAGTGAGCTTGCCGTAGCCAACGACAGAATTGGGAGTCTATCTTCTACCCTGCTTGGGTGATAGCAGTGAGTGCCCGAAGTGTGAGGTGCTTCTGTGTGACCTGTCGACTCTGAAGTCCAGGTACACAGAAAGGGTTGATGAGAGGGACGCTTTGGCCACTGAGCTTGAAAGCGCTCAGTTGGAGCTGAAAGATGCTCAAGCCACTATCGTCGCACCCTGTGCTGATTGCCCATCTCATCTAGCTGTCTTAGCTGAGCTGAAAGCCAAGGGCGTGAGCATTTGGGGGATTTGGTGAGAGTGAGAGCTGAGCTAGCGCAGACTAGGCTAGAGCTTGAGACACTGTCAGTTGCACCCACTGTCTGTGAGAATGTTTGTCTCTTAAAATGGAATTGATCAAGCTGAAAGCCGAAAAGTCTGTCCAAGTAGAGAGTGAGTGTGAGATCTGCTTGTCTCAGGTGGAGGTACTAGCTTCCTTGAGAGAAGAGCTAGTTGATTCTCAGAATGAGAACTTTTACCTCCGTTCTATCTTGAGTTGGATCAGTGCCATAGAGCCACAGCTCGGCATGATGATCCAGCAGTTCAAGAGGCAGGATGGGTTTGGGGTAGGTTACACCTACACAAGGCAGACTTTGAGAGTGCCATTAGCCGGGCACTGGAGTGGAGTAAATGACTGCTGAGCAGAGATCCCCCAAGACTCACTCCACTGAGTTTCCCTGGCTAGTCAGCCCCAGGATGGAGTGATCCATGAACAGCCCAAAGCTCCACCCAAGAAGCCCATCTGGGTTCCAAAGCCCAAACACTCCGCACTTCTCTTGACTCTCTTCCTGGACCTCTCAACCCAAGAAGACCACGCCTAACACCACCAAGCCCAAGAATCCCAAGCCTCAACCACATCCCAAGAAACCCACCTATCATTGTGAGTACTGTCAGAGAGACGGGCATCTTGCAGAGTTTTGCTTCAGGAGGAAGGGTTGAGAGAGCAGAGAGAGCTCGTGGTGGTCAGGAGCATTTCTACCAGCAGGATGGTAGACTGTGTATTCCTCGATGGGGGAGAGGCTGGAGGCCAGGCCACGTCGTGTAGGTGGTGGTAGAGGAGACGGCTTTCTTGCCCGTGCTCTAGTTGGTGGTGGTCATTCTGGCAGAGCTCTAGGCCGTTTTGGCTACTGTCCTGGACCTCGTGGCCGAGGTTCTAGACAGAACCAGGACCGCGCTTTGAGCCGCGTTTTGGTCCGGTCTCTCATAATGATTTGCTTTGGGCAGATGGCTCGACACTGGTTTAGCTCTTTTTGCTAAACTTGGTGCCAGACCATTTGCTCCCATTACAACCACTGATTGTGCAAGATCGGGGACTGGAGGACGTTTGGATTATGGACTCAGGATGTTCTCGCCACATGATGGAACATCGCAGATGGTTCTCCAGTCTCACTCCCCCGAGCTCCAAAGAGGACATCACATTCGGGAACAGTGGTCAAGGGAAAGTAAGTGGCATTGGCTCAATTAGCATTTCACATCATTTCTCTTTGAACAATGTGCTTTGGTCAAGAATTTGAACTTTAACTTGATTTCTGTCTCGCAACTTCTTGAGGATGGTTTGGAAGTGCATTTTAAGAAGGGCAATTCTTCTGTTTGATTCTAGAGGGTATTTGATTTGCCAGATCTTACCTTTTGGTAAAGTTTTTCTAATTCTTCTCTAGTTCTTTTGGCCCTTCTCGTTTGATAGTTGGATCTTTTCTGAGCTCTGGAAGTGGCATAGGAGGTTAGGTCATTGAGTTTTGATCTGCTAGTTAGGTTGGATCTATGGACCTCATCGAGGATTGCCCAAGCTTAAGATGGAGAAGGATCTAGTCTGCCATCCCTATTGTCATGGGAAAATGGTTGCGCTTCACACTCACCTGTGACTCAGGGATGACTTCGTATCCGGGCGAGCTGTTACACTTGGACACTGTTGGTCCAGCTCGGGTGCGCAGTCGGTGGGAAGGGTACGCGCTTGTGATTGTTGACGATTTTTCTCGATTCTCGTGGGTTTCTTTTTGGAGTCTAAGGATGAAACTTTTCAGTTTGTTCATGATGATTTTGAAGCTGAAGATGAGAACAATGGTCGATGCGAGCAATTCGCTCCGACAACGGCTCTGAGTTCAAAACTCTCAGTTCGTCGGCTTCTGTAGTGATCAAGGTCTTGACCATCAGTTTCTGCTCCTTACACTCCCCCCAGAACGGCGTTGTGGCAGAAAGAACGAAGACGCTAGTCGAGATGGCCAGGACGATGCTCGATGAGCACAGGACTCCTAGGCGTTTTTGGGCTGAAGCCATGAACACGGCTTGCTATCTGGCCAACCGCATTTTTCTTCGAGCTTACTTAGGTAAGACTTCGTATGAGTTGCGGTTTGGTAGACAGCCCAAGGTGAGCCACTTGCGAGCATTTGGCTGCAAGTGCTTTGTGCTCAAGAAGGGTGGCATTTGGACAAATTTGAGTCTCGTTGCTGGGATGGAGTTTTTCTTGGCTATGCATTGCATTCTCGAGGCTTCCGTGTTTGGAACCTCGACTCCCAGCAGCTTGTCGAGACTTGCGAAGTTTCATTTGACGAGTCCATGCCTTCTTTGACTCCTTCTTTTGAGCTTTTGGTGATGATGAGCTCGGAGAGTCCATCTTCGAGGAAGATGAGGATACTCCAGTTGCTGATGAAGTGGGCCTTCTGCACCTCCCGCAGAGCCCACACCTTCTGAGACTTCGACTGAGGACGAGGGCGGACCTCTAATCACTTCTTCCACTTCGATCGAGCCCCCTCAGTCGAGTCCAGAGGTGCCATGCTGACTTCGGTGAGGTGACTTCAGATCACCAGGGAACCCGCGCAGTTCAGCGTGATCACCCCTCAGAGCTCAATTGGTGATTTGACTGAAAGAACTTTGTTTCATCTGGTAACTCTCTTGCTGTGTTTTCCGAATCTGCTTTTGTTGCATCTTTTGAGCCCAGAGATGTTTCTCATGCTCTTTTGATTCAAATTGGATTAATGCTATGCAGAAGAGCTTGAGAACTTTGTCCGCAATCGGGTTTGGACATAGTTGAGCTGCCACCAGGATGAACACCATAGGCACCAAGTGGGTGTTCAAGAACAAGCAAGGTGAAGATGGGGTTGTGGTGCGCAACAAAGCTCGATTAGTTGCCCAGGGTTTTTGCCAGAAGGAGGGTATTGATTTTGAAGAAACTTTCCCCTGTTGCCCGTCTTGAGTCCATTCGCATTCTCTTAGCTTTTGCCACTTCGAAGGGTTTTAAGCTTTTTCAAATGGACGTTAAGAGTGCTTTTCTGAACGGGTTCATAGAGGAAGAAGTTTATGTTAGGCAACCCCCCGGTTTTGAGAACCCTAAGTTTCCTCGACACGTTTTTAAGTTACAAAAGGCTTTATATGGGTTGAAACAAGCCCCAGGGCTTGGTATGACCGGTTGAAGCAGTTTTTGTTGGGGAAGGGCTTTGTGATGGGTTCTGTGGATAAAACTCTTTTCTTGCTCAGAGATGCTTCAGATTTCTTAGTCGCTCAGATTTACGTGGACGATATTACTTTGGCGGTACTACTGACTCTCTTGTGTCCAAGTTTTCTGAGCAGCATAGCGAGTTTGAGATGAGCCTCATAGGTGAGCTCAAGTATTTTCTAGGGCTCCACATCAAGCAGACCAAGGACGACACCTTCATCCACCAGGGTAAGTATACTAGACATGCTAAAGAAGTTCGACTTTGGTGGAGAGCTGAAGCCTCAGATGACCCCAAAGGGTACGTCTGGGGGCCTGGACAAGGATGAGAGCGGCAAGGTCAACGAGAGGGAGTTTCGAGGGATGATTGGTTCGCTATTGTACTTGACGGCGACAAGACCTGACATATAGTTCGCTGTGGGACTTTGCGCGCGTTTTTAGTCTTCACCACGCGCGTCTCATCGATAGGCTGTCAAGCGCATTTTCAGGTATCTCACCTATGTGCTTGATCTCGGTCTTTACTATTCAGCATCATCATCTCTTGATTTATCTGGCTTTTCGGACGCTGACTTTGGTGGGTGCCGGTTGGATCGCAAGTCGACTTCCGGTACTTGCCAGCTTCTTGGATCTTCTCTTGTCTCTTGGTCTTCTCGAAAGCAATCTGGAGTTGCTCTTTCGACCACTGAGGCTGAGTATGTAGCTGCTGCTAGCTGCTGCTCACAGTTGGTTTGGATGATTTCCACTCTGCGAGATTTTGGGTTGTTCTTTCCTACCAGGGTTCCATTGTTTTGCGACAACACCAGCGCTATTAGTGTAGGGAAAAACCCTTGTCTCCATTCAAAAACCAAACATATTGATGTGCGCTTTCATTTTCGTGGATCAATATGAGAAAGGTGTCATTGACCTTGTTCATGGTCATACCCATCATCAGTTGGCTGACATTTTCACCAAACCCCTAGATCAGTCTACCTTTGAGCGTTTACGAGGGGATTTGGGTGTTGTGTATCCTTTCTAGGATATTTTGCGTCAGTTTTCTTTCTTCTTTACTCTTTTCTTGAGTCTTTTTGTGTGTGTTCAGAACTTGCATATTCACATATCACACATTAGAGCCTCTTCTGTTATATGATTGAACTGCTTTACTTAGTCTAGCTGGTACATGCTTCTGAATACTTGTCAAATGATCATGCTTTGGTTCAGTTCACTTGATATGTCTGATATTTGTCATATGCATGGCTTTTATGCTTTAAAAATTGAAAAATGATCACCATTGCTTCTGGTAACTAGCATGTGTACGCTGAATGTTTTTGCTACCTGTTACATATTCCTGACTTAGATGCAAACATACAACTTGGACATCTTTCTGCTTTAAAACATGGAACTGTGCTGTAAAAATGATGAAAACAATAAAAATGAAAATTCCATGCCTTTTATGCATAACTTGAAAAGATCCAGGTGGGTTTGCTTTGTCGCATTACATTATTTTGGACCGCGTACCATAGCACTTTGGTATGAACTAGGACAGTGTAGTATATGCCAAGACCAATGTCTTAAGCTTCTGATGGTCCAGTTTTTGCCTAGGCTTGACTTGGTCGGTCAGCATAAGGCTTGACACGCAAATAACCCCTGGCAAAAATGAAAAGGACAAAGAAAAAGCCTGAAAATTGAAATGATAACAAGTTCGCTGAAGCACTTTGTTTTGGATACTGCTTATCTTGGTAGATATCAGTTAGCTTCTACATCTCATGCTTTCCCTTGCCTGTTAACTGGAAATTATGGTGATGCTTTTGTTTTGCAAAAACTGAAAAATGTGTGCTAATGACTTTCTTTAGATATCATCTGTTGCACTGATCATGCCATGTGTCTTAGACAGTATGTCTTTTGCTATACTTGTTAGATGTTGTAATTGCAGTCAATTATATCTGAGAAGCATGCTTTCTACACTCCACATGCACTCCAGTTGAATTCATTGCATATTTTGAGGGGGAGTTGCATTTCAGGGGGAGTCTGTGTCTCTTTTGAGTGCTTGATGAGTTCACTTGTCAACAAGGGGGAGAAAATTTGGGATCAGAGTTTAAGGGAGTTTTGCCTCGCTTGCTCTTACTCTGTTGATATCCTTGTTGTTCTGAAATCGCACTCATTTTGAGATTTTTACGTTTTGGTTAACCATAATGACCACTTCTTGCTTTTGTTTGGCTTTCGGTCATTAGGGTTAAACTTTTACCTTTTCTTCTTTGTTTTTCTTGTGCTTTGTTTTCGTGTTTCCACAGTTGTTCACAGGTATTGAAGAATTGAAGAGTTGAAATGTTGACAATGCACTCATCAAGGGGGAGATTGAGGAGCCATGCTGAATAGCGTGGGCCTCATGGCTCCAGATGTGATGAGTCATTGTCAACGATAGTCAAAGAGGAGAGAAGAAGAGAGGAGATCTGCTGTTTCATGGGCCGCGTGTGACTCAGGTACATGGGCAGCAAGCGACTGTCGGGCAGAGGAGGTTGCGAAGTCGGGCTGGCCCAATCCGGGTACATGGGCCAAGAGCAGCAGAAGACCCACTGGGCTGTTGACCAGGATTGACTCAGGTACACGGGCGGTGAGTGATTGCGGGCTGAGAGAGCTGCGGAATCGGGCCGGCCCAATCCGGGTACCTGGTGCAAAGTCGGTGGAGGCTTTGTCAGTTTCGGCGCAAAACTGACAACCGTTGATTCTGTATCGGACTGTTCAGAAGAGAAGTCGTCGTCGCTACGAAAGCTTAGCTTCTGTATAATTCATCTGTATCTCTAGGCCCACAGTCAGTCAGTCATGTCTATAAAAATTCCTAAGGGCAGTTGAGTCATTTCCTTTATTTTAGCGTCTGTAAAAAACCCTAAGGGGCTGGTGGAATATTCTAGGTCTTTGGGTAGCCTATAAATAGGGCCCTAATCCCTAGGGTTGGACTACCCTTCCAGAATTCACTTTTCAATCTATTGGGTCATTTTACTCCCTACGGTTTCTCTCTCCTGCTTCTGTTTGTGCGTCGCCAGGTTCCTGTTTGAGCCTTGTTCTTTACTTCATTCCCCTGATCTATTTGTTCCAGTGAGATTCTATCTCCTGTTCTTGTTGAGGTGCGTGCATTGATTTCTCTGAATCAGAAGCTTTGGTTTGGTGTGTGCTGTTGTTTTTATTCCTGAGAATGTGTCTCTGTTGCGTTTGTTCTTCACGCAAGTAGTACTAGTTCTTGCTGTTGCAAGTAGTACTACTTCCCTGTAGCAACAGTACACTAGAACTCTAGCCTTACTTTTTACTGCGTAGCTTTTTGGTCGTGTAGACAGGGCCAAAGTCTCTTTTCTAGTTGTTTCTGGCGAAGCTCCTTCTCTGTCCGAAGCCCCTCAGCTCCGTGAGGCAGGCTTCGATCTGACATTCTCAAGGACTTCGTTTGAACTTCGACTTCACTTTGCGTCCTATGTTTCTAGCTTCGAAGTACTTCTTGAGCTCTGTCAGCTTGATATACTTCGAACGTCTGTACGAAGGTACTCCGACTTGAGCTCTTCGAAGTCCATACTTTGACAGGTTTCGAAGCTGGCTTCGAAGCTTGTTTCTCTCTGATAGACTTCGCTCGGAGTGTGCAGCTGTCTGTTCCGAAGGTCTCAGTGTGTGAGTTCGGAGCTTGTTTTCTCGAAGTGTGGTTGTAGGCTTCTGTTTCTTGTGTGTCTACATCAGCATACCTCGATTCGAAGCTAGTCTGTGGTTCGAAGGTCATACCTCGTTACTACTAGCTTCGAAGGTAATCCTGTTGGCTTCGAAGTTGATCTTGCTAGCTACGAAGGTAAAGTGTAGGCTTCGATTTGGTTTCTCTGTCGTGTGTGGGGCTTCGCTACTCTTTCGAAGGTTGTTTTTTGTGAGCTTGTTCAAATCTTTTTGTTCGAAGTCTAGCCTTCGAAATACTCTGTTCGAAGCAAGCTTCGACACTTTCATACTTAGCTTCGAAGCATACTTCGCTCTCACCAGTACTCGAACTAGGATAGACAACAAACCTTTGGCACTTTCATAACAGCCTTCGGCATACTTCGCCACTAACCTCCGAAGCAGGCTTCGACCAGCAAAGCAGGCTTCGACCAGCGAAGCAGGCTTCGGCATGTTTCGAACAGGAGACTGATTTGAACAGTAACTTCTCATCTCACATTACTTATACTTAGATAATCCATTGAGAAGTTTAACTTGCCATGTCTTGTGTATAATGTTTATCTGTCTATTAGCATTGTATTGGTGTTTCTCTGTTTTTACCATCAGTTGCTTCTAGGCTAGATACCTTTAGACTTAGGCAATCTGTTCATACTCTCCTTCTTAGTCTTTTGAGGTGCGTTGGGTGTTGGGAACAGGCCATATATTTGAAAGAATTTTTAAGGCGCCCATTCACCCCCCCTCTTGTCGCTACTTACGGTCCTACACCCGCCGAGGCTTGCTCCTCGGGACGAAGCTTCGGTAGCGTGGGCTTCGGCAAGGCCCGTCGAGTCTTGCTCCTCGGCTGAAGCTTCGGCAGTGTGGGCCTTCGAAGGCTTCCGAAGCTTCGGCAGCGTGGGCCTCCGAAAGCTTCCTGACGAAGCCCATGGGCTGGCTAGAGGCTTTCGGAGCCCATAGCTCAATGGACTTCGGCCCTGTAGGGCTTCGGACAGACCCTAGACATGTGTACCTTCGGCCATTTTTTGCTATCAACACCACGGAGAGGGGTAACTCGGAGGTAGACATGGTTTCCCTCTTCAAAGGCTAAATCTCGACGACGATTGTCTGCATAGCTCTTCTGTCGAGATTGGGCTGTCTTGAGTCAGTCTCTGATGATCCGTACTTTTTCTTCAGCTTCCCGAAGGATGTCTGTTCCAACACTTGGGATTCACCGATCTGATCCCAAGTAAAGGCGTCCTGCACTTACATCCATACAAAGCTTCGAACGGGGACATTTGAAGGCTGGCTTGATAACTGTTATTGTACGAAAATTCGGCGTACGGTAAACTCTTGTCGCAAGGTCCTCCAAAGTCCAAGTATTCCATAAACACTTTATTCATCATATTCATGACGAAAGCCAGGGCGTTGGTCAATCCAAAGGACATGACGGTGCACTCATAAAGTCGATAGCGAGAGGTGAATGCCGTCTTGGGTATGTATTCCTCTGGAATCCTCAGCTGATGATAACCGGACCGTAGGTCGATCTTGGAGAACACCGTGGATCCTTTCAGCTGATCAAATAGATCGTCGATCCTGGGTAATGGATACTTATTTTTGATGGTTACCTCATTCAAGGCTCGATAATCTACGCCCATACGCTTAGCCTTGTCCTCCTTCTTCTCAACGAAGATGACGGGGCTCCCCACGGAGATGTGCTGGGTCGGATGTATCCCTTCTTCTCAAGGTCTTCAAGCTGCTGCTTCATCTCATCTATCTCATTTGCGGCCATGCGATATGGTCGCTTGTAGATGGGAGTGGTCCCGGGTACTAGATCAATCCAGAACTCGATGTCCCTTTTGGGTGGCATCCCTAGTAAATCCTCCGGAAATACATCCGGGTACTCGCAGACTACTGGTATCTCTTCCAAGGTAATCTTGTGTAGACGAGGTCTACGGGCTTCTGATTCAGCATCTGAAATGTGACGACAGTCCCTTCTTCACTGGTCAGGGTCACTTGCCTCCGGCACATATTATCACTCCTTGATGTTTGTTGAGCCAGTCCATTCCTAGAATCAGATCCAAACCTTGGCATTCTATTAGAATGGGGTCAGCCCAGAATATTGTACCTTGGATATCTACCCATACCCTTGGACTATAAGAGTGGGCTTGGGTTTGTTTGCCAGGGGTGGAGATCAATACTGGCCTTGCTAATTTGCATTTGTTCATATTATATTTTTCCACAAAAGTGGTTGAAATGAAGGAGTGTGTAGCTCCAGTGTCAAATAAGACCACTACAAGTGCTGAATGTACGGTGAACTTACCCATGACAATCTCTGGTGCAGCCTGGGCTTCCTCGTGGAAACATGGTTGACGCGGGCACGAACGGCAGGGTTGGCCGCGACTCTTTGCGGACGCTTGGGGTGGGGGCACTGGTGGGAGTAATGCCCTTCCTGGCGGGAGTTGAAACAAATACGGGCTTGCCGTCCTTGTCGCACAGAACCTCTGCTTTCTTGGCAGGGGCGGTTGGAGCAGTTGGTGTGGAGGAAGCGGGGCGAGGAT
>JAAALK010000285.1:32833764-32872268 GCA_019279435.1 Zizania palustris | reverse complement strand
TTTTCTGTAGCTACAGTACTTGCTGCCAGCTTTTTACCTTCTACTGTACTGCCTTTTCGATCGAAGCAGCATGGAGTAAATGCCTTTTTGACTGTTTCTGCGAAGTCATTTTCATTTGTTCGAAGTCCCTCAGCTCCGTGAGGCAGGCTTCGATCTAACCTTACTTGAAGGCTTCGCCTCAGTCTTCGTACTTTGTTCTGTGCTCTGTGTTGCTAAGTTTCGAAGCAGTTTTCTGATTGACAGCATTACATACTTCGAACTTTAGTGCGAAGGGGCTTCGGTCCTATTTGTTCGAAGTTCATACTTCGACACATTTCGAGGTTGGGATCGAAGCTTGTGGCTCCGCTAGGCTTCGCACTGATTTCTGTGTAGCGTGTCACCCTTCGCCTCTCTTTTCGGAGCTTGATCTTTTCGAAGGTAGAGCATTGGGTTCGGACTTGCTTTTCTGTCACGTGACAGACTTCGCTTCTTTGTTCGAAGGTTGTCTGTTTGTGTGTTGTGTTCGAAGTTTTTGTGTTCGAAGGTTCAGCTTTGGAGCTTTCGGTTCTAAGTGTGTTCGAAGTTTTTGTCTTCGAAGTGCATACTTCGAAGCAGGCTTCGGCACCGTTTTACTTCGCTCCGAAGCTCGTGATTCGAAGCTGTGCTCGAAGTCCTGTCTTCGAAGTGCATACTTCGAACCAGGCTCCGGCACTTCTTTTGCTTCGCTCCGAAGTACACTTCGCTTCTTACCACTTCGAACTAGGCTAGACAGTGACACCTTCGGCACTTCGGACAGACTCCGACACCAACCTCCGAAGCAGACTTCGACGTGCGAAGGGGGCTTCGCCAACTTCCGAACAGGAGACAACTTTGGACAGTAACTTCTCTTTTCACTTTATACATACTTAGATCTTATCATTGAGAAGTTTAGGCCTGTTATAACTTGTTTATCTGCCTAGTTGCACCACTTTAGGTTTACACTGTTTATCATCAGTTGCTTCTAGGTTAGAAACCTTTAGACTTAGGCCTACTGTCTATTTTCTGCTGCATAGTATTTTTGAGGTGCGTTGGGTATTGGGAACAGGCCATTGATTCGAAAGAATTTTTAAGGCGCCCATTCACCCCCCCCTCTGGTCGCTACTTTCGGTCCTACAGTTGTCAAGATTAAAGCTCAGAGCCAGGAATTATCAGATAATCAACGGTATATTATACAAGGCCGGAGTATGTTCCCCTCTACTCCGATGTATATCTCAAGCCAAAGGCCAAGAAATTATTCGAGAAATTCATGAAGGCCTTTGTGGAAGCCATTTAGCCCCTAGAGCTCTGGCAGGAAAAACACTTCGCCAAGGGCTTTATTGGCCCACAATAACAGCTGATGCGGAGAGCTTGGTCCGCACTTGTCAAGGATGCCAGTGGATGGGTCGACGGAGTCATCGCCCACCAACAGCTCTTCAAGCCATTGCTCCGGTATGGCCTATGGCTAGATGGGGTATGGATTTAATTGGTCCCTTTCCGTTAGCAAAGGGAAATCTGAAGTTCGCAGTGGTAGCTATTGAATATTTTTCTAAGTGGGTGGAAGCAGAACCCTTAACAGCTATCACTTCGAACAATGTACAGAAATTCTTCTGGAAGAACATTATTTGCCGGTTCGGAGTGCCTAAATACCTCACAGTTGATAATGGAACACAGTTCGACGTAGAACCCTTCAGGAAGTTTTGCGAAGATATAGGCATTCAACTATGTTTTGCTGCAGTGAGGCATCCTCAGTCTAATGGAGCCGTAGAGCGAGCCAATGGAAATATTTTATCAGGGCTAAATCGAAGAATAGTAGCATTAGCAAAGGGACTGTGGACCGAAGAGCTTCTGAAGATTCTGTGGTCCATTCGGACTGGGCAAACAAGGTCCACAGGTTTTACTCCGTTCAGACTACTATTCGGAGATGAAGCTATGACTCCAACGGAGCTCAAAGGGGGATCATTTCGCAGCACTGAACCAGACATTGAAGAAGAAAGGCAAGCTTCGTTAGATTTGTCAGAAGAAACAAGACTTCGGGCTGTAGCTAATTTATCAAAGTATCATCAGCAGACGAAGGCTTGGTATGACCCGAAGGTTAAGCTCAATGAACTAAGACTGGGTCATCTTGTTCTACGAAGCATTATAGCACCAGGGAAGTTAGGGAATAAATGGGAAGGTCCATACCTAATTGTCCGTTCATGGTGCCCTGGTTCATTTAAATTAGCTAATTTAGAAGGTGAAGAGTTAGCACATACTTGGCATGCGGAGCACCTAAAGCGATACTTCGCATAAGGGTTCCTTGTAATTTGCTTGTAATCATCTTCTAAATCAATAAAACATATGATCCTGATAGAGCCTTCCTGATGAGGACATCATTTCACATGATACACACATGGAGCCTCCACCTACAATTCAGCTACAAGGACCAATCACACGCGCCCGTGCCCGTCGCTTGAACCATGAGGTTAATTCTTTCCTTAGCAACTTTGATTATATTTGTTTGGACGGGATGCTACTGAATTCTAGTGATATTTTGTTGCTTAGGAACATGGGAGATGGAATAGAAGAGTTGGAGTTGAAGACGGAGCCGCACGGATGATTTGAAGTCAAGAATTCGCTGGTTCGGACTACATCGACCACCATTCACCAAAATGGTCATAACTTCCTCATACGAAGTCCGATTGGCGCGTTCTTGGACTTTTTGGAAAGCTAAGGAGAAGACGGATCTTTTGCCGATGGTTTCGTCTCATTAGGAGTCACGGGTCGAACTGTGTGATTAAAACAGTCCCGCGTGACAGAACTGGGCCGTGTTGGCCCATAATCTGAGTCTGTACATCTTCTAGCCCACAGCCCATGTCTGTTCGCCTTCCACAGGCCGCCGCCCTATATATTCTCACGCCAATCACTTCTAGGGTTAGGTTTTGCTTTGTTGCATCTACACTGTTGTGTTTAGATCCCGCCTCTTGCACCGTACCGATTGGCTGCTGCATTGGCGTTTGTGAAACCTCACCCTATCTTCGTTTGTCTGTGATTTGGCATTCGATTTGTATCCTTCCTGTTCTTGCTTGTGTTCTTGGGTTCGCTTGCAGGAATTAGCCTTCGTGGCGAGGTCAATCGCGTTCTGCGTGGTTGATAACCAACAGAGACAGTGGTGTAACGATTGCAAGGTTTTGATCCGCCGGACCGGAGCCTTGGATCGCCAACGTCGAGATTCTCCACCAACCCAAGTTTATCCTTTACCTATCGGAAGATCGGGACCAATCCCCCATCAGCTAGTATCAGAGCTCAGATTTCCCGTTAGGTAATCTCGATCTGCTTTTGTTTTACCCAGAGTCCAGAAAACCGCACCAAAAAAATTCCCCACCGAGAACCCCTTTGTGCCTTGCGATTTTAATTTCAGTTTTAACTTTGTTGAGTTCGTGTTCTTGGTCGAGTCTTGTTGCTGGTTTAGTCATCCCTTTGTGTCGTTTGAGTAGATGTTCTTGTGTCTCAGAAAAAATTTCCCCACCGAAACCCCCCCCCCCCTTCCGCAACCCTACCTTGTTTTCCACATCGACTCTTTGTGACCCCCCTTCAGTAAAACAGGCATAACTTTTCGCTCGTTTGGCAGAAAAATCTGAAATTTTTTGAGCGTGTTCCTGACCCGGTTAGCCCTCACCAAACTCGCCAAAAAAATCAGGAAGATAAAGAAAAAAATTGGACAAAGTTTTTGCTCGCCGGACAACGAACTTGTTTGAATTTTTGTGAGCCACATCCCACCTCAGTTGTAGGTGCCAATTTTTGTGGTTGTATCTCTTGTCATCCTTGTTTAAAAAAATAGAGTGAAAAAAAAGGAGAAAAAAATATATATATAAAAAAGAGAAGCGGTCCTGTTTGTTGCTTGTCCGAACTCTTGTCCGAACTCCTGTCCGAACACTTGTCCGATCTGAGGCAGGCATTGGCTGTTTGTTGCTTGTCCGATCTCTTGTCTGAACCTTTGTCCGAACTCTTGTCCGATCCCTTGTCCGATCCGATCAGCAGCAGAAAAAAAAATTATTTGTGCACATACCCTTGTCCGATCACTTGTCCGATCTCTTGTCTGATCCCTTGTCCGATCTATAGAGAGCTGAATTTGGCCTGTTTTTGCTTCCATTTGATTTTTGGACACATAGTTTCCCTCTTTTGCTTGAACTTTCACTTTGGGAGCACTAAGGCCAGCAACTTTGACGAGTACTTGGGAATACTTATTGAACTTGGTTTAACTGTTATTATTATCGCTAATCCTTGCTACTCACTTTGCCTTCCAAGCTACACCTTTCTCTCGGTCAGGACAGGATTCATTTCTTGCAATTGTACACCACCCTCCACTTGGTTCATCACCTGTAGGCCAGTGACCTCACTGCGGCGTGGTAAGAACACTTGCAAGCGTGGGTAAGGTGCTTGACGGATTGCTTCCACCACACACCCAACACCCCACCGAGTTGTTTTCCATCAGGATTATTCTTTGTTGTTTTGTCTTTCACTAACATGGCAGATAACAGCGGCACCCCTCCATCTGATTTTAATGAATGTGTCTCACGACGTGCTCTACTAGAGTCTCAGCGGCAGACCCAACATTCCATCGAACGTCTCGCACGTACTGTGGCTGACCTAGTAGACCGGATGACTGCCTTGGAAACACGATTGCCTGCTGCACGAGCCAACAATGACCATGTTGAAGAGGAAGACGACCATATTGAAGAGGAAGACGACCTATCCTATGCCGGAAACAATGCCATTGACCCTGATGAGGCTGCACGTCATCGCTTTCAGTTCAACCGTCAAGGTATGGGCGGCCACCGCAACCGCCCTCCACGAGGTAACAATGACAACCACAGGAACAATGATCCCTACTCTAAGGTAAAATTTTTAGTACCTCCTTTTGCTGGCACCTATGATCCAGATGCATATTTAGATTGGGAGATGTCAGTCCAACAAAAATTTAATGCTCACATGGTTCCTGCTATCCACCGCGTGCGTTTAGCTACTAGTGACTTCACTGGATATGCTCTTCTTTGGTGGACTGAAATAGTTCAGGTTGGAAATGAACCACAAACTTGGGATATGTTAAAACGGCAAATGCGTGGTAGATGGGTCCCTCCTTCATATAAACGTGATTTGAGAAAAAAATTGCAGCGCCTAAACCAAGGAAATAAATCGGTAGAGGAGTATTATCAGGAGTTGCAAATAGGTTGCATGCGTGCTGAAATTGAGGAGGACAATGAGGATAAAATGGCCCATTTTTATGGTGGTTTAAGACGTGAAATTCAGGATATCATTGATTATAAAGAATACAATACTATCACTCGCCTTTTCCACCTTGCTATGCTTGCAGAGAAAGAATTGCAGGGTCGCCAACAACCACAACGCAGCATGAGGACCAACATTGGTGGTGCTACTTCACGCTCAAGTGGGCAGCAGCAACGACCACCCCCACCCCCTTCTCGACCGGCGGCTACATCAGCACCTTCTACATCTATAGCCTAGGTTGAGAGTTCCAAGACTGCAGCATCCAAGGCGCCAGCCAAGCCCACCTCCTCGGCCGCCTCTACTGCACGTTCTGCAGTGATCCAGTGTCACAGATGCAAAGGATTTGGCCATGTGATGAAAGACTGCCCTAGTCAGCGGGCTTATATTGCTACGGAAGACGGTGGCTACGTAAGTGCTAGTGATGTTGAAGATGAATATGCACTTGCTGCTAACATTGCAGGAGATGATGATACATCCGATGATGACGCTGTTTTTACATCGGATACCTATGCCGACCATGAAGCACTTATTGTACAACGTGTTTTAAGCACTCACATGGAGCAGGACGACCGGGCACAACGGAACAATCTGTTTCAGACCTTCTTCCTCGTCAATGACCGCCGTGTACATGTCATCATCGACAGCGGTAGTTGCAACAATTTGGTGAGCCTCGACATGGTAACGAAGCTTCAACTTCCCACACGTGCGCATCCACACCCTTACCATGTGCAGTGGTTCAACAATAGCGGTAAGGTCAAGGTAACACAAACTGCTCACATCAAATTTGCCATTGGTACATACTTAGGAGTTGCTGATTTTGATGTAGTACCAATGCAAGCATGTTCTCTGTTACTCGGTAGACCTTGGGAGTATGATACTGATGCTACACACCATGGTAGGAGCAATAAGTATACGTTTATGAACAACGGAAAGAAAGTTACATTGCTTCCTATGACTCCTGCTGAAATTGTAAAATTTGAACAAGAAAAACATGCTAGG
This sequence comes from Zizania palustris, assembly GCA_019279435.1. Classification (NCBI taxonomy): domain Eukaryota; kingdom Viridiplantae; phylum Streptophyta; class Magnoliopsida; order Poales; family Poaceae; genus Zizania; species Zizania palustris. The sequence continues at coordinate 32,866,007 of JAAALK010000285.1, read as the reverse complement.
GATGCACAAAAGAGCAAACAACCTTCTGAAAATCAGCAAGTAGCTAAGACGCTTTTGAGGCAATAGAAAGATAAAATTGCTTCTCCTTCTTCATCACAAGTTATTAATCTGAAAGGACATGCCATGCTTGCAACTAAAACTGACCTTGCTGAAATTTGTGATGATACTCCCTTGCTATACGGCTTGATTTGCACAAACGTGTTGTTTTCACTTGCGAACATTCCTAGCACTGTTCCTGTTGCAGTCACTGACCTTTTGCAGGAGTTTAATGATGTTTTTCCTGCTGAGATACCACCCGGGCTGCCACCGATACGCGGCATCGAGCACCAAATTGATTTGGTCCTGGGAGCGTCTCTTCCTAATCGTGTAGCGTATCGTACCAATCCAGAGGAGACAAAAGAAATTGAGCGCCAAGTACAGGACCTTCTTGATCGTGGGTACGTCCGTGAAAGCCTTAGTCCTTGTGCAGTACCCGTTCTTTTGGTACCTAAGAAAGATGGTAGTTGGCGCATGTGTGTTGATTGTCGTGCTATTAATAATATCACCATTCGATATCGACACCCTATTCCTAGATTGGATGACATGCTTGATGAGCTTAGTGGTGCCATTATCTTTACTAAGATCGATCTCCGTAGTGGCTACCATCAAATTCGCATGAAACTAGGTGATGAATGGAAAACTGCTTTTAAAACAAAGTTTGGATTATATGAGTGGCTTGTCATGCCTTTTGGACTTACTAATGCACCTAGTACCTTCATGCGCTTGATGAATGAAGTCCTACGGCACTTTATAGTACGCTTTGTGGTTGTATACTTTGATGATATCTTGGTTTATAGCAAGTCTCTCACTGAACATGTTGAACACCTACGTGCTGTTTTTTCTGTCCTCCGTGAAGCTAGAATGTTTGGTAACATTGAGAAGTGCACATTTTGCACGGATCGAGTTGTGTTTCTTGGATATGTTGTCACTTCACAGGGTATTGAGGTTGATGCGGCAAAGGTCGAAGCAATCAACAGCTGGCCGCAACCCCACACTATCACACAGGTACGTAGTTTTCTTGGTCTTGCAGGTTTCTACCGGCGTTTTGTGAAAGATTTCAGCACCATAGCCGGTCCTTTGCATGAGTTGACCAAGAAGGGAATTACTTTTGCGTAGGAGCCAGCACATGAACAAGCTTTTGCCACACTCAAAGATCGTCTTACACATGCACCTCTACTTCAGCTACCCGACTTCGGTAAGCCTTTTGAGTTAGAATGTGATGCTAGTGGTTTTGGCTTAGGAGGTGTGCTGCTGCAAGGAGGTAAACCCGTGGCCTATTTTAGTGAGAAATTACATGGCCCACAGTTAAACTATTCTACCTATGATAAGGAATTATATGCCTTAGTGCGTGTGCTTGAAACTTGGCAACATTACCTTTTGCCTAAGGAGTTTATTATTCATTCGGATCATGAAGCATTGAAGCATATACGTAGTCAAGCAAATCTGAATAAACGACATGCTAAATGGGTAGAATTTATTGAAACTTTTCCATACATCATTAAGCATAAGAAAGGGAAAGATAATGTGATTGCGGATGCTTTGTCTAGACGTTATACATTGCTTTCTCAACTTGATTATAAGATCTTTGGTTTAGAAATATTGAAGAACATGTATGCTACTGATTTGGACTTCAAAGATGCTTTTGCAAATTGTACAGATGACCGTGCTTGGAACAAATATGTGCTGAATAATGGATATCTTTTTCGTGCTAACAAGTTATGTGTGCCGGCTAGCTCTCTTCGCTTGTTGTTATTGCAGGAAGCACATGGTGGTGGTTTGATGGGTCATTTTGGATCAAAGAAAACTGAAGATGTGTTGTCCACCCACTTCTATTGGCCTAAGATGCGACGAGATGTTGAGCGCTATGTGGCACGATGCACTACTTGCAATAAAGCTAAGTCCCGACTAAACCCACATGGTCTTTATATGCCTCTGCCCGTTCCTAGTGTACCTTGGGAGGATATTTCTATGGATTTTGTGTTAGGATTACCTAGAACTAGGAGGGGGAGAGATAGCATTTTTGTGGTGGTAGATCGTTTCTCTAAGATGGCGCATTTTATACCTTGTCACAAGAGCGACGATGCTACAAATGTTGCTGATTTGTTTTTCAGAGAGGTCGTACGCTTGCATGGAGTTCCCAATACCATCGTTTCAGATCGTGATGCCAAATTCTTAAGTCATTTTTGGAGGACGTTGTGGCATAAGTTGGGGACGAAGCTGCTGTTTTCTACTACTTGTCACCCCCAAACGGATGGACAAACGGAGGTCGTCAACCGCACATTGTCCACCATGTTGAGGGCTGTTTTGAAGACCAACTTGAAGCTTTGGGAAGAGTGTTTACCTCATATTGAGTTTGCATATAATAGGTCAGTACACTCCACTACTAAGGTAAGTCCGTTTCAAGTGGTCTATGGCTTTAATCCACGTGCTCCTATTGATTTGCTACCATTACCACCATCTGAAAACTTGAATTTTGATGCTACTACACGTGCTGAATTATTACTTAAGATGCATGAAACTATTAAAGCAAACATAGAGAAAATGAATGAGAAATATCGTGCTTATGGTAGTAAGGGTAGAAAAGAGATAACATTTGAACCGGGTGATCTTGTTTGGTTGCACTTGCGCAAGGATCGTTTTCCTGATTTAAGAAAGTCTAAATTGATGCCACGTGCTGATGGTCCTTTCCGTGTGCTTGAGAAGATAAATGACAATGCATATAAGCTTGAGTTGCCTGCAGCTTTTGGGGTTAGTCCCACATTTAACATTTCAGATTTAAAGCCCTATTTGGGAGATGATGATGAGCTTGAGTCGAGGACGACTCCAATTCAAGAGGGGGAGGATGATGAGGACATCACTTCACATGATACACACATGGAGCCTCCACCTACAATTCAGCTACAAGGACCAATCACACGCGCCCGTGCCCGTCGCTTGAACCATGAGGTTAATTCTTTCCTTAGCAACTTTGATTATATTTGTTTGGACGGGATGCTACTGAATTCTAGTGATATTTTGTTGCTTAGGAACATGGGAGATGGAATAGAAGAGTTGGAGTTGAAGACGGAGCCGCACGGATGATTTGAAGTCAAGAATTCGCTGGTTCGGACTACATCGACCACTATTCACCAAAATGGTCATAACATCCTCATACGAAGTCCGATTGGCGCGTTCTTGGACTTTTTGGAAAGCTAAGGAGAAGACGGATCTTTTGTCATTGGTTTCGTCTCATTAGGAGTCTCGGGTCGAACTATGTGATTAAAACAGTCCTGCTTGACAGAACTGGGCCGTGTTGGCCCATAATCTGAGTCTGTACATCTTCTAGCCCACAGCCCATGTCTGTTCGCCTTCCACAGGCCGCCGCCCTATATATTCTCACGCCAGTCACTTCTAGGGTTAGGTTTTGCTTTGTTGCATCTACACTGTTGTGTTTAGATCCCGCCTCTTGCACCGGACCGATTGGCTGCTGCATTGGCGTTTGTGAAACCTCACCCTATCTTCGTTTGTCTGTGATTTGGCATTCGATTTGTATCCTTCCTGTTCTTGCTTGTGTTCTTGGGTTCGCTTGCAGGAATTAGCCTTCGTGGCGAGGTCAATCGCGTTCTGCGTGGTTGATAACCAACGGAGACAGTGGTGTAACGATTGCAAGGTTTTGATCCGCCGGACCGGAGCCTTGGATCGCCAACGTCGAGATTCTCCACCAACCCAAGTTTATCCTTTACCTATCGGAAGATCGGGACCAATCCCCCATCAGCTGGTATCAGAGCTCAGATTTCCCGTTAGGTAATCTCGATCTGCTTTTGTTTTACCCAGAGTCCAGAAAACCGCACCAAAAAAATTCCCCACCGAGAACCCCTTTGTGCCTTGCGATTTTAATTTCAGTTTTAACTTTGTTGAGTTCGTGTTCTTGGTCGAGTCTTGTTGCTGGTTTAGTCATCCCTTTGTGTCGTTTGAGTAGTTGTTCTTGTGGACTCTCTGGAGAAGACTTCCAGCTTCCAAGTGGACGCACTGGAACCGCGGGGTCGACCGAGAGAGAAGTGTCATGAAGCTGGATTGTATTTTCGGACTTCGAACCCATACAGTTCGAAGCTTCCGACGTGGGGGCTGGCATAATCCGGAGCCCAGGCCACCGGCTTGTAGGCATCCGTAAAAGAGCCCAAAACCACACCCTACGGAGTCCAAGCCATTGGCTGGTAGACTTCCGTAAAAAGAGCCGAAGGTGGCCAAAATCTGCGGAGTCCAAGCCATTGGCTGGTAGACTTCCGTAAAAAGAGCCGAAGGTGGCCAAAATCTGCGGAGTCCAAGCCATTGGCTGGTAGACTTCCGTAAAAAGAGCCGAAGGTGGCCAAAATATACGGAGTCCAAGCCATTGGCTGGTAGATATCCGTAAAAAGAGTCCAAAGAGACCATTGCAAACTCCGAACCATTGGTTCGACAGAGATCGCAAAAATAAGCCGAAGGTGGCTAAAGCAAAACAGCATTTGAGCCATGAGCTTCGAATGACTGTTAACATAGTCCAAAGTGACAAATTTTTTAAGACACTAAAGTGTCCTGAAAGTTATCTCAAGTGATTTATTTCATAAAACAAAGGTACTAAGTTGCCATTCTTCCGACTGCAAGAAGTCGAAGACATTTCATAAGATTTTAAAAGATCTTTAAATGACAGAGGGGTTCCGAACCCCCAAAAAATTGTACTCCGAAGTTTTTTCTTTGCGCATAACCATCTTTGAATACATTTCGAAGTTGCTTATACCCAAAGAGGGGCTAGTTAATATGGAGACAATTTTAAATCGGCATTCATTATTGAAATAAATGTGTTTACAGATTACACTATGAAAAATTGGTATCTATACCAAGAAGGAATTGGAGACCTCTTCGGTCCCTATAGCTAGGGGTGGAACGACTAGTTCCAACATCGGGAGTTCTAATAACTTTACGTTTAACTCTCTTCCTCCCCTTCGAAGCTCTAAAATCCTTCTGCTCTTGTTGAAGCTCGGCCCAAGTTCGAAGCCATTCGGGGCTTCTTTCCCAGCTTCTAAGATCTTCAGATCTTTTATTTCGAGCTTCACCTTCGTCTTCAGACCAAATAGTGTCTTCAGAAGACGAGGTGTTTGCGTTAACCTCTTTCTCTTCCTCTTTAATATAAGACATTACATCTTTGATTACTTTGGGCGCAATTATGCCGGAGTTATCTCGAGGAATTAGAAATCGAGGACGCTTGTAATTCTTTAGAAGTTCGAAGGTGTTCCATAATGAACGAAGTTCGTCGTTAAGCTCTAATACTCGATGTCTTCCATAAGGGGCAAAGCCTAAAAATATGACAAACAAGATTTTCATTGATAAACGTTTACAAGCATGAAGCTTTACATAGTCAAAAATCCTAAATGATTCCTAAGCCTACGGGTTCGGAGGAGGCTGACTGCTCGAAGCTTGGTTCCGAACTTGCTTCTAGCGTTGGCCTTAATCGATCCAAGCCTTGATCGCGGAACGACCTTCGGCTCTCCATGAGGTTTGAAAGGCTTGCCAGGCAGCAGTCACACCTTCGGAAGGATTTAAAAGCCGCTCGTCGTCGAAGGTAATGGAGCCCTATGCGCTCGGAGTGATTGTTCGGCCCAAATCCTCGTAGTAACGAAGTAGTCCGAGGGCAGACACTTGTCCGGAGAGTTCTCCATAACGAATGCATGTCGTCTTCATTTGCTTCGCTGCTCCTTGGATCCTTTTTAGCCGGCGCCGCAGAGTGACGTTGTCATCTGAAGGGAGTGATCCAGTAGTACCGAAGTACTCCAGAACCCCTAGCATTTGTTCTATGAGCTCCATAGCTACCTTCTCTGACTTAAGCTTTTCTTCGATTAATACATCCTTGCTCGAAGTTGTTTCTGCTAGTACTCCGGAAATCCTAGCATTCTCCGTAGTTAAAATATTCTTTTGATTTAGGAGTTGGCTAGCTTCCTCTTGGAGCCTCACAAGTTCGGACCCAGCACTAGAATGCTCCAACCGCACTTTTTCAATTTCCGCCCGAAGCACGATTCTTTCTGCTTCGAGCTCTTTATTAGCAGCCTCCAAGCCCTGTCTGGCCCTACGCTCCGTTGAAATCATGTTATCCATTTGAACCACTCTAGCTTCGGAGAAAGACAAGTTGCATTTGAGAGCTTCATTTTCTTCCCGAAGCTGAGCAATTTCATTTTCGCTCGATAAAGTTGCAGCGCGGGCCAAGACAGCTTGCTAAGAAAACAAAATTGAAGTAAGAAATTATTCATGTATAATTTGCTATTGGTTCGAAGGTGTTCCGTACCTGATATGCTGCTTGTTCCAAAGCAACGTTAAGCTCCGAACTCTTCGCCCTGCTTAATTTTGCTACCAGCTCTGTCTCCCCGACTTCGCGACTCACTCGACCCAAAGGTTTGAGCAGAGTCTGATGCCCGGTTCCTTGCTCCAAAAAAGGAGTTAAAAGAGGGAGCATTGCCGAAGCCTCTTGGTCATCCCTGCTTGGCGAAGCTCCGGAGCGTTCTCCTGAGGTCCTTGGAACATCGGTAGATGGCCCCCCCTCAGTTGATTCACTTTCATCTGTTGATTCAGACGAAGTTGATCCTTGAGTAGGGAGAGGCTCTATGTGTCTTTTACCCCTTCTAGGCCCCTGTTGAGCGACCTCCGGGTGCGGCTCCGAAGTTGTCGAAGGTCCTTGAATTGGATCTTCACATTGTACTTCTACAGAAGGGGGCTCTGCAAAAACAAAGGTATTATACATTGTATAGTTTTGCAGAAAATAATAAGAGAATTGTGCGAAGTTTACCTTCGACATTCTGGGGGAGATCGAGCACCGGACTGCTCGGAGGATCGAAGGTGAGGTCTTCGTCTGAATCCACAGTTAAAATTTCAGCTGCCGGAGTATCTCTGTGAGCAGTCCTCCCTTCATCCACAACTGAAGTAGTAACTTCAACTTCATCTTCGCCCACAGGGGCTTCGATTTGCTCTTCTTCTTGAGCATCCGGAGCTCTCACTTCTTCAATATTAGCCTGAGACTCCGGCATACCTGCAGTATCTTCAATGTGAATATCTTTTTGAGCTGCATCTTCGTCAATCAATCTCACTAATAGTATACCGTCATCTTCTTTAGAACCGGAGATTGAGGTTCTTGAGCTCGAAGGCGCAGGATTCGAAGGTGCGAGATTTTTTGGCTTCCGAGCCACCTTCTTCACCGGAGTCTTTGTGGAGCTCGAAGCTCCGGCTTCGGCTGTCCTCTTCTTGGGTCCTTTCTCCGAAGGCACCCAGTCCATCAGAGGGGGCGGAGTCAACTCCAACATTCCCCATACTCTGTTAAACCTCTCCCAACTCCCGACCAATTTAACTCTCCATTCTTTTTCAGTCGGAGTTGGGGCACCCAAAATCTTCTCCGAAGCCCTTATAATCTGCTCTGAAGTAATAGGGGCTGAAGAAGCTAAAAAATAAATAATTCAAGTTAGTCTTTCTTTGAAGTAAATATGTATAATGCATGTTGGTTTTGAAGTTACCTGCAGGGCTCGAAGTCAAGTTAATCTTGCGGAGACCACCTTCCGAATCATCCTCGAAGATGATAGGCCAGTTGGCCATCAGCGGAAAAAATTGCAGGGCGAGGAATTCTTCGGCCAAGTCTCGCATACTTAACCTCCGGCTAATCTTTTGAAGCAGATTAAGACGGGCTTCGAGCTGGCCTTCGTTGGGCTGCACTGAAGCTTCCTTCCGGAATTGAATTTCTTTGAGGGGCCCAGCCAGAGGACTGCTTGCTCCAACTTCGGCATAGAACCATCTTAGAACCCAATCAGTATACCATCTGGCATTGATGGCCTTGGCAGGAAACTGAAGGGCGTATTCATCTCGAAGCCTAAAGTTGATACTACCGAAGGATACCACTACTTTTTCACCTCCGGGGCCTACGAAGGTTTTTGGTTGGCAAGTTGCTCTATGCAATGCAGCGAAGATCTCTGCCCTTACTTCGCACCCTTCGGCTCTCAAGGCCCATTCGAAGATAGCTAATCTAGCTACTGCATTCGGAGATAATTGGGGGAGGGTTATATGGAACAGATCAAGTACCTCCGCCAGGAAGTCCACTGTAGGGAGGCCCAAGCCAGCTTCGAAGAAGGCTTCGAATACCACTACTTCTTCGGGTCTTGGCGATGGAATCGTTTCTTTGCCTGGCTTCTGGATCATAACTCCATTACTGATTTTTCCTCCCGCTGCGATGGCCAATGACTCTCTCTTGCAGGTAGAAGGCCCCAACTCGAAAGATTGATCCAAATATTTTGTCGATGGCGGGCACAGACCTTGGTCATCGGCGATTTGGGGATTTCTCCCTCCTACCGCCATGGATGTCATCGCCGGTATCGGAGGTGCCGCCGCCAACACTGCCGCCGCTGCTGCTGCATCCGTTTGCTACCGAGCCAAGGCCGATGGAGGCGCAGATCCTTTAGTCTTCACCATTGCACTCGTCGGATTGCTTTGGGGAAAATGGAGGCTAGGGCTCAAGAACTCAAAGGGCTCGAAAAGTTTTTGGATGCGAGAAGACGATAAAAAGGTAACCGGGTAAGTTTTAGGCCTTCTATTTATAGCCTAGACTTCACTTTTTTACCGTTAATCCATGTCGTTTCGCATTCCTGCCGTTACTTTTCTCCGAGATTAACGCTTACTACAGTTTCCGTTGGAAACAGAAACTTAACGGCTATTTTCTCTAAGTCTAAAAGACTTTCGAACTTCTTGAGTCGGTTCTAAGATAGTTCGAAAAGCAATTATCTTAAGACTGATTCGGAGTTTATATCTTCATGCATTTCGGAGATGAACTAAAAAGCAATAACCCTTATGTTTGGTTATTTTTTCCTTCCGTATACTGCTCTCCTAACGTTACAGGTCAAACGGAGAAGCGTATTCGAGGGGCTACTGTTGGGGGAAATATCTCATCTTTGGGGTTATTGCCGAAGAAACATAAAGGCAGACAACGGATTCGAAGGTTCCCAGACGATCATCTTCGAAGATACCCAGAACCAAGTTCGAAGTACGAAGATAGGCATTGGTTCGGAGTACATCTTCGAACTAAGGCTTTTCAAGATCTTTTCTGTCAGCTAAGATGGAAGACTTATCTTCTTTCTCATTAGATTAGTCTTTTACCATTTTAGCCCTATTAAGGAAACCGAATAGTTTCCACTATGTCGGTTGTAATAGAGGGGTAAATAGGTCTTTTCCTTAATGTTTGGGCCTATAAATACCCCCCATTTCACCCTGTAATAGGGACCGAATACAAGTTATTCAATACACACATTCGAACTTTTCTAAGTTATTATCCTTTCGGAGGCTTAGAACAGTTCTCTTCGCAAACACTTCGTTTGTTAGTTTCTCTTCTACAGAAACCTGTTAGCGTAATCTTTTACACCAACATATACCCTAAAACAATGAATAACAAGTTTAAAACTGAGCCATATTGTTGTAGGAAACCCTAAAAAATTCAGTTTAAGTACCGTTGTTCATCTTAAGGGACAAGGCTTTTCAAGTGGCTTAGCTCTGTACTAAATCAGAAACATCTCCCTGGTATGTTAATGATCAGATTGAAAAATTGCAATGTAGAATTAGATCAAATCTGGCTGAAAGGATGCCTCAGAACCTTTGCTAATGAAGATGAATAGGTTCAAAAATCCTGTAGCCTGTTGACCTACTATTACAAGGCAGATTACATAGATCGGAGGCAACAATTTATTCTGATGATGAAAACTCAACTCACAGCCACAAACACAAAGAAACAGGACAAAAAGAACTTTCTAGAATTGTATTTCTCTTTGAATTTTCAGCCCCTCAAAGGTTCAGCAAACAATAAGAGTAATCTAGTGCTCAGAAATTGATTCTCAAAGTAATTAAACATAGAATAACTACAAAACACTTTGAGCAGGGAAACAGAAGCTTTCAGGTTGGCAAAAACTGCATTCATAGTTTTTCTGTTCATTTTTCGGTTATTGCCGATGGAACAAGCTACAAACTATAGTTTACTGTATCAAATCAAAAGGACTTCTGACCTACTGATGTTGTAGAAAATTGTTGATGAAATCTCATGATGGAAAAGGGATTTCAGCAAGAAACTGACCAAGAACCAGATCCAAAAAGAAAAACCAAACTCAGTACCTAATTGATTCCCAATTTGCTACAGTGTTGCGATGAGAGACTGCAATGCTTCCTGTGCTTATCGTTGCACTATATCAGAACCAACACAAGCAAACAGTGTGCAAGATTATAAACAATAACGCATTGATCCGAATCATATTGATAGCCAAAACAAAACTATATGGTATTGTTGACACAAAAACCTGCCCCGTCAATTGGGTCAGTTCGACGATCCAAAAGTGTGTGGATACTTAGGGACAAGCCTAAGCGTAACACAACATCGACGTCGCGTTCTGACTACCCTTAACCGTAGTAAGGGGGTGGAGTTGCCAGATAATCAGATCACACAGAAATAATCCAATTAGCAGAAAATGAAATATATTAATAGAAATAAATCAGCAAGCCGAGCGGAGCCTAACTGATCCGAAGTGTACAGTGCGAAGAATATCGCCGAAGGGTACCTTCAGTATCTAATGCGAATGGTCCCAATGAAGGGTGCCTTCGGCGTTCAGACTGATCTAGCCGAAGATATGCTCCGAATAGATCTCGATGCGACAATCACCTCCGAACAGCAGGGTTCAGTGTGAAGTCTCTAACGTGATAAAACAACTTAAACGCAACGCACTGGCGTGACTTCGTCTGATGCGGGGTACGAACATGGCAAAGCCTTTCATGACGAAGCCTGCTGCGAAGCGTGCTGGCATGCGGGACTCAGTCAAACCGACAACAGTGTGACGACCCAGTATGGGTAGTCGAAGTAGTAATCCCACTGAGGGGTTCTCTGGCAGCCTCCGAAACCATTCTATTGGCTTCGGACACCTCCGACGAAGTGGCTCCGAACGTGGAAACCTGCAACAGAATAGATATCAAGTACAAATTCGACCTAGGGACCGAATTCTGCTAAGTGTTGCACTAGAGAGCGAAGGTAGCAATCTGTTACGCAGATTAGCGGATACTTCACAGGCGAAGTAACAAGGCGATAGCAATCTATTACATATATTAAGGGATACTTCACAAGCGAAGTAACAAGGATTACCACCATTCTAAAGTGGCCGTCAAAGGGCTTCCAGGCAAACCCACGAAGATTGCAGAAAAGTAAAGGTAAAAATAAAGGTACGGTTCAAAGCTAGGGCTTTGTGTTGATTTGTGTTGGGGGGTTGGTGTACCAGCATCACCCCTATATCTATAGGGACTAGACTTCGAATCTATAAGCCTAATCTAGTAGAATTCAGCTTAATCATGCGCATGGATAAAATTAGCCAGAATCGGACTCAAACTCTATCTCCAGAACTCAGCCCGAAGTGGGCCTTCGGCCAAGCACGCCGAAGCCTACTCTTCGGGCCGAAGCTTCGGCGAGGTGGGCCTCCAAAGGCCTTCGGACCGAAGGTATCAGGCTCACTGGAAGCTTCCGAACCCCTTAGCTCAGTGGGTGTTCGGCCCTGTAGGGCTTTGGCCCAGTCCAGGACATGTGTATTTTCGGCCCAAATTACCAAAATTGATCTTTTGACAATCTTAACCATTAATGCCATTTTTTTCTATCAACGCATGCCCCCTGCCTTTTAGTGAACTAAGTAAAATGAAAGCATAATGGACTAAGGACAATACCTCTCATATTGGCCTTTCAACAATTTTCAATTTGTCTGCCACACACTTGGGAAGTACCTTTTCAAGTACCTGCCATTCAAAGCTCTTCGAAACTGCTCTCCTTTCGGCTATTTGAAAGGACCTTCCCAACTAGGTGACCATTTACCAAATTTAGGGCTCTTAGTGCCTAAGGGAAAAATCGTCTTCCAAACCAAGTCACCTACTTGAAACGAATTTGGTTTAACCTCCTTATTGTAGGCTTTAGCTACTCTCCTTTTGTCCATTTCTATAGTGTCTAATGCCCTCAACCTATTATCGGTCACTTCTTCTAGATTGTCCTTCAAAAGAGTCTCATACTCATCGACCAATAAGCCATCTTGCTTTAGAACTCTTAAAGAGCCAATATCTACTTTTACAGGTAGAACGGCTTCTTGTCCATATACTAACTCATATGGACTAACTTTGGTATCATCGTGCTTTGTAATTCTACAAGCCCGTAGTGCCTCGGAAAGCACTTCACGCCACCTCTTAGGGAATTCTTTGATTTTCCTCTTAATGAGTTTAATCACAGTCTTATTATTAGACTCGGCCCGACCATTGGCCTGAGCATAGTATGGTGAAGAGTTTATCAACTTAATACCTGTTGGGGGAAAATACTTCATCTTCAGGGTTATTGCTATAACAAGACAAAGGCAGGTGATTTAATCGAAGGTTTCCAGCATCCAACTTTGGGAGTACATTGGACCATGTTCGAAGGATGGAGACGAACTCTAGTTCGAAGTATATCTTCGAACATGGACTCTTCCAAGAGCTTCTTTGCTAGCTAGGATGGAAGACTTATCTTCTTTCTCATTAGATTAGTCTTTTACCGTTTTAGCCCTATTAAGGGTACCGAATAGTTTCCACTATGTCGGTTGTAATAGAGGGGTAAAAGGGTCTTTTCCTTAATGTTTAGGCGTATAAATACCCCCCGTTTTACCCTGTAAGGGGGATGGAATACAGAGTTATTCAATACACATCTTTGAACTGTTTTGAGCTATTATCCACTTCGGAGACTTGAAATATTTTACTTCACAAACACTTCGTTTGTTAGTTTCTAATCTCTAGAAACCTGTTAGCGGAATCTTTTACGCCAACAGTTGGCGCCGTCCGTGGGGAACTTAGTCCAAAAAACTTCGTTGGCTCCCAAGCGGAGTTCAGGTGGTAGCCCTACTCGGAGGTCCCCTCGGACCTCCGGAGCAAGTTCTTCAAACACAATTGAGGTCGGAGGACCTTCAACATTTCCTCCACCTCAGACTCCGAAAGGAACTCCCCTTCCCCGAGCATACGGAGTTCCTCCCCCGACTCCATCCATACTTCGGCCACCCGGAGTTCCTCTTCCACCTCAAGTTCCACTTCGAAGTGATGCATATAGGTCTCAAGACCCGGAAGGTCCTTCCAGAGGAGATGAAGATGGTCTTGGCGATATGGCCGCTCAAATGGCCAGTCTCCAAGCTGAAGTAGCAAGGTGGTGGCAAGAAGCCGCAGATAGGCTTCGTCCTCAGGCCACCCCAGTCATTCCCGAAGTGCCCGAAGACGACGAAGTTCATTATCCCGAAGCCCCGGAGAACGCTTCATTCGACACTGAATCTCCGCTGCATCCAGAGCTATAGAAAGTGCGCTTCGATCCTAAGTTTAAAACGTCGAAGCTTTGCAAGTATGCTGGAGACGAAGACCCTGGGGAGTTCTCCCGTTCTTATGCATTAGCAATTGAGGCCAGCGGAGGAGTGCGTGACACCATGGCCAAATGTTTTCCTCTAGCTCTTGAAGGAGTGGCACTGTGGTGGTTCTAGTCTTTGAAGCCAGAGTCAATCAGAACTTGAGAGCAATTAAGGAAGAAGTTCATAAGAAATTTTCAGGGTACATTCGTACCCCCAATGACAACAGGAAGTCTTTTCCAGGTGAAGCAGCTCCCCGGAGAAACTTTGAGGCAGTATTTTAAGCGCTTCGCTCATACGAAGTCACAAATTCGAGGGTTAACTACATCCTCTGTAGTTGATGTAGCTCGAGAGGGAGTTACCCATGTGGGCCTCCTTGATAAACTTCACCGGAAGTAGATATCTTCTATTGCTCAGTTGATGTCTTATTTTGAAGAATATGCAAGGTCAGAAGAGGGATTGCTTCGGAGAACTGCTGCAACTCCGTCAATTGTGCAAGAAGTCAAGCTGGATGTGAAGACTTCAACACAGCCGCAGGGGCCTAGCTTCGAAGCTCAGCATGACAGGCGTCGAGGGTAAAAGCATCCTCGTTCAGAAGTCTTGAACATTGCACCTCTGCAGAAATTTGCCTCAAGGACTTCGCAACCTTCAGGAAGCAAGACTAGTGGCTGGAGACCGCCAGGGAAGCTGGCTGGCAAAGCCCAGGCCTTTTTCTGATGTGTGTAAGTCTATACTCGCTTTAAGAGGCGAGTACCTTGAAAGAACTTCGGGTCGAGGCACTATCGACCGAGTTTCGACCGAGGTGCGTCTGGAGCCTGTCCAGGCTGTGGCGCGTATAGAGAACTTCGACCCTGCAAGATGACCTCCGGTGGTCAATGTTATGCCACCTCCAAAGCAGGAAGATGGTCAGGATCGAGGGAAAACAGTTGTCCTCCCCATCTCCGGAGGAGGGACCCTCGGAAGTATGTCGAAGAGGCAGAGAAGAGAATATGTCCGAGAAGTGGGCCATATTGGAACTTCTTCGTCCGCAACCGCTATGCCTGAATGGTCCCTTGTGCCGATATCTTTTTCTGTAGATGATGCAGCTGGCATAAAGTTTCCACATGCAGACCCACTTGTTGTCACTGCCGGCATAGCAGGGACTAAGGTCCGAAGAGTGCTGATCGACGGAGGGAGTTCAGCGGATATTATCTTCGTCCAAGCTTTTTATCAACTCTGCATCTCCAGGAAGCATCTTCTCCCAGTAGCTCATCCTTCGCAAGGCTTCACAGGACCACCTCTTGATGCCCTAGGCTAGATAGGTTTGGAGGTTACTTTCAAAGAGGGGCTATTGGCCAGGATGGAAGAAGTAATTTTTGATGTGGTAGATTCCCCATATGCATACAATGTTATCTTCGGAAGGGGCATGTTGAATCAATTCGGAGCTGTGGCACATCATAATTATCTGTGTATGAGGATGCCCACACAAGCGAGAGTGCTCACTGTTTTCGGAGATCAGGCCACTACGCGAAGAGCGGAATATGGTCATGGCCCTCCTCTTGACCCGAGACAGGTGAACAACGTGCAAGGTAACCCGGAGGATTTTTCTACTCCGGGCGAAGCTTCGAAGAAGTCCTTCCCAAGGCCAAGCCTGAAGTGGAGCTTGCAACGAAGGTTATTGTCAAAGTTGGCAAGGAATATTCATTTCAGTTTGGCAAGGACTTGCCTCCAGAAGTCGCTACTTCGTTGGAGAAAATAGTTGAGGAGAATTTAGATGTCTTTGCTTGCTCTGATGAAGACATTACCGGAGTCAGTCGGAATATTATTGAGCATAGTTTACTTGTGAACCCGAAGGCTCGGCCTATTCGGCAAGGACTCCGGAAGCTGTCTACGGAGAGGGCTATTCTTGCTAAAGACGATGTGGAAAAGTTGCTGAAGGCTGGGATTATCAGAGAAGTAGCTCATACGGAATGGCTAGCCAACCCAGTCTTCGTTAGCAAGAAATCTTTTGGGATGTGGCGCATGTGTATTGACTTTACATCTTTGAATAAAGCATGCCCCCATGACACCTATCTCATGCCTCGAATTGATCAATTGGTCGACTCCACTGCTGGTTCGGAGTTATTAAGCTTTCTTGATGCGTATTCCGACTATCATGAAATCTAGCTAAAGCGCGAAGATGAAATTAAAACAAGCTTTGTAACTCCTTCGAGAGTCTTCTGTTATGTAAGAATACCCTTTGGCTTAAGAAATGCTGGGGCAACTTTTTCGAGGTTAATTGCTAAGGCTCTAGGTCATCAAATAGGCCGAAATGTAGAAGCTTATATGGATGACATTGTAATAAAGAGTGCTTTAAAGCACCAGCATAGCCTAGACTTAGCAGAAACATTCAGTAGCCTTCGGGCATGTAGGATCCATCTTAACCCCGAAAAATGTATCTTCGGGGCTCAGGCTGGAAAATTGTTAGGGTGTCTAGTTTCAAGCAGAGGGATCGAAGCTAGCCCCACTCAAATAACTGCGCTGCAAAGGATGGCCCCTCCGAAGAATTTTAAGCAAGTACAAATGCTGACTGGTCATCTTGCAGCACTTAGCAGATTCTTGGCAAGGTCTGCGGAGAGAAGTTTGCCCATTTTTAAAGCATTGAACGGGTCCGAAGATTTTTCATGGACACCGGAGTGTCAAAAAAGCTTCGAAGATATTAAGAATTATCTCAGTAACCTCGCTACACTCACGGCGCCTATTGCGGACGAAACCCTACTCCTTTACCTTGCGACTACTAGCTCTGCTGTCAGTGCAGTTGATGCGTCACGGGGTCCCGATCTTCACGACGTAGGATCGATCTTCAGATAACTAGCTGTAGAATAGCCGGATAACTTGCTGCAAGCAACGATAACTAGTGCAACCTGGCAAATAAAACTCGAAGCCAACCACCGTCTTTAACAGGCAACCTGAATCGAGGATTTGCCCAACCACACTCTCAAAGAACCAACCAACATAGCCTACAATCAATCAAGGAGGACCTTGAAGGGAGTAGGAGCACCAATTGGGAGCGGATGAAGCCGCCGCTTCTGTAATCCCGCGAAGGAAATCACAAGAGCAAAGGAAGGTAGAGATCTCTCTCTGAATTTGTTAGCACGCAGCTAAACAAGGGGTTCTATATTCAATAATCAAAAGTACCGATTACAATGGTGCTAGGGGGTATTTATACAAGGAGTAAACCTCGAAGATAGGTGTAAACACGAAAAGAAAAGACTAGGCGAACTATGTGAAAACGAATCAGCTTCTGGAGAGTTTCCGCGTGGCTGTTGGTCTTCTGAGCGGTCTTCGGTATTTCAGCAATAACTCCTCCTTGGAAGCTTCAATTCATGAACGGTTGGATCCCTTGGAAAGGTGACTTGATAAGGTTTCAGACCATGTAGAATATGCACCATGGAACTCTGTAGAATGATACAGTTTTAATACAAGAACATTGACTTCATGCAGACTGTTGACCTTCGGACCAGCAAGCACTAAACCTGGTCGGACGCCTTCATGCAAACTTCAAACTTGTCGGGGTTAGATTCATTGGAAACTAGACTTCAAGAGTTTTCCAAAAAGTGCTCATTTGCCTTCATAGCGTTTGGAAATCAAAAGTTATGATTATTTCTTTGAGACGATCCTGCAGGACTGGCTTGGTTCGAGCATGATTCTTCTATGTGTCCATTTCCTTGTGAGTTCTTGTCATCCTTCTTAGTAAACCTGAGCATTAGCAATGTACACGACTTAGGTAGTATATAACTCTCATTAATAGTAAAATGAATTTCACAAAGTAGCGCGTGCACCTCTTGTTGAAGCTTCTTAGCTTGACTGCGTGTAATTGGTCCATCAAAAACATGTATTGGAGTCGCTGTGGTCGAAGTGGTCGGTGTAGAGGTTGGAGTGGTCGGCGTGGTCATATCATCCTCCCCCTCTTGAAATGGAGTCGTCCTCGACTCTAAAATGTTTTCACTTGTGAATGCTGATAGGTCAGCAACATTGAAGGAGTTTCTCACGCCATAGCTTGGTCGAAGGTCAATCTTGTATGCATTATCATTGATCTTCTTTCTATGTTTGTTCATACTTGCAGCTTTACGTGTTGCGTTTAGCTCAATTGCTTCTTTTATTTTCTCATGTATCTTCTTGACATGTGCAGCACGCTTGGAGGCTTCCATATTGGTTCTCTCCTGTAATGGCAAAGGCAACAAATCTATCGGAGCAATGGGTTTAAACCCATAAACAATTTTAAAAGGACACAAGTTAGTGGTAGAATGTATTGCCCTGTTATAAGCAAACTCCACATGAGGCAAGAAGTCCTCCCAATCTTTCAGGTTCTTTTTCACCATGGTTCGCAGCAACATCGACAGGGTTCGATTCACCACTTCAATTTGTCCGTCGGTTTGAGGATGACAAGTGGTCGAGAATAGAAGCTTGGTCCCCAGCTTGGACCACAATGTTTTCCAGAAGTAGCTCACAAACTTGACATCACGATCAGATACAATGGTCTTAGGCACCCCATGCAACCTCACAATTTCCCTGAAAAATAAATTAGCAACATGTGAAGCATCGTCGCTCTTGTTACAAGGGATAAAATGAGCCATCTTTGAAAATCTATCAACCACAACAAAAACAGAATCTTTTCCTCTCTGAGTTCTAGGAAGTCCCAGAACAAAATCCATACTTATGTATTCCCAAGGAATTTTAGGAGCAGGTAGAGGAGTGTATAAACCATGAGGGTTCAGTTTAGACTTAGCTTTGTGACAAGTGATGCAGCGCTCCACGAACCGGATGACGTCTCTCCTCATCTTGGGCCAATAGAAGTGATCACCTAGCAGCTCATAGGTTTTCTTTTGTCCAAAATGACCTATCAATCCTCCTCCATGGGACTCATGCAATAAAAGCAATCTAACCGAAGAATTTGGAACACAAAGCTTGTTAGCCCTAAACAAAAATCCATCATGCATATGATACTTTTCCCATCCTTTTCCATCTTTACAATGAGTGTATGGTTCTAAAAATTCAGGGTCATCATTATACATGTCTTTCAAACTTTCAAGACCTATAACCTTCACCTCAAGTTGGTTTAGCAACACAATTTTTCTAAACAAAGCATCAACAACCACATTGTCCTTACCTTTCTTATACTTCACAATATATGGAAATGTCTCGATGAACTCAACCCATTTGGCATGGCGTCGATTCAGTTTTGCTTGGCCTTTCAAATACTTTAAAGCTTCATGATCGGAATGGATAACAAACTCTTTTGGCCATAAATAATGCTGCCATGTTTCAAGTACACACACCAAAGCATACAATTCTTTATCATATACAGAATAATTCAATTGAGCACCTCCCAACTTTTCACTAAAATATGCTACAAGTTTGCCTTGCTGTATTAAAACCCCTCCTATGCCAATTCCACTGGCATCACATTCTACTTCAAAAGTTTTAGTGAAATCAGGAAGAACAAACAATGGTGCTTCAGTTAAGCGTTTCTTTAATTCTTGAAAAGCATTTTCTTGTGAACTTCGCCATTTAAATTCAACACCTTTCTTTGTTAATTCATTTAAGGGAGTAACAATGGTACTAAAATCATTAACAAATCTCCTATAAAATCCAGCTAGACCATGAAAGATTCTTATTTGACTTACATTCGTTGGAGTTGGCCAATCCTTGATGGCTTTCACATTTGTTTCATCCACTTCAATTCCTTTTCGTGAAACAACAAAGCCAAGGAACACGACATGGTCTGTGCAAAAACTGCACTTCTCAAGATTAGCAAATAATTTCTCCTTTCGGAGCTCATCTAGGACTTGTCGAATATGATTCTTGTGCGCTTCAAAAGACTTGCTGTAAATTAAGATATCATCAAAATAAACAACCACAAATTTCCCAATGAAGGCTCTCAAAACATGGTTCATCAATCTCATAAAAGTACTTGGAGCATTAGTCAAACCAAAAGGCATAACTAGCCATTCGTACAGCCCAAATTTTGTTTTAAAAGCAGTTTTCCATTCATCTCCAGCTTTCATTCTTATTTGATGGTGCCCACTTTTCAAATCAATTTTAGTGAATATTATGGAACCACTTAATTCATCAAGCATGTCTTCTAATCGAGGAATAGGATGGCGATAGCGAATAGTGATGTTATTTATGGCTCTACAATCAACGCACATCCTCCAAGAACCATCTTTTTTTGATACTAAAATAACAGAAACAGCACAAGTACTTAAGCTTTCACGAACATAACCTTTATCGAGAAGTTCTTGTACTTGCCTTTGTATCTCCTTTGTTTCTTCAGGATTTGTGCGGTATGGTGGTCGATTTGGAAGAGCAGCCCCCGGAATAAGATCGATCTGATGTTCAATCCCACGTATAGGAGGTAATCCATTTGGGGTTTCCTTTGGAAAAACGTCCTCATATTCCTGCAAAAGATGAGACACCATACTAGGAAAAGAGGTGTTATCGTTAGCTGACACTAAAATGTCTTTGCACACAAGTACAAAGAGTACTTGATCTAGGTTGTTCCTTACTTCTCTCATCTCAGATTTTGTGGCTAACATGACTAAATTTTTTTCTTCTTCTTTCTTTTGATCCCTCAATTTTTTTCTCATATTGGGCTGGTGGCCCTCACTCTCTGATTTGTGGAAGGCACTCGAATTCTTTTTCTCTTTCTTTCCGTTCTCATCTCTCATACTAGAGCTCTTTTGCAAATGCTCAGCAAGAATTTGCCGTGGTGTCATAGGTTTGAGTACAAACTTCCTCCCCTTCAAATCTATAGTGTACTGATTTGTTCTCCAGCAATGCTGAGTATATCGATCATATTGCCATGGCCTCCCTAGTAGTATGTGACATACGAACATGGGTACCACATCACACTCTACCGTGTCAACATATTCACCAATCTTGAAGGGAACTTTTACTTTGTATCCAATATTGATGTCACCGGAATCATTCAGCCATTGGACATGATATGGATGAGGATGTCGCAGAAGTTTCAGACCAAGCTTGTCAACCATCTCAGGACTAGCAAGATTATGGCAGCTTCCTCCATCAATGATCATCTTCACTACCTTATCTTGCACTTTGGCTCTTGTCTGAAATAAATTATGCCGCTGGCCATTCTCAGCTTCCTTCATCTGAACACTCAATATTGGTGCCACCACAAGAGCAGCACCTTGCTCAAAATCACAGCCGGTATGTTCCTCTTCTTCATGGGCTTCTTCTTCTATATCTTCCTCTTCACTAGCTGATTCGTACTCTCCATTATCATTTCCAATGATCACTCTATTATTTGGACACTCTCTAGCAACATGTCCACGACCCCCACACTTGAAACACTGAATCCCACAGCTCTTGGATGTAGAACCCACTGAAGTGGAGGTGGAAGCTGCTGGTGTGGAACTCGTGCTCGGGGCAGCAGGGTTCTTCCCACTAAAATTACTTTGAGCATTAGAACGTGAGCCTCCAAATGAACCTTTCGCAGCTGACGGTGCAGCAGTAAACTTGGAATCTAACTTTCTTCCTCCAGACATAGTCCTTGTACCAAAAGGCAAAGACTTACTGCTCTTGGTATCTTGCTGCTTGGCGTTCAGCTTTAGTGGCATGATGTACCAAATCAATAAGATGACGGTACGACTGAAACTCAACAATGCGTTGAATATTTCGATGCAACCCAGCCATGAATCGTGCCATAGTTTGTTCTTCATCTTCATATACGTTGGCTCTAATCATAGCCTTCTGCATCTCTTTATAATACTCTTCAACAGAATAACTTCCTTGTTTCAAATTCTGCAGTTTATCGAAAAGATCACGCCGATAATGCTTCGGCACGAAACGTCGTCTCATTTCACGTTTCATCTCTGCCCATGTGGCAATAGGATGTTCTACATCTTCTTCACGATCTTGGAGAAGTTGCTCCCACCAAATCAGAGCATATCCTTCAAATTCTAGAGATGCCATAGCCAACTTCTTCTCTTCCTGTAAAATTATGCAAGCGAAAGATCTTGTCGACCTTCAACTCCCAAGTGAAATAAGCTTCAGGATCAGATCCTCCATCAAATTTTGGCATGGTAAATTTCAGATTACCAAGCCTCTCTTCACGATGGCCTCCTCTACGATGTTGGCGATCATGATGGGAATGATTATCATCATTTTTAGATTCGGATTCTTCAGTGTCTTCATTTCTTCGATTCCAGCCCCTCCTTCTTCCATGTGCAGCACTTCGGTTCCTCCGTCCTCTTCTTCCTCCTCTTCCATCACTATCATCACCTTCTTCACCATGGGTGCTTGCCACATCATTAGGTGGACGACGTCCCCTAATTTCAATTAGTATGGTTTGAAGATCTTGGGCCAACCGATCTTGTCTCTCTTCTAGACTTTGCTTGAATTCATTAAATTGTGCCATGGTGACACAATCATCGATCTCAACGCCGTCACCCATCTTTCTGTAAAATTAGTGACAACAAAGGAACAAGAGTATATGTGGAATAAAAATATATGTGGGATCTCTCAATCTCACTTCTCTTACCAACCGAGGCTCAGTGAAGTTCCTGCGGGTTACAGAGAAACAAAATGTGTGGTGGTACCGAGAGCGATGGTTAAGCGAATACAAGACTAGAGAGTACCGATTACGATGGCTTTTATGTGGAGCTTGGTGGAGATTATAAACAAGGAATGCAATCTGAATTCTAGTTGTTGTAAAGTTAAGTAACAATCCAAACTAGAGGTTCCCTGCTTAGTGCTGATCTCAAAATGCTAAAGATGTAAATGGATCACACACACGTGCAAAGAAAATCTCAGATTGATGCAAACAAGGAGTATGATTGGGATGCAAGTGTTACAATCAAACCTAACCAAAATTTTTGTACAAACAAAAGATAGCGATCTGGTTGCACAACTTGAAACACAAACTTTCAGCAACTGTGCTCTCAAACGAACTGATCTTTAACTTTTCTGTCACAATTTTTTTTTCTCAACTTTCCTTTTTTGAACTTTTCTTTCTTTTACCTTTTTTTTATAGAACTGAACACAATGACCAGATATATAAGAGGCTCAAAGGACACACGATGGAAAATGATCAGCAACTAAAACAAAGACTCTAATGGACTGAAAATTAACTGAACTCACTAAAATAACAGATTGAAACAAAGGGCTAAACAATATATATGTATATATTTTTTTTGGCGTTTGGTGGATAGGACGAAACAAAATATATGTAGCTAAGGGTAAAGAATCCTACCGTGGAAACCGATCAGCTCTGATACCAGATGATGTGTCACGGGGTCCCGATCTTCACGACGTAGGATCGATCTTCAGATAACTAGCTGTAGAATAGCCAGATACCTTGCTGCAAGCAGCGATAACTAGTGCAACCTGGCAAATAAAACTCGAAGCCAACCACCGTCTTTAACCGGCAACCTGAATCGAGGATTCGCCCAACCACACTCTCAAAGAACCAACCAACACAGCCTACAATCAATCAAGGAGGACCTTGAAGGGAGTAGGAGCACCAATTGGGAGCGGATGAAGCCGCTGCTTCTGTAATCCCGCGAAGGAAATCACAAGAGCAAAGGAAGGTAGAGATCTCTCTCTGAATTTGTTAGCACGCAGCTGAACAAGGGGTTCTGTATTCAATAATCAAAAGTTCCGATTACAATGGTGCTAGGGGGTATTTATACAAGGAGTAGACCTCGAAGATAGGTGTAAACACGAAAAGAAAAGACTAGGCGAACTATGTGAAAACAAATCAGCTTCTGGAGAGTTTCCACGTGGCTGTTGGTCTTCTGAGCGGTCTTCGGTATTTCAGCAATAACTCCTCCTTGGAAGCATCAATTCACGAACGGTTGGATCCCTTGGAAAGGTGACTTGATAAGGTTTCACACCATGTAAAATATGCACCATGGAACTATGTAGAATGATACAGTTTTAATACAAGAACATTGACTTCATGCAGACTGTTGACTTTCAGACCAGCAAGCACTAAAACTGGTCGGACGCCTTCATGCAAACTTCAAACTGGTCGGGGTTAGATTCATTGGAAACTAGACTTCAAGATTTTTCCAAAAAGTGCTCATTTGCCTTCATAGCTTTTGGAAATCAAAAGTTATGATTATTTCTTTGAGATGATCCTGCAGGACTGGCTTGGTTCGAGCATGATTCTTCTATGTGTCCATTTCCTTGTGAGTTCTTGTCATCCTTCTTGGTAAACCTGAGCATTAGCAATGTACACCACTTAGGTAGTATATAACTCTCATTAATAGTAAAATGAATTTCACAAAGTAGTGCGTGCACCTCTTGTTGAAGCTTCTTAGCTCAACTGCGTGTAATTGATCCATCAAAAACATGTATTGGAGTCACTGTGGTCGAAGTGGTCGGTGTAGAGGTTGGAGTGGTCGGCGTGGTCATATCATCAGTCCTTGTTAGAGAGGTTGATTTCAATGGAAAGTTGGTACATAATCCACTCTATTTTGTATCTGAAGCATTGTCTGGAGCAAAAATAAGATATTCCGAGCTTGAGAAGTTCACTTATGCTGTGATAATGGCTTCGAGAAAGTTAAGGCATTAATTCATGGCGCATAATGTAATTGTACCAACTTCATATCCCTTTGGAGATATGCTCTGAAGTAAGGATTCCACGGGAAGAATTGGGATGTGAGCTGTTGAATTAGCACCCTTCGGTATCTCCTTCGTGGCAAGGACAGCAATTAAGTCACAAGTGTTAGCAGATTTTGTGGCAGAGTGGACTCCCCCTACAGCACGGGCTCCAGAGAAGCCAAGCGAAGGAATTTGGACAATATCCTCCGATGGAGCTTTCCAAGCATCTGGAGAAGGTGTCATAGCAGTGATAATTTCGCCCTCAGGGGCAAAAGGAAATGTACTCCGCAAGACTCAACTTTAAGTCCACCAACAATACAGCGGAGTACGAAGGAATTTTGTTAGGACTTCGAAAGGCACGCGCTTTGGGGGCTACAAGAGTTGTTATTAAAACATATTCTCAAATTGTAGCAGGGCACATAGATAAAAGTTTTCAAGTTCGAAATCCACAGCTTGTGAAATATTTGGAGTAGATCTGTAAGATTGAAGCAGCATTTAAAGGGATTTCCATTCGAAGAATACCCAGAGCTGAAAATGCGCAAGCTGATATCTTGGCAAAAGCTGCTGCCGGAGCTTTGGACATTCCAGAAGGAGCTTTTTACGAAGATCTCAGTACACCTTCGGTAACGCAGATCCCTTCTGCGGAAGTCCTTTGCATTCCAAGTACAGATTGGTGAAGTTCAATTATGGAATTATTGCAAGGAGAAGTAAATTTGCTAGAAGGGCCACAACTTTCGAGGTTGAAGCTCCGAATTCGAAATTATCATATAATCAACAATATTTTGTACAAGGTCAGAGTATGTTCTCCTCTACTCCGATGTATATCTCAAGCAGAAGTTCAAGAAATTCTTCGAGAAATTCACGAAGGACTTTGCGGTAGCCATCTGGCCCCTCGAGATTTGGCAGGAAAAACACTTCGCTAGGGGCTTTATTGGCCTACAATAGTAGCTGATGCGGAAAGCTTAGTCCACACTTGCTAAGGTTGTCAATGGATGGGAAGAAGAAGTCATCGTCCACCAACAACTCTTCAAGTTATTGCCCCAGTATGGCCCATGGCCAGATGGGGCATGGCCCTTATTGGCCCCTTCTCAATAGCAAAAGGAAATTTGAAATTCGCAGTGGTAGCAATTGAGTACTTTTCCAAGTGGGTCAAAGCAGAGCCCTTAACAGCTATAACTTCGAATAATGTACAAAAAATTTTCTGGAAAAATATCATATGTCGGTTCGTAGTGCCTCGGCAACTAACAGTTGACAATGGAACACAATTCGATGCAGAACCCTTCAGGAAGTTTTGTGAAGATCTAGGCATCCAATTATGCTTTGCTGCAGTGCGACATCCTCAGTCTAACGGAGCTGTGGAAAGAGCCAATGGTAATATCTTGTCAGGACTGAATCGAAGAATAGTGGGATTGGCAAAAGGATTGTGGACCGAAGATCTCCCGAAGATTCTATGGTCCTTTTGGACAACTCAAACAAGGTCTATGGGTTTCACTCCTTTCAGACTATTATTTGGAGACGATGCTATGACGCCAACGGAGCTCAAAGGAGGATCCCTTCGCAGCACCGAACCGAAAATAGAAGCAGAAAGGCAAACTTCGCTTGATTTAACAGAAGAGACAAGACTTCGGGCTGTCGCCAATTTGTCAAAGTATCAGCAGTAGACGAAGACTTGGTTCGACCCGAAGGTCAAGATTAATGAACTTAAGCCGGGTCATCTTGTTTTGCGAAGTATTATAGCACCAGGGAAATTAGAAAATAAGTGGGAAGGTCCATACATAATTTCCGCTCAGGGTACCCTAGTTCTTTTAAGTTAGCTAATTTGGAAGGCGAAGAGTTAGCGCATACATGGCATGCGGAGCACTTAAAGAGATATTTCGCATAGGGGCTCCTTGTAATCATTTGTAAACACCTTCTGAATTAATAAAGTTCATGGTTCAGATAATGCCTACCCCCCAAACACTTCCTACTTCTAGTGGACGCACTAGAAGAACAAAGATGGCTGGGAGGGAAGTGTCATTAATTTGAATCATTTTTTAGGACTTCGGATCACTGGTTCGAAGCTTCCGACAAGGTGGGAAAGTCACTGAAAAAAGGATTCCAAGCCACCGGCTTGATAGCATCCGTAAAAAGAGTCGAAGGAGACCAAATAATGTGGATTCCAAGCTCTGGCTTGAAAGCATCCGTAAAAAGAGTCCAAGGAGACCATTGCGAATTCCAAACCACCGGTTTGATAGCATTCGCAAAAAGAGCCGAAGGAGGCCAAAACAAAACAGAGTTTGAGCTAATAAGCTTCGAATATCTGTGAAAAGAGTTGTAGGACCGAAAGTAGCGACCAGAGGGGGGGTGAATGGGCGCCTAAAAAATTCTTTCGAATCAATGGCCTGTTCCCAATACCCAACGCACCTCAAAAAGACTACGCAGCAGAGAATAGATAAAAAGCCTAAGTCTAAAGGTTTCTAACCTAGAAGCAAATGATTATAACTGAGAATTATTAAATAAGTGCAACTAGGCAGATGTACATGGTGTAACAGGCCTAAACTTCTCAATGAAATGATCTAAGTATGTGTAAGATGAAAAGAGAAGTTACTGTCCAAATTTGTCTCCTGTTCGGTACTGGGCGAAACCTCCTTCGCACGTCGAGGTCTGCTTCGGAGGTTGGTGACGGAGCATGTCCGAGATGCCGAAGGTGTCACGGTCTAACCTAGTTCGAAGTGGTAAGTAGCGAAGTGTACTTCGGAGCGAAGTATGACAATGCCGGAGCCTGGTTCGAAGTATGTACTTCGAAGTCAAGGCTTCAAACTCAGCTTCGAACCGAGAGCTTCGGAGCAAAGTGACAGAGTCGGAGCCTGCTTCGAAGTGTGCACTTCGAAGAGAAAACTTCGAACACAACTTTGAACCGAAAGCTTCGAAGCGAAACCTTCGAACAGAAAGCTTCGAACACAACACACAAAGGACAACCTTCGAACAAAGAAGCGAAGTCTGTCACATGACAGAAAATCAAGTCCGAAGCCTACACTTTATCTTCGAACAGGGAAAGCTTCGGAAGGATAATCGAAGGTTGACACGCCACGAAGAAATCAAATCGAAGTCTATCAGAAATGACACGCTTCGAACCCAACTTCGAAGCCTACCGAAGTATGGACTTCGAACAGCTAGATTCGGAGTATGTTGATCGAAGTATGCGATGCTGTCCGTACACAAAGATACTTCGAAGCTTATCAACACAGACCGCACACTGAAAATCGAAGATTGAGCGAAGCCTTCGAAGATGCTAAGTCGAAGCCTGTCTCACGGAGCTGAGGGGCTTCGAACAGAGAAAGACTTCGCCAGAGACACACCCAGAAAAAGTAATAGACCCTGTCAGCTTCGATCAAAAAGCTGTGCAGTAGAGGGTGAAAAGCTGCACAGAACACTGTAGCTGCAGGGAAGTAGTACTACTTGCAACAGCAAGAACTAGTACTACTAGAGTGAAGAACACACCCAGCCGAAGCCTCCAAAGCCTCAAAATCACGGGAAAACTTGCTATGCTAATGAAATGCAGCCATTTAAAACCTTTGCAGATGCAGCACACAATGAAATAGGGCATTTACTGCAACATTGAAAGCAAAGCATTAAACACAGGAGCAAATGCTTCCTGGCGGCGCAAGCAGGGAACCAAGAGAGGAGAGAGGCAATGCAAGAGACAAAAGTGACCCAAAAGAGTGGATTTGATTTCAGCACAAAGGGGTGGTCCAAACCCTAGGGATTGGGGTCCTATTTATAGGCATCCAACACTAGGAATATTCTACCAGCCCCTTAGGGTTTTTACAGACTCAAAATAAAGGAAAAGACTCTACTTCCCTTAGGAATTTTTACAGACACGACTGACTGACTGTGGGCCTAGAGTTACATATGACTTATCCGGAAGCTAAGTTTTCGTAGTGACTACGGCTTCTCTTCTGGACAGTCGGATACAGAATCAACGGTTGTCAGTTTTATGCCGAAACTGACAAAGCCTCCACCGGCTTTGCACCAGGTACCCGGATTGGGCCGGCCCGACTCCGCAGCTCTCTCAGCCCGGCAATCGCTCACCGCCCGTGTACCTGAGTCAGTCTTGATCAACAGCCCAGTGGGTCTTCTACTGCTTCTGGCCCATGCACCCGGATTGGGCCAGCCCGACTTCGCAGCCTCCTCTGCCCGACAGTCGCTCGCTGCCCGTGTACCTGAGTCACACGCGGCCCATGAAACAGCAGATCTCCTTTCTTCTTCAGTCCTCTTTGACTATCGTTGACAATGACTCATCACTTCTGGAGCCATGAGGCCCACGCTATTCAGCATGGCTCCTCAATCTCCCCCTTGATGAGTGCATTGTCAACACTCTTCTTTTCTCAGCTCTTCAGCACCTGCGAACAAATGTGGAAACACGAAAACAAAATACAAGAAAAACAAAGAAGAAGAAAAAATAAGGTAAAAGTTTAACCCTAATGACCAAAAGCCAAACAGAAGCAAGAAACGATCATTATGGTTAACCAAAACGAAAAAGCTCAAAATGAGTGCGATTTCAGAATAACAAGGATATCAACAGAGTAAGAACTCGCCCTTAAACTCTGATCCCAAATTCTCTTCCCCTTGTTGACAAGTGAACTCATCAAGCACTCAAAAGAGACACAGACTCCCCCTGAAATGCAACTCCCCCTCAAAATATGCAGTGATTTCAACTGAAGTGCATAAGGAGTGATTACAAAGCATGCTTCTCAAATATGATTGACTGCAATTACAGCATCTAACAAGTATAGCAAAAGAGATACTGTCTAAGACACATGGCATGATCAGTGCAACCGATGATATCTAAAGAAAGTCATTTGCACGCATTTTTCAGTTTTTGCAAACAAAAGCATCACCACATTTTCCAGTTACCAAGCAATGTAAAGCATGAGATGCAGAAGCTAACTGATATCTACCATGATAAGCATTGTCCAAAAAACAAAAGTGCTTCAGTGAACTTGTTATCTTTTAAATGTTCAGGCTTTTTCAATTTTCCTCTTACATTTTTGCCAAGGGTTATTTGCATGTCAAACCTTATGCTAACCGACCAAGTCAAGCCTAGGCCAGAGCTGGACCATCAGAAGCTTAAGACATTGATCTTGGCATACACAACACTGTCCTAGTTCATACCAAAGTGCTATGGTAAGCAGTCCAGAACAATGCAATGCGACAAAGCAAACCCACTTGGATCTTTTCAACTCAAGCACAAAAAGGCATGGAATTTTCATTCATTTTTATAGCTCATTTTCCATGTTAAAGCATAAAGATGTCCAAGTTGCATATCTGCATTTATGTGATGAACTAGCTACAAGGCATGTAACAGATAGCAAAAACACTCAGCCTACGCATGCTAGTTACAGGAAGCAATGGTGATAATTTTTCAGATTTAAAGCATAAAAGCCATGCATATGACAGATATCAGATATATCAAGTGAACTGAACCAAAGCATGATCATTGACAAGTAATCAAAAGCATGTACCAGCTAGACTAAGTAAAGCAGTTCAATCATATAACAGAAGCAGGCTCAAAAGTGTGATATGTGAATATGCAAGATATGAACACACGCAAAAAGACTCAAGAAAAGAGTAAAGAAGAAAGACCAAATCAGAAGGTACACAACACCCAAATCCTCACAAGTAGACTGGTCTAGGGGTTTGGTGAAAATGTCAGCCAACTGATGATGGGTATCAACATGAACAAGGTCAATGACACCTTTCTCATATTGATCCCGCAAGAAGTGAAAGCGCGCATCAATATGTTTGGTCTTTGAATGGAGACACGGGTTTTTCCCTACACTAATAGCACTGGTGCTGTCGCAAAACAAATGAACTCTGGTAGGAAAGAACAACCCAAAATCTCTCAAAGTGGAAATCATCCAAACCAACTGGGAGCAGCAGCTACATACTCAGCCTCCGTGGTCGAAAGAGCAACTCCAGATTGCTTTCGAGAAGACCAAGATACAAGGGAAGAACCAAGGAACTGGCAAGTACCGGAAGTCGACTTGCGATCCAACCGGCACCCACCAAAGTCGGCATCCGAAAAGCCAGATAAATCAAGAGATGATGATGCTGAATAGTAAAGACCAAGATCAGGCGCATAGGTGAGATACCTGAAAATGCGCTTGACAGCCTGCCGGTGAGACGCGCGTGGTGAAGACTGAAAACGCGCGCAAAGTCCACGGCGAACTGTATGTCTGGCCTTGTCGCCGTCAAGTACAGCAGTGAACCGATCATCCCTCGAAACTCTCTTTCATTGACCTTGACACCATTCTCATCCTTGTCCAGACCCCCAGAAGTTCCCATCGGGGTCATCTGCGGCTTCAATTCACCACCAAAGTCAAATTTCTTAAGCATATCACGAGTGTACTTACCTTGGTGGATGAAGGTGCCGTCCTTGGTCTGCTTGATCTGGAGCCCTAAGAAGTACTTGAGCTCACCCATGAGGCTCATCTCAAACTCACTGTGCATCTCCTCAGAAAACTTGGACACAAGATCATTAGTAGTACCGCCAAAAATAATATCGTCCACGTAAATCTGAGGGACTAAGAAATCTGAAGCATCTCTGAGCAGGAAAAGAGTTTTATCCACAGAACCCATCACAAAGCCCATCCCCAACAAAAATTGCTTCAACTGGTCATACCAAGCCCTGGGGGCTTGCTTCAACCCGTATAAAGCTTTGTGCAACTTAAAAACATGTCGAGGAAACTTAGGGTTCTCAAAACCGGGGGTTGCCTAACATAAACTTCCTCCTCTATGAACCCGTTCAGAAAAGCACTCTTAACGTCCATTTGAAAAAGCTTAAAACCCTTCGAAGCGGCAAAAGCTAAAAGAATGCGAATAGACTCAAGACGAGCAACAGGAGCGAAGGTTTCTTCAAAGTCAATACCTTCCTTATGGCAATAACCCTGGGCAACTAATTGAGCCTTGTTGCGCACCACAACCCCATCTTCACCTTGTTTGTTCTTGAATACCCACTTGGTGCCTATGGGGTTGCACCCTGGTGGCGACTCAACTAGTGTCCAAACCCGATTGCGGACAAAATTCTCAAGCTCTTCTTGCATAGCATTAATCCAATTAGAATCAGAAAGAGCATGAGAAACGTCTCTAGGCTCAAAAGACGCAACAAACGCAGATTCAGCAAACACAGCAAGAGAGGCAGAAGAACGCAAAGTTCTCTTAGTCAGATCACCTATGATGAGCTCTGAGGGATGGTCACGCTGAACTGCTCGGGTTCCCTGGTGATCTGAAGTCACCTCACCGGAGTCAGCAGCTGGCACCTCTGGACTCGACTGAGGGGGCTCGATCGATGTGGAAGAAGTGATCAGAGGTCCGCCCTCATCCTCAGTCGAAGTCTCAGAAGGTGTGGGCTCTGCGGGGGATGCAGAGGGCCCACCCTCATCAGCAGCTGGAGTATCCTCATCTTCCTCGAAGATGGACTCTCCGAGCTCATCATCACCAGAAAGCTCTAAAGAAGGATTCAAAGAAGGCAAGGACTCATCAAAAGAACCTCACAAGTCTCGACAAGCAGCTGGGATTCAAGGTTCCAAACACGGAAGCCTCGAGAATGCAATGCATAACCAAGAAAACACCATCCCAGCAACGAGACTCAACTTGTCCAAATGCCCTCCCTTCTTGAGCACAAAGCACTTGCAGCCAAACGCTCGCAAGTGGCTCACCTTGGGCTGTCTGCCAAACCGCAATTCATATGATGTCTTACCAAGGTAAGCTCTAAGAAAAATGCGGTTGGCCAGATAGCAAGCCGTGTTCATGGCTTCAGCCCAAAAACGCCTAGGAGTCCTGTGCTCATCGAGCATCGTCCTGGCCATCTCGACTAGCGTGCGGTTCTTTCATTCCACAACGCCGTTCTGTGGGGGAGTGTAAGGAGAAGAAAACTGATGGTCCAGACCCTGATCACTACAGAAGCTGACGAACTGAGAGTTCTTGAACTCAGAGCCATTGTCGGAGCGAATTGCTCGCATTCGACCATTGTTCTCATTCTTCAACTTCAAGATCAGGTCATGAACAAACTGAAACGTTTCATCCTTAGACTCCAAAAGAAAAACCCACGAGAATCGAGAAAAGTCGTCAACAATCACAAGTGCATACCACTTCCCACCACTGAACGTACCCGAGCTGGACCAACAGTGTCCAAGTGTAAAAGCTCACCTGGATATGAAGTCATCACCTGAGTCA
>JAAALK010000285.1:32558237-32832764 GCA_019279435.1 Zizania palustris | reverse complement strand
GGCTTTTGGTGGATAGGACGAAACAAAATATATGTAGCTAAGGGTAAAGAATCCTACCGTGGAAACCGATCAGCTCTGATACCAGATGATGTGTCACGGGGTCCCGATCTTCACGACGTAGGATCGATCTTCAGATAACTAGCTGTAGAATAGCCAGATACCTTGCTGCAAGCAGCGATAACTAGTGCAACCTGGCAAATAAAACTCGAAGCCAACCACCGTCTTTAACCGGCAACCTGAATCGAGGATTCGCCCAACCACACTCTCAAAGAACCAACAACACAGCCTACAATCAATCAAGGAGGACCTTGAAGGGAGTAGGAGCACCAATTGGGAGCGGATGAAGCCGCTGCTTCTGTAATCCCGCGAAGGAAATCACAAGAGCAAAGGAAGGTAGAGATCTCTCTCTGAATTTGTTAGCACGCAGCTGAACAAGGGGTTCTGTATTCAATAATCAAAAGTTCCGATTACAATGGTGCTAGGGGGTATTTATACAAGGAGTAGACCTCGAAGATAGGTGTAAACACGAAAAGAAAAGACTAGGCGAACTATGTGAAAACAAATCAGCTTCTGGAGAGTTCCACGTGGCTGTTGGTCTTCTGAGCGGTCTTCGGTATTTCAGCAATAACTCCTCCTTGGAAGCATCAATTCACGAACGGTTGGATCCCTTGGAAAGGTGACTTGATAAGGTTTCACACCATGTAAAATATGCACCATGGAACTATGTAGAATGATACAGTTTTAATACAAGAACATTGACTTCATGCAGACTGTTGACTTTCAGACCAGCAAGCACTAAAACTGGTCGGACGCCTTCATGCAAACTTCAAACTGGTCGGGTTAGATTCATTGGAAACTAGACTTCAAGATTTTTCCAAAAAGTGCTCATTTGCCTTCATAGCTTTTGGAAATCAAAAGTTATGATTATTTCTTTGAGATGATCCTGCAGGACTGGCTTGGTTCGAGCATGATTCTTCTATGTGTCCATTTCCTTGTGAGTTCTTGTCATCCTTCTTGGTAAACCTGAGCATTAGCAATGTACACCACTTAGGTAGTATATAACTCTCATTAATAGTAAATGAATTTCACAAAGTAGTGCGTGCACCTCTTGTTGAAGCTTCTTAGCTCAACTGCGTGTAATTGATCCATCAAAAACATGTATTGGAGTCACTGTGGTCGAAGTGGTCGGTGTAGAGGTTGGAGTGGTCGGCGTGGTCATATCATCAGTCCTTGTTAGAGAGGTTGATTTCAATGGAAAGTTGGTACATAATCCACTCTATTTTGTATCTGAAGCATTGTCTGGAGCAAAAATAAGATATTCCGAGCTTGAGAAGTTCACTTATGCTGTGATAATGGCTTCGAGAAAGTTAAGGCATTAATTCATGGCGCATAATGTAATTGTACCAACTTCATATCCCTTTGGAGATATGCTCTGAAGTAAGGATTCCACGGGAAGAATTGGGATGTGAGCTGTTGAATTAGCACCCTTCGGTATCTCCTTCGTGGCAAGGACAGCAATTAAGTCACAAGTGTTAGCAGATTTTGTGGCAGAGTGGACTCCCCCTACAGCACGGGCTCCAGAGAAGCCAAGCGAAGGAATTTGGACAATATCCTCCGATGGAGCTTTCCAAGCATCTGGAGAAGGTGTCATAGCAGTGATAATTTCGCCCTCAGGGCAAAAGGAAATGTACTCCGCAAGACTCAACTTTAAGTCCACCAACAATACAGCGGAGTACGAAGGAATTTTGTTAGGACTTCGAAAGGCACGCGCTTTGGGGGCTACAAGAGTTGTTATTAAAACATATTCTCAAATTGTAGCAGGGCACATAGATAAAAGTTTTCAAGTTCGAAATCCACAGCTTGTGAAATATTTGGAGTAGATCTGTAAGATTGAAGCAGCATTTAAAGGGATTTCCATTCGAAGAATACCCAGAGCTGAAAATGCGCAAGCTGATATCTTGGCAAAAGCTGCTGCCGGAGCTTTGGACATTCCAGAAGGAGCTTTTTACGAAGATCTCAGTACACCTTCGGTAACGCAGATCCCTTCTGCGGAAGTCCTTTGCATTCCAAGTACAGATTGGTGAAGTTCAATTATGGAATTATTGCAAGGAGAAGTAAATTTGCTAGAAGGGCCACAACTTTCGATGTTGAAGCTCCGAATTCGAAATTATCATATAATCAACAATATTTTGTACAAGGTCAGAGTATGTTCTCCTCTACTCCGATGTATATCTCAAGCAGAAGTTCAAGAAATTCTTCGAGAAATTCACGAAGGACTTTGCGGTAGCCATCTGGCCCCTCGAGATTTGGCAGGAAAAACACTTCGCTAGGGGCTTTATTGGCCTACAATAGTAGCTGATGCGGAAAGCTTAGTCCACACTTGCTAAGGTTGTCAATGGATGGGAAGAAGAAGTCATCGTCCACCAACAACTCTTCAAGTTATTGCCCCAGTATGGCCCATGGCCAGATGGGGCATGGCCCTTATTGGCCCCTTCTCAATAGCAAAAGGAAATTTGAAATTCGCAGTGGTAGCAATTGAGTACTTTTCCAAGTGGGTCAAAGCAGAGCCCTTAACAGCTATAACTTCGAATAATGTACAAAAAATTTTCTGGAAAAATATCATATGTCGGTTCGTAGTGCCTCGGCAACTAACAGTTGACAATGGAACACAATTCGATGCAGAACCCTTCAGGAAGTTTTGTGAAGATCTAGGCATCCAATTATGCTTTGCTGCAGTGCGACATCCTCAGTCTAACGGAGCTGTGGAAAGAGCCAATGGTAATATCTTGTCAGGACTGAATCGAAGAATAGTGGGATTGGCAAAAGGATTGTGGACCGAAGATCTCCCGAAGATTCTATGGTCCTTTTGGACAACTCAAACAAGGTCTATGGGTTTCACTCCTTTCAGACTATTATTTGGAGACGATGCTATGACGCCAACGGAGCTCAAAGGAGGATCCCTTCGCAGCACCGAACCGAAAATAGAAGCAGAAAGGCAAACTTCGCTTGATTTAACAGAAGAGACAAGACTTCGGGCTGTCGCCAATTTGTCAAAGTATCAGCAGTAGACGAAGACTTGGTTCGACCCGAAGGTCAAGATTAATGAACTTAAGCCGGGTCATCTTGTTTTGCGAAGTATTATAGCACCAGGGAAATTAGAAAATAAGTGGGAAGGTCCATACATAATTTCCGCTCAGGGTACCCTAGTTCTTTTAAGTTAGCTAATTTGGAAGGCGAAGAGTTAGCGCATACATGGCATGCGGAGCACTTAAAGAGATATTTCGCATAGGGGCTCCTTGTAATCATTTGTAAACACCTTCTGAATTAATAAAGTTCATGGTTCAGATAATGCCTACCCCCCAAACACTTCCTACTTCTAGTGGACGCACTAGAAGAACAAAGATGGCTGGGAGGGAAGTGTCATTAATTTGAATCATTTTTTAGGACTTCGGATCACTGGTTCGAAGCTTCCGACAAGGTGGGAAAGTCACTGAAAAAAGGATTCCAAGCCACCGGCTTGATAGCATCCGTAAAAAGAGTCGAAGGAGACCAAATAATGTGGATTCCAAGCTCTGGCTTGAAAGCATCCGTAAAAAGAGTCCAAGGAGACCATTGCGAATTCCAAACCACCGGTTTGATAGCATTCGCAAAAAGAGCCGAAGGAGGCCAAAACAAAACAGAGTTTGAGCTAATAAGCTTCGAATATCTGTGAAAAGAGTTGTAGGACCGAAAGTAGCGACCAGAGGGGGGGTGAATGGGCGCCTAAAAAATTCTTTCGAATCAATGGCCTGTTCCCAATACCCAACGCACCTCAAAAAGACTACGCAGCAGAGAATAGATAAAAAGCCTAAGTCTAAAGGTTTCTAACCTAGAAGCAAATGATTATAACTGAGAATTATTAAATAAGTGCAACTAGGCAGATGTACATGGTGTAACAGGCCTAAACTTCTCAATGAAATGATCTAAGTATGTGTAAGATGAAAAGAGAAGTTACTGTCCAAATTTGTCTCCTGTTCGGTACTGGGCGAAACCTCCTTCGCACGTCGAGGTCTGCTTCGGAGGTTGGTGACGGAGCATGTCCGAGATGCCGAAGGTGTCACGGTCTAACCTAGTTCGAAGTGGTAAGTAGCGAAGTGTACTTCGGAGCGAAGTATGACAATGCCGGAGCCTGGTTCGAAGTATGTACTTCGAAGTCAAGGCTTCAAACTCAGCTTCGAACCGAGAGCTTCGGAGCAAAGTGACAGAGTCGGAGCCTGCTTCGAAGTGTGCACTTCGAAGAGAAAAACTTCGAACACAACTTTGAACCGAAAGCTTCGAAGCGAAACCTTCGAACAGAAAGCTTCGAACACAACACACAAAGGACAACCTTCGAACAAAGAAGCGAAGTCTGTCACATGACAGAAAATCAAGTCCGAAGCCTACACTTTATCTTCGAACAGGGAAAGCTTCGGAAGGATAATCGAAGGTTGACACGCCACGAAGAAATCAAATCGAAGTCTATCAGAAATGACACGCTTCGAACCCAACTTCGAAGCCTACCGAAGTATGGACTTCGAACAGCTAGATTCGGAGTATGTTGATCGAAGTATGCGATGCTGTCCGTACACAAAGATACTTCGAAGCTTATCAACACAGACCGCACACTGAAAATCGAAGATTGAGCGAAGCCTTCGAAGATGCTAAGTCGAAGCCTGTCTCACGGAGCTGAGGGGCTTCGAACAGAGAAAGACTTCGCCAGAGACACACCCAGAAAAAGTAATAGACCCTGTCAGCTTCGATCAAAAAGCTGTGCAGTAGAGGGTGAAAAGCTGCACAGAACACTGTAGCTGCAGGGAAGTAGTACTACTTGCAACAGCAAGAACTAGTACTACTAGAGTGAAGAACACACCCAGCCGAAGCCTCCAAAGCCTCAAAAATCACGGGAAAACTTGCTATGCTAATGAAATGCAGCCATTTAAAACCTTTGCAGATGCAGCACACAATGAAATAGGGCATTTACTGCAACATTGAAAGCAAAGCATTAAACACAGGAGCAAATGCTTCCTGGCGGCGCAAGCAGGGAACCAAGAGAGGAGAGAGGCAATGCAAGAGACAAAAAGTGACCCAAAAGAGTGGATTTGATTTCAGCACAAAGGGGTGGTCCAAACCCTAGGGATTGGGGTCCTATTTATAGGCATCCAACACTAGGAATATTCTACCAGCCCCTTAGGGTTTTTACAGACTCAAAAATAAAGGAAAAGACTCTACTTCCCTTAGGAATTTTTACAGACACGACTGACTGACTGTGGGCCTAGAGTTACATATGACTTATCCGGAAGCTAAGTTTTCGTAGTGACTACGGCTTCTCTTCTGGACAGTCGGATACAGAATCAACGGTTGTCAGTTTTATGCCGAAACTGACAAAGCCTCCACCGGCTTTGCACCAGGTACCCGGATTGGGCCGGCCCGACTCCGCAGCTCTCTCAGCCCGGCAATCGCTCACCGCCCGTGTACCTGAGTCAGTCTTGATCAACAGCCCAGTGGGTCTTCTACTGCTTCTGGCCCATGCACCCGGATTGGGCCAGCCCGACTTCGCAGCCTCCTCTGCCCGACAGTCGCTCGCTGCCCGTGTACCTGAGTCACACGCGGCCCATGAAACAGCAGATCTCCTTTCTTCTTCAGTCCTCTTTGACTATCGTTGACAATGACTCATCACTTCTGGAGCCATGAGGCCCACGCTATTCAGCATGGCTCCTCAATCTCCCCCTTGATGAGTGCATTGTCAACACTCTTCTTTTCTCAGCTCTTCAGCACCTGCGAACAAATGTGGAAACACGAAAACAAAATACAAGAAAAACAAAGAAGAAGAAAAAATAAGGTAAAAGTTTAACCCTAATGACCAAAAGCCAAACAGAAGCAAGAAACGATCATTATGGTTAACCAAAACGAAAAAGCTCAAAATGAGTGCGATTTCAGAATAACAAGGATATCAACAGAGTAAGAACTCGCCCTTAAACTCTGATCCCAAATTCTCTTCCCCTTGTTGACAAGTGAACTCATCAAGCACTCAAAAGAGACACAGACTCCCCCTGAAATGCAACTCCCCCTCAAAATATGCAGTGATTTCAACTGGAGTGCATAAGGAGTGATTACAAAGCATGCTTCTCAAATATGATTGACTGCAATTACAGCATCTAACAAGTATAGCAAAAGAGATACTGTCTAAGACACATGGCATGATCAGTGCAACCGATGATATCTAAAGAAAGTCATTTGCACGCATTTTTCAGTTTTTGCAAACAAAAGCATCACCACATTTTCCAGTTACCAAGCAATGTAAAGCATGAGATGCAGAAGCTAACTGATATCTACCATGATAAGCATTGTCCAAAAACAAAAGTGCTTCAGTGAACTTGTTATCTTTTAAATGTTCAGGCTTTTTCAATTTTCCTCTTACATTTTTGCCAAGGGTTATTTGCATGTCAAACCTTATGCTAACCGACCAAGTCAAGCCTAGGCCAGAGCTGGACCATCAGAAGCTTAAGACATTGATCTTGGCATACACAACACTGTCCTAGTTCATACCAAAGTGCTATGGTAAGCAGTCCAGAACAATGCAATGCGACAAAGCAAACCCACTTGGATCTTTTCAACTCAAGCACAAAAAGGCATGGAATTTTCATTCATTTTTATAGCTCATTTTCCATGTTAAAGCATAAAGATGTCCAAGTTGCATATCTGCATTTATGTGATGAACTAGCTACAAGGCATGTAACAGATAGCAAAAACACTCAGCCTACGCATGCTAGTTACAGGAAGCAATGGTGATAATTTTTCAGATTTAAAGCATAAAAGCCATGCATATGACAGATATCAGATATATCAAGTGAACTGAACCAAAGCATGATCATTGACAAGTAATCAAAAGCATGTACCAGCTAGACTAAGTAAAGCAGTTCAATCATATAACAGAAGCAGGCTCAAAAGTGTGATATGTGAATATGCAAGATATGAACACACACAAAAAGACTCAAGAAAAGAGTAAAGAAGAAAGAAAACTGACGCAAAATATCCTAGAAAGGATACACAACACCCAAATCCCCTCGTAACGCTCAAAAGTAGACTGGTCTAGGGGTTTGGTGAAAATGTCAGCCAACTGATGATGGGTATCAACATGAACAAGGTCAATGACACCTTTCTCATATTGATCCCGCAAGAAGTGAAAGCGCACATCAA
Organism: Zizania palustris; assembly: GCA_019279435.1. Taxonomy (NCBI): domain Eukaryota; kingdom Viridiplantae; phylum Streptophyta; class Magnoliopsida; order Poales; family Poaceae; genus Zizania; species Zizania palustris. The sequence continues at coordinate 32,825,549 of JAAALK010000285.1, read as the reverse complement.
TATGTTTGGTCTTTGAATGGAGACACGGGTTTTTCCCTACACTAATAGCACTGGTGCTGTCGCAAAACAAAGGAACTCTGGTAGGAAAGAACAACCCAAAATCTCTCAAAGTGGAAATCATCCAAACCAACTGTGAGCAGCAGCTAGCAGCAGCTACATACTCAGCCTCCGTGGTCGAAAGAGCAACTCCAGATTGCTTTCGAGAAGACCAAGATACAAGGGAAGAACCAAGGAACTGGCAAGTACCGGAAGTCGACTTGCGATCCAACCGGCACCCACCAAAGTCGGCATCCGAAAAGCCAGATAAATCAAGAGATGATGATGCTGAATAGTAAAGACCAAGATCAGGCGCATAGGTGAGATACCTGAAAATGCGCTTGACAGCCTGCCGGTGAGACGCGCGTGGTGAAGACTGAAAACGCGCGCAAAGTACCACGGCGAACTGTATGTCTGGCCTTGTCGCCGTCAAGTACAGCAGTGAACCGATCATCCCTCGAAACTCTCTTTCATTGACCTTGACACCATTCTCATCCTTGTCCAGACCCCCAGAAGTTCCCATCGGGGTCATCTGCGGCTTCAATTCACCACCAAAGTCAAATTTCTTAAGCATATCACGAGTGTACTTACCTTGGTGGATGAAGGTGCCGTCCTTGGTCTGCTTGATCTGGAGCCCTAAGAAGTACTTGAGCTCACCCATGAGGCTCATCTCAAACTCACTGTGCATCTCCTCAGAAAACTTGGACACAAGATCATTAGTAGTACCGCCAAAAATAATATCGTCCACGTAAATCTGAGGGACTAAGAAATCTGAAGCATCTCTGAGCAGGAAAAGAGTTTTATCCACAGAACCCATCACAAAGCCCATCCCCAACAAAAATTGCTTCAACTGGTCATACCAAGCCCTGGGGGCTTGCTTCAACCCGTATAAAGCTTTGTGCAACTTAAAAACATGTCGAGGAAACTTAGGGTTCTCAAAACCGGGGGGTTGCCTAACATAAACTTCCTCCTCTATGAACCCGTTCAGAAAAGCACTCTTAACGTCCATTTGAAAAAGCTTAAAACCCTTCGAAGCGGCAAAAGCTAAAAGAATGCGAATAGACTCAAGACGAGCAACAGGAGCGAAGGTTTCTTCAAAGTCAATACCTTCCTTATGGCAATAACCCTGGGCAACTAATTGAGCCTTGTTGCGCACCACAACCCCATCTTCACCTTGTTTGTTCTTGAATACCCACTTGGTGCCTATGGGGTTGCACCCTGGTGGCGACTCAACTAGTGTCCAAACCCGATTGCGGACAAAATTCTCAAGCTCTTCTTGCATAGCATTAATCCAATTAGAATCAGAAAGAGCATGAGAAACGTCTCTAGGCTCAAAAGACGCAACAAACGCAGATTCAGCAAACACAGCAAGAGAGGCAGAAGAACGCAAAGTTCTCTTAGTCAGATCACCTATGATGAGCTCTGAGGGATGGTCACGCTGAACTGCTCGGGTTCCCTGGTGATCTGAAGTCACCTCACCGGAGTCAGCAGCTGGCACCTCTGGACTCGACTGAGGGGGCTCGATCGATGTGGAAGAAGTGATCAGAGGTCCGCCCTCATCCTCAGTCGAAGTCTCAGAAGGTGTGGGCTCTGCGGGGGATGCAGAGGGCCCACCCTCATCAGCAGCTGGAGTATCCTCATCTTCCTCGAAGATGGACTCTCCGAGCTCATCATCACCAGAAAGCTCTAAAGAAGGATTCAAAGAAGGCAAGGACTCATCAAAAGAAACCTCACAAGTCTCGACAAGCAGCTGGGATTCAAGGTTCCAAACACGGAAGCCTCGAGAATGCAATGCATAACCAAGAAAAACACCATCCCAGCAACGAGACTCAAACTTGTCCAAATGCCCTCCCTTCTTGAGCACAAAGCACTTGCAGCCAAACGCTCGCAAGTGGCTCACCTTGGGCTGTCTGCCAAACCGCAATTCATATGATGTCTTACCAAGGTAAGCTCTAAGAAAAATGCGGTTGGCCAGATAGCAAGCCGTGTTCATGGCTTCAGCCCAAAAACGCCTAGGAGTCCTGTGCTCATCGAGCATCGTCCTGGCCATCTCGACTAGCGTGCGGTTCTTTCATTCCACAACGCCGTTCTGTGGGGGAGTGTAAGGAGAAGAAAACTGATGGTCCAGACCCTGATCACTACAGAAGCTGACGAACTGAGAGTTCTTGAACTCAGAGCCATTGTCGGAGCGAATTGCTCGCATTCGACCATTGTTCTCATTCTTCAACTTCAAGATCAGGTCATGAACAAACTGAAACGTTTCATCCTTAGACTCCAAAAAGAAAACCCACGAGAATCGAGAAAAGTCGTCAACAATCACAAGTGCATACCACTTCCCACCAACTGAACGTACCCGAGCTGGACCAACAGTGTCCAAGTGTAAAAGCTCACCTGGATATGAAGTCATCACCTGAGTCACAGGTGAGTGAGAAGCGGCAACCATTTTCCCACGACGACAGGGATGACAAACTAGATCCTTCTCCATCTTAAGCTTGGGCAATCCTCGAATGAGGTCCATAGAGCTTAACCTGACTAGCAGATCAAAACTCAAGTGACCTAACCTTCTATGCCACTTCCAGAGCTCAGAAGAAGATCCAGCAATCAAACAGCGAGAAGGGCCAAAAGAACTAGAGAAGTCAATTCGAAAAACTTTACCGAATGGTAAGATCTGACAAACCAAAGACCCTCTAGAATCAACCACAGAAGAATTGCCCTTCTTAAAACGCACCTCCAAACCATCCTCAAGAAGTTGCGAAACAGAAATCAAGTTGAAGTTCAAATTTTTAACCAAAGCAACATTCTTCAAAGAGAAATGATCTGAAATGCGTATTGAGCCTATGCCACTTACTTTCCCTTGACCGCTGTTCCCGAAAGTGATGTACTCTTTGGAGCTCGGGGGAGTGAGACTGGAGAACTATCTGCGATGTCCCGTCATGTGGCGAGAGCATCCTGAGTCCATGATCCAAACATCCTCCAGTCCCCGGTCCTGCACAATCAGTGTCTGTAAGTGGGAGCAAATGGTCCGGCACCAGGTTTAGCAAAAGAGCTAAACCAGTGTCGAGCCATCTGCTCAAAAGATGGAAAGCGAAAACCATCAAAAGAGTTTGGACCAAAACGCGGCTCAAAACGCGGTCCTCGGTTCTGCCTAACCCTGCGGCCACGAGGTCCAGGACCGTAGCCAACACGGTCTGGAACTCTGCCGGAACGGACACCACCAACTGGAGTACGGGCAAGAAAGCCGTCTCCTCTACCACCACCTACACGACGCGGCCTGGCCTCCAGCCTCTCCCCGCGCCGAGGAACACGCAGTCTACCACCCTGCTGGTAGAACTGCTCCTGATCACTACGAGCCCTCTCTGCTCTCTCAACCCACTTCCTCCTGAAGCAAAACTCCGCAAGATGCCCGTCTCTCTGACAGTACTCACAATGATAGGTAGGCTTCTTGGGATGTGGTTGAGGCTTGGGGTTCTTGGGCTTAGTGGTGATTGGTGTTGTCTTCTTGGGCTGAGAGGGTCCAGGAAGAGAGTCTAGAGAAGAGTGGAGGTGTTTGGGCTTAGGGGCCCAGATAGGCTTCTTGGGTGGAGCTTTGGGTGGTTCATGAATCACTCCATCCTTGGGCTGACAAGCCTGGGAGGTCTCAGTGGAGTGAGTCTTGGGATACCTCTGCTCTGGAGTCATTTTACTCCACTCCACTGCCCGGCTGATGGCACTCTCAAAGTCAGCCTTGGTGTAAGTGTAACCTACCCCAAACCCATCCTGCCTCTTGAATTGCTGGATCATCATGCCAAGCTGTGGCTCTCTGGCACTGATCCAACTCAGGATAGAACGGAGGTAAAAGTTCTCATTCTGAGAATCTGCTAGCTCTTCTCTCAAGGAAGCTAGAACCTCCACCTGAGACAAGCAGGTCTCACACTCACTCTCTACTTGGACAGACTTTTTAGCTTTCAGCTTGATTAGCTCCATTCTAAGAGACAGACAGTTCTCACAGACAGTGGGTGGAACTGACAGTGTCTCAAGCTCTAGCCTAGTCTGGGCAAGCTCAGCTCTCAACCTCTCTAAATCACCCAAATGCTCATCGCCCTTGGATTTCAGCTCAGCTAAGACAGCTAGATGAGATGGGCAATCAACACAGGGTGCGACGATAGTGGCTTGAGCAACTTTCAGCTCCAGCTGAGCGCTTTCAAGCTCAGTGGCCAAAGCGTCCCTCTCATCAACCCTTTCTGTGTACCTGGACTTCAGAGTCGACAGGTCACACAGAAGCACCTCACACGTCGGGCACTCACTGCTATCACCCAAGCAAGGAGAAGAAGATAGACTCTCGATTCTGCCGTTGGCCACGGCTAGCTCACTCTCTAACTCATCTATCCTCTTCTTAGCCCCCCTAAGCAGTTTTTCCCGATACTTCAACTCCTGACGATTGCTCTCAAGTAAATCAACAATTTCACGCTCATAAGATGATACCTTGCTGTCGTCGTCGGAGGAGCTCTTTTCTTCTCTATCCCCAAGAGCCATTGAATAGAAGCTCTTGCGGGATCTTCGGCGCTGGTGTGAGCGGCTCTTCGGCTTGTCCCCGAAAGCCATGAAGCCGAGGCCCGCTGGATCGTCCTTGTCCTTCCCCTTCCTGATGGCGATCTCCTCATCGCTTGAGCTCGATGAAGAGGAAGAAGTCGTGGACTGCTTGGAGTAGCTCTTCTCCATCTCGGCGAAGAAGGCCTTGTCGCGCTTCTTGTTCTCTCGCCGGTAGTCCTTCAGGGCCTTTTGAAGAACCGAGTCTTCGGCTTGCCCTTGTTGAAGGAAGAGCTGTCGTGCTTGCCAGAGTCGTGGAAGCCACCACCGGTGCCCTTCTTGTGTCCATTGCACTTGGGGCAGTCGGCGATGAAATGTCCTGGATCACCACATTCAAAGCATCCGGATTTTGTGCCGTGTCTTTTGAACATCCTCTTGTCATAGACACGACGCACCCGGTTGTTAAAGAGACACAAATCATCATCTCCCAACAACTCAAGCTGGTCCTCAGTGATAGACATCAAAGAGAACCCAGCACAGCTCACAGCAGAGGGATCAACAGAAGGTGTAGCAAGGGCCAGGGATTTTGATCCAGAACCAGTGAGATTTGATCTCAACTGGATATCTACCTCAGTGGCCTTCAGCTTGCTAAATAACTCAGAAATGGTCAAGGTATCGTAAGAAGTGCTCTCAATGATAGAGGATACCTTGATCTCCCAGATCTTTGGGTCCAAGGTATGGAGAACCTTGAGCGCCTGCTCGTGATCTAAGACTAACTGAGCACCCTCAGCCTTGTTGTCCCGAAGCTTGTTAATGATCGACTGAAAGCGACCAAACAAAGCCTCAACAGATTCACCCGGCTTCTGTGTGAAATTCTCATATTCACGCCGGTAGGTCAGATAGAGCCGAGCCTTGACCTATGCTGTTCCCTCATGGTGAGCCTTGAGGGTAGCCCAGATCTCTCTCGCAGTGGAGAGATGAGTCACACGCTCAAACTCAGTGGGACCTAAACCAGAAAACAGAATGTTCACAGCCTTACTGTTGCTCAGATGCTGAGCAATGATACCAGCAGTACCTTGCTCAGTAACTGGCAAAATGACAAACGTGGTGTGAACGCAAATGTCCCATATGTTCGAACCCTGGCTCATGAGATAGGCTCGCATGCGAGTCTTCCAATAATTATAGCCATAGGCTTCCAAGGACGGGACCTTGCCAGGAGACGTCATGGTCACTACCGGGGTTTAGAACCGGTTAAGGTATGGAAAAAAACCTAACCTCGCTCTGATACCACTTGTAGGACCGAAAGTAGCGACCAGGGGGGGTGAATGGGCACCTAAAAAATTCTTTCGAATCAATGGCCTGTTCCCAATACCCAACGCACCTCAAAAAGACTACGCAGCAGACAATAGATAAAAAGCCTAAGTCTAAAGGTTTCTAACCTAGAAGCAAATGATTATAACTGAGAATTATTAAATAAGTGCAACTAGGCAGATGTACATGGTGTAACAGGCCTAAACTTCTCAATGAAATGATCTAAGTATGTGTAAGATGAAAAGAGAAGTTACTGTCCAAATTTGTCTCCTGTTCGGTACTGGGCGAAACCTCCTTCGCACGTCGAGGTCTGCTTCGGAGGTTGGTGACGGAGCCTGTCCGAGATGCCGAAGGTGTCACGGTCTAACCTAGTTCGAAGTGGTAAGTAGCGAAGTGTACTTCGGAGCGAAGTATGACAATGCCGGAGCCTGGTTCGAAGTATGTACTTCGAAGTCAAGGCTTCGAACTCAGCTTCGAACCGAGAGCTTCGGAGCAAAGTGACAGAGTCGGAGCCTGCTTCGAAGTGTGCACTTCGAAGACAAACTTCGAACACAACTTTGAACCGAAAGCTTCGAAGCGAAACCTTCGAACAGAAAGCTTCGAACACAACACACAAAGGACAACCTTCGAACAAAAAGCGAAGTCTGTCACATGACAGAAAATCAAGTCCGAAGCCTACACTTTATCTTCGAACAGGGAAAGCTTCGGAAGGATAATCGAAGGTTGACACGCCACGAAGAAATCAAATCGAAGTCTATCAGAAATGACACGCTTCGAACCCAACTTCGAAGCCTACCGAAGTATGGACTTCGAACAGCTAGATTCGGAGTATGTTGATCGAAGTATGCGATGCTGTCCATACACAAAGATACTTCGAAGCTTATCAACACAGACCGCACACTGAGAATCGAAGATTGAGCGAAGCCTTCGAAGATGCTAAGTCGAAGCCTGTCTCACGGAGCTGAGGGGCTTCGAACAGAGAAAGACTTCGCCAGAGACACACCCAGAAAAAGTAATAGACCCTGTCAGCTTCGATCAAAAAGCTGTGCAGTAGAGGGTGAAAGCTGCACAGAACACTGTAGCTGCAGGGAAGCAGTACTACTTGCAACAGCAAGAACTAGTACTACTAGAGTGAAGAACACACCCAGCCGAAGCCTCCAAAGCCTCAAAAATCACGGGAAAACTTGCTATGCTAATGAAATGCAGCCATTTAAAACCTTTGCAGATGCAGCACACAATGAAATAGGGCATTTACTGCAACATTGAAAGGAAAGCATTAAACACAGGAGCAAATGCTTCCTGGCGGCGCAAGCAGGGAACCAAGAGAGGAGAGAGGCAATGCAAGAGACAAAAAGTGACCCAAAAGAGTGGATTTGATTTCAGCACAAAGGGGTGGTCCAAACCCTAGGGATTGGGGTCCTATTTATAGGCTCCCAACACTAGGAATATTCTACCAGCCCCTTAGGGTTTTTACAGACTCAAAAATAAAGGAAAAGACTCTACTGCCCTTAGGAATTTTTACAGACACGACTGACTGACTGTGGGCCTAGAGTTACAGATGACTTATCCGGAAGCTAAGTTTTCGTAGCGACTACGGCTTCTCTTCTGGACAGTCGGATACAGAATCAACGGTTGTCAGTTTTACGCCGAAACTGACAAAGCCTCCACCGGCTTTGCACCAGGTACCCGGATTGGGCCGGCCCGACTCCGCAGCTCTCTCAGCCCGGCAATCGCTCACCGCCCGTGTACCTGAGTCAGTCTTGATCAACAGCCCAGTGGGTCTTCTACTGCTTCTGGCCCATGCACCCGGATTGGGCCAGCCCGACTTCGCAGCCTCCTCTGCCCGACAGTCGCTCGCTGCCCGTGTACCTGAGTCACACGCGGCCCATGAAACAGCAGATCTCCTTTCTTCTTCAGTCCTCTTTGACTATCGTTGACAATGACTCATCACTTCTGGAGCCATGAGGCCCACGCTATTCAGCATGGCTCCTCAAGAGTCCAAAGTGACCAATCGTTTGGGGCATTAAGGTGCCAGGAAAGTTTGTTCGAAGTAACTTCTTTCAAACAAAAGGTACTAAGTTACCAGTTTTATGACTCCAAGTAGTCAGATATTTTATAAGATTTTAATCAATCTTTAAATTGCTGAGGGGCTCCGAGCCTCCAAAATTGTGCTCCTAAGTTTTTCTTTGTGCCTAACCATCTTCGAGTATAGTTTGAAGTTGCTTACGCCCAAAGAGGGGCTGAGAAGTAAGGAGACAATTTTAAAAAATCGATATTTATCATTCGAACAAATTACAATTACATCACGAAAAATCAGTGTCTATGCCGAGAAGGAATCGAAGACCTCTTCGATCTCTAGAGTTACCACTAAACTCGGAATGACTAGTTCCAGAGCCGGGAGTTCTAACAACTTTGCGTTTAACTCTTCTACCTCCCTTCAAAGCTCTAAAATCTTTCTGTTCTTGTTGAAGTTCAGCCCAAGTTCGAAGTCGTTCGGGGCTCCTTTCCCAGCTTCGAACTTCTTTAGGTTTTTTCCCTTGATCTTCAGCAATACCTTCATCCTCGGACCATGCAATGTCTTCAGAAGACAAAGTTTCTAAGTTAACCTCTTTTTCTTCCTCCTTAATATAAGATAATATATCTTTATATATTTCAGGCACAATTGCACCGAAGCTATCTTGAGGAATAAAAAACCGAGGTCGTTTATGAAGTTTTAAAAGATCGAAGGTAGCTCATAGCAGGTGGAGTTCTTCGGTAATGTTTAACACTTCGACATCATCCATACGGGGTTTAAAAGCCTAAAAACATGATAAGTCAAATTTCATTCATAATGTATGAAAGCATGATTTTATACATAGTCGGGATCCTAAAACAAAGCTAGACCTGTGGGTTCGGCGGAGGTTGGCTGCTCGAGGCTTGAGACTGAGCTTGCTTCTGGCGTTGCCCTTCATCGATCCAAGCCTTGATCGCAGTGCGACCTTCGGCTCTCCATGAAGCTTGGAAGGCTTGCCAAGCTGCGGCCACGTCTTCAAAAGGGTTAAGAAGCTGGTTCTCGTCGAAGGTAATGTGAGCCGCCCCCGAGTCTGGCGTTATCGATAACCCTAGATCTTCGCAGTACCGAAGTACTCCGAGAGCAGCCACTTGGCCGGAGATCCCTCCATACCGAATGCATGCTGTCTTCATCATCTTCGCATCTCCTTGGATCATTTTTAGCCATCGCAGCAGGGGGACGTTATCATTCGAAGGTAGTGTCCCAGTAGTACCGAAGTACTCTAGAACCCCTAGGAGATGGTTCATGACTTCCGCAGCTACCTTCTCCAATTTCAGCGTATCTTCAATTAAAGCATCCTTTGACGAAGTCAGATCATCCACCACAGCGGAGAGCCTAGCTACCTCTGTAGCCAAAGAATTTTTCTGGCTAACCAAGTTGATAGCCTCCTCCATGGCTTTAGCCTTTTCTTCTTTGAGCCTGACTAGCTCAGGCCCCGCCGTAGCGTGCTCTGCCTGCATTCTTTCTATCTCCACCTGAAGCACTATTTGTTCGGCTTCGAGCTTTTTATTCGCAGTCTCCAAGCTTTGTCTAGCCCTCCGCTATGCTGAAACCATTTCATCCAAGTGGGAAACCCAAACTTCGGAGACGTTAAGACACCTTTGGAGAGCAGTAACCTTCTCCTGAAGACGAAGACTTCCACGCTCATTCGTGATAGACGCAACTCGAGCCAAAACTATTTGCTGCGAAGAGAAAAAAGCAAGGTGAGAAATTATTTGTAAGTGAGATTAACTTTGTTTTGCAGATACTTCGTGCCTGGTATGCTGCCCGTTCCAAGGCGGCATTGAGCTCCGAACCCTCGGCTTCGCTAAGGATGTCTACTAAGTCTGTCTCCCCGACTTCGCGGTTAGCTCGATCCAAAGGCTCGAGCAAAGTCCGAAGTCCGGTCCTTCGCTCCAAGAAAGGAGCTAGGAGAGGGAGCATAGACAGAGCCCTCTGGTCGTCCTCGTTCGGAGAGGTGTCGGAGCGCTGGGCTGCGTCTTCAGAGACTTCGGTAGATTGGCCCCCCTCCGTAGATTGACCCCCGTCTATTGATTCAGATGGAGTTAATCCTGAATTCGGAGCAGGGAAGGGGTCCATTTTGCCTTTACCTTTTCCAGGTCCCATTTGAGTGACTTCTGGAATTGGCTCCAGAGTTGTTGAGGTCCCAGGAATCGTATCTTCGGGAGGAACCACTTCCATAGGAGCGGACCCTGCTGAGACAAAGGTATTATATATTGCATAATTTTGCAGGGAAAAGAAACAATGGGTTCATACGAAGTTTACCTCCGAAGTCCTGTCGGCGGGTGAGCACGGGGTTATTTGGAGGGTCAAAGGCTACCCCGAAGTCTTCGTCGGACTCGAAGTTCAGGAACGAAGGTTCGACTGTCAGAGCCTCTTTTGGGGCAACAGCAATCACTTCGTCCGGAATCGAAGCTGGTTCAGCAGCAACATTGGCTCTGCCTTCAGTCATAGGGGCTTCTTCACGCGGCAAGTCTGGCTGGACAGCCGAAGTCCCAGCCTGCCCAGAGCTACTCGGAACATCTGGCGCGTTTGATGCGTTGCTAGTGTCTGCATTCGCATGGTTTTCATCTCTGTCGATCAGATTAATGAGGATTCGTCCTTCGTCTTCAGAGGAATCGGTGATCGAAGCCACCGAACTTGAAGGCACCACAGTCTTTGGCTTTGGAGCAACCTTTTTCAAGGGTGTCTTAGCCGGAGCTGAAGTCCCATCTTCCGCCTTCCTTTTCTTCGGTCCTTGCTCTGAAGGAACCAAGTCCGAAAGAGGAGGGGTAGCAACTCCGAGTACACCCCATACTCGGTTAAGTCGCTCCTAGTTACCTACCAGCTTTATTCTCCAATCCTTCTCAGCCGGAGTTGGAACTCCCAGAATCTTCTCCGAAGCTCGAACAATTTTCTCCGAAGTCATGGATGCTAGAGAAGCTGAAAGATAAGTTGGAATTAGTCATTTTATCAATCAAATATTTATAAAACATGTTGTTTTCGAAGTTACCTGCAGGGCTTGAGTTCGAAGAGATTTTTCGGAGGCCGCCCTCTAGATCTTCTTCGAAGGTGATAGGCCAGTTGGCCATTAGAGGAGGAATTTGAAGTCTGATGAACTCCTCCGCTAGGTCCCGCATGCTCAGGCGGCGACTAATTCTTTGAAGCAGGCTGAGGTGAGCTTCGAGCTGGCCAGGATCCGGGTGAACTAGGGCTTCCCTTCGGAAGTTTATATCCTGCAGTGGTCCGACCAGACGGCTGCCTGCCCCAACTTTGGCATAAAACCACCGGAGGATCCAATCTGTATACCATCTGGCATTGATTGTTGTTGGGGGAATGGTTTTCCCTTGAACAGGGGTCAAATGACGTCAGCCTCCGGCATCCTTCGGCCCGGAGCCCAACACTGTCGAAGCCTGTTCCTTCACAAAGAAGTTGTTTCCAGGTCCCAGGGTACCCTTTGAAGCCTGCTAGGGTGAAGTCCCCAAGCCCCGTCGAAGCCATCTAGAGCGAAGCCCCTCAGAGCCCTCCGGAGCAAAGCCCTCAAGATTCCTTAAAGATTGCCAGAAGCTAAGCCTCAGGATAACTTCGAAGCCAGCCTTTGAGCCTTGCTCGGAGTTAACATTCGAGCCTTGCTCGGAGTTAACCTTTGGGCTCTGTTCGGAGTTAGGCTTCGAGCCCCCCTTCGGAGTTCCTCGGAGCTAGTCTTCGGACCTTGTTCGGCCAGTTCAAAGCCAAGTCTCCGAGACCCCAGTTCGGAGTATGCTTCGAAGCCCCTTCGGAGAATACTTCGAAGCCTCCTTCGCAGCATCCGCCAGAAGAGCTGCGGCCCCTACTCCGAACTCAAAGAATATCTATGCCTCGCTACAGTGTAGAGGCCATACCGGGGGCCCCTCCACCCCTAGTATGTCATTTAGCTGGTCAAAGTGTGACGTTGTCTGACACGTCTGTAAAGCTGTAAAGTACATTTGTACAGTAGCTAGCTCCTTTTTCCCTTTTTACCCCTATGAGCCTAGGGCTTATAGAAGGCATTTTTGGTCTTTTCCTTAAGGCCTGCGTACCTATAAAAGCAGGGCCAAGCCCTTGTAACAGGACACCTTCTCCAGGGCCATGAGACCGTGGAATTACTACTCCATGCCGAGGCATACCATGCCAAATCCACTACAACTGGATGTAGGGCTATTATCCCTTAGGGGAGGCCCGAACCAGTATAAATCTTTTCTCCTTCTGAGAGAACCCTTCGAGGTTCATTTTACACTCCGTATACACACATATTAAACCTGTGTTGTAGCTAATAAAATTGCTACAACAGTTGGCGCCGTCCGTGGGGAACTTAGTCCTAAAAGCTAAGTTCTCTGCCAGTATCTGCAACTCGAAGTACGCTTGAGGGGGGAGCTTCGAAGCTTTCTTGCTTCGCGCACCCTTTGGCAAGGGGCTTTGGGTGCATTTCGAAGGCCATCTTCGCCTTCCCTTACCCTTCGCATGCCGGAGCTCACCCTCCAGCAAGGGGCTCCGCTTCGTGCGTCGAAGGCCGTCGAAGCCCCAGGGGCTACGAGGCCAACTTTCAGCCACTTTATGAGGTATGTACACTATCCGATGTACCACTTCGATGTACAATTTCGCAATCACTTTGATATAAATTCGAAGCCCTGCTTCGCCTTGAATTCGAAGCCTCGCTTCGCCTCTAAAGAAAACTTTTGCTCCATCTTATTGGAAAAATTCGAAGCCTTGCTTCGCTTTATCAAAAAGTCGAAGCTTTGCTTCACTTTATTTAAAATTTGAAGCCTCGCTTCGCTTTACAAAATCCGAAGTACCCCTCCGAACGCTACACAGTGCCTTCGGGCCCGTAGCAGTGGGCTAGAAGGACTCCGGGCCACTGGCCCGATGCGTCCAAGGACTCCAGGACATTGGCCTAATGCATCTAGGATCCGAAGGCCACCGGCTGGAAGTATCCTAGAATTCCAAGATCCGTTCTCGGTATTAAGAGTCGAAGGTGGCTCAGAGTCGAAGGTGGCTCAAAATCACAGGTTCGGTGAATCCACACCAAATATCCTTTTCACTACAGGACCAAGCTCCATAAGCCTTGCTTCGCTATCTAGACATGCACCGAAGCCTCGCTTCGCGTGACGTGATCTAAGCTAAAAATTAAGCATGTCGAAGTCATACTTTGCTTAAAATTTAAGTGCGTTTCGGAGCCTTGCTCACGCACAACATCCAAATCCCAGCATGCCGAAGCATGCTTCGCTTAATTTGGCTATGATGAAGCCTTGCTTCGCTCAAAATTAACGCGTTTGAAGCCCAAGAGGGGCCTTCGCTCAATGTATTCCAAGCATCCGAAGCCGCCAAAAAGGCGCACCCCTTCGCATTTTTTATTACCCGCACCAGCAACGGCTAAGTCCCTAGCTGCCACAAGCAAGGGGGAAGCATGTATGCGAAGTGTGCGAATGTAATACGCAATACGAGCGTGACAAGCTAAAATGTTTGAAGTCATCAAACAATGCGAAGCATGCAGACGAAGTATGCAAATACAATAAACTCCACTCATTGAATAATAATTGAGAAGTATGTTACAAATATACTTCGAAAACAAAACTACGAGTAGTTTGTATCTAAGCCTAAGAAAAATCGAGTGTGAGGCCCCAAACCTCGCTTGCCTTTCTTTCGGTCAGGGCCCCCTTGACTGGATGAAGCCTCGTCGGAGCCTGCTCTCCCACGTCCAGCTCGTCCAGGCTCTGAAGCCCGCAGACCTCATCTTCCACTTTGCAGGTCACTCCAAGTCTGCGAGGCAGGCGGTGCCGTGTCGAAGGCAGAGAAGTCTAAAGCTTTGTCGCCTGCTAAGACCGGTTGCGAAGGTAAAAATGAAGAACTCCAAAGGGACTCCGTCTTCACAAGGGGTAGCAGATCCTGAGCTACTTCGGAAATGGCTTCACCGTTAGGCCCCCTCGGAAGCTTAAACCGAGGGGGGCCTTCGGACCTAGCTACCTCGAGGACTGTCCACAACTGGCGAAGTTCTTCAGAGTCCTCAAGCACTTCGAAGTCAACATTCGGAGGCTGAGCCTGGGCAGGTATAAAGAACCCCCGCATTGATATTAATAAGCTGATAAGTTTTTACAAAGCCTACAACTAAGAATTACAAGGAGCCTAAGGAGATCTACACCTTCAGAGGCGGAGATGTCGAGGTCGAAGGCTGATTGGGCGAAGCAAGCGCTTTGGCTCGGCGAAGGCGGAGGGCCTTCTGAAGGTCGAGGACTACTTCGTAGCCTTGTTCCTTCCAAGGCTCCTGGAGTCGCCGCCAAGCTCCGCGGACGCCAGCCGGAGGCGTCACCAAGTGTTGGCCTCCTTAGGCAACCGGTGTCGCAGAGGTTGCTGCTTTGAGATGGTTGCACCCCGTGTCATGAAGCATTTGCAACACTCCTTGGCCCGCCACTCGGCCGACCATCATGGCGAAGCCCTTCAAAGACTGTTCCACCGTTGAAGCCACCACCTTCAAGAACGCGGCGCGGTCCCTAATCGGATCCTAGTCGCCGAAGTCCGGAGCCCAGCATTCGGTCCCTATCTGTTGAAGGACTTCGGTCAGACTCTGAGTGGCTTCACCGAGGTTGTCAGCGACGAAGTTCTCAATTGACTGAGTCCATTGGCGGAGTTCGGAGTTCTCCTTCGCCTGCCGGGCTTCGGCGTCCTTCGCAGATTTGAGCTCCGCGCGGAGCCTATCCATCTTCGAGGCCAAGATTCCTCTGGAGCGAAGCCCTCAAGAGTCATTAAAGATTGCCAGAAGCTAAGCCTCGGGCTAACTTCGAAGCCAGCCTTCAAGCCTTGCTCGGAGTTAACCTTCGAGCCTTGCTCGGAGTTAATCTTTGGGATCTGTTCGGAGTTAGCCTTCGATCCCCCCTTCAAAGCTCCTCAGAGCTAGTCTCCGGACCTTGTTCGGCCAGTTCAAAGCCAAGTCTCCGAGACCCCAGTTCGGAGTATGCTTCGAAGCCCCCTTCGGAGTATACTTCGAAGCCTCCTTCGCAGCCTCCGCCAGAAGAGCTCCGGCCCCTACTCCGAACTCAAGAAATATCTACGCCTCGCTACAGTGTAGAGGCCATACCGGGGGCCCCTCCGCCCCTAGTATGTCATTTAGCTGGTCAAAGTGTGACGTTGTCTGACACGCCTGTAAAGCTGTAAAGCACTTTTGTACAGTAGCTAGCTCCTTTTTCCCTTTTTACCCCTATGAGCCTAGGGCTTATAGAGGGCATTTTTGGTCTTTTCCTTAAGGCCTGCGTACCCATAAAAGCAGGGCCAAGCCCTTGTAACAGGACACCTTCTCCAGGGCCATGAGACCCTAGAATTACTACATACCGAGGCATACCATGCCAAATCCACCACAACTGGACGTAGGGCTATTATCCCCTAGGGGAGGCCCGAACCAGTATAAATCTTTTCTCCTTCTGAGAGAACCCTTCGAGGTTCATTTTACACTCCGTATACACACATATTAAACCTGTGCTGTAGCTAACAAAATTGCTACAACAATGGCCTTTGCTGGAAATCTTAGAGCATACTCATCCCGAAGCCGGAAGTTGATGCTCCCGAAGGCCACCACGATCTTTTCACCTCCTGGGCCTACTCAAGTCTTAGGTTGGCAAGATGCCCTATGCAGTGCTGCAAAGATCTCTGCTCTTCCTTCGTAGCCTTCAGCTCGCAATGCCCATTCGAAGATGGCAAGGCGCGCTATTGCGTTCGGAGAGAGTTGGGGCAGGGTGACGTGGAATAAATCCAGTACCTCCGACAGAAAGTCGACTGCTGGAAGCCCTAATCCTGCTTCGAAGAGTACCACTTCTCAAGGCCTTGGCGAAGGAATGGTCTCCTTTCCAGGTTTTCGGATTATGATTTCCGAGCTAATCTTTCCTTCTATTGCTGCTGCGAGCGACTCCCTCTTGCAGGTTGACGGCCCTAGTTGATAAGACTGGTCCGGATACTTCGAAGATGCCGAGAGAAGATCGTGAGGACCGATGTTTTGGGGATTCCTTGATGGCGCCGCCACTGGTCTTTCTAATGCTGCCGTCGGAGCCACCACCACCGAAGGCGCTGCCGCTGCTGCTGCGGCCGTAGCCTGTTGCTGGTCTAGGGCTGAAGCTGCCCCTGGGACCATGAAGCTTGTCATCGCCATGGAGCCGCACTGGTTGCTAAAGAGGAAATTTGGAGGCTAGGGCTTGTTTGCACGAAAGCGGTGAGAAAGGTATTCGGGAAGGGTTTGGATCCTCTATTTATAGCCCAGGCCCACGATTTTTTACCGTTTGTGTTTGCCGTTTCGCATTCTTGACTGTTACCCCTTGCGAAGTTAACGCATCGCGTAACTTCCGTTGGAAGGAAAAAGCCAACGGCTATTTCTTCTAAGTCTAAAAAAGCTTTCGGGCTCCTCAAGTTAATTCCAAGATAGTTCGAATGTAACTTTCTTAGAAGTTGATTAAATCTGTTAACCCCTACGCATGATTATTTTTCTTGCATATACTGCTCTCCTAACGTTACAAATCTAGCGGAGAAGCGTATTCGAGGGGCTACTGTTGGGGGAAAATTCTTCATCTTCAGGGTTATTGCTATAACAAGACAAAGGCAGGTGATTTAATCGAAGGTTTCCAGCGTCCAACTTCGGGAGTACATTGGACCAAGTTCGAAGGATGGAGACGAACTCTAGTTCGAAGTATATCTTTGAACATGGACTCTTCCAAGAGCTTCTTTGCTAGCTAGGATGGAAGACATATCTTCTTTCTCATTAGATTAGTTTTTTACCGTTTTAGCCCTATTAAGGGTACCGAATAGTTTCCACTATGTCGGTTGTAATAGAGTGGTAAAAGGGTCTTTTCCTTAATGTTTAGGCCTATAAATACCCCCGTTTTACCCTGTAAGGGGGATGGAATACGGAGTTATTCAATACACATCTCCGAACTGTTTTGAGCTATTATCCACTTCGGAGGCTTGAAATACTTTACTTCACAAACACTTCATTTGTTAGTTTCTAATCTCTAGAAACCTGTTAGCGTAATCTTTTACGCCAACAATACCATAGATTTCGGTAAAGTCTCTCACTTCTTTAGAAACAAATGAACTACCTTGATTTGTAGTGAGATTTCGAGGAATACCGAATCTATGTATATGCTTCAAGATAAAATCAAGTACCTCGTTGTGAGTCATATTCTTGAGAGGCACGGCTTTGGTCCATTTGGTGAAGTAATTCGTTGCCATCAACACGAACTGATGCCATTTTGAAGAGGGAGGATGGATCTGGTCGATGAAGTCTAAACCCTAACCTCGAAACGGTCATGGCTTGATAATAGGGTTAAGCAATGAAGCGGGAGCTAGCCGGATGTTGCCAAACTTCTAGAACGCTTCACACCCTCTATAATATCTAAAACAGTCCTCAGTTATAGTCGACCAATAGAAACCTACTCTTTTGAGCATCCAACTCATTTTTTGAGCCGACTGATGAGTGCCACAAAGCCCCTCATGGACTTCTCCCATAGCTACCTGGGATTGTTCATCGTCTAAACACTTTAAAAGTACTCCATCAACAGTTCGGCGATATAGTATATCATCTAGCAACACAAACTTGAATGCTTGTTGCTGAACTTTTCGATCAACCCTTTGACTAGGGTTTCTCAAATATTGGATGATTGGAATTCTCCAATCGTTCTCACAGACTCCCGGAGGTTCTCCTGACTCCTTCCATAGAGTGATGTCTAAGCTGCTGATTTCGGAGGGTCTCCTGACTCCTTCCCTAGAGGGGCCAGTCATTCCGAAGCCTTCTACCGGAGGGTTCTAGCTCCCGAAGGCCTCTAGTGTCCCACAGGCTTCGGAGCAGGGACTCCGATGGGCCAAGCCCTTCGGCGGATGCAGTATTCCGATGCGAGGGCCCTGGCGCATGGCACCCTTCGGTGACCGAAGGGGTCCAGCTCGCATGGCTCGACGGAACTCGCGTCTACCCGATGCTTCCGGCTTCGGCAGTGAGATCAAGCATTGGCTTTTCCTATACAGAAAATTTACCTCTCCTTACTTGATATCCAGATGCTTGCTGAGCCAAATCATTTGCAATGGAATTGGCTCCTCTTGACACGTGAGAAATTCTTAAGTCATCAAAAGTAGCAACTATGTCTAAGCATTTATCCAAGTAACTATTTAGCAAGCAATTAAGACATTGAGCACTCTTAGCTACTTGTTGTATAACTAACAGGGAATCACCATGTGCATGAACATGTTTAGCACCTATCGATTCTAGCAATTCTAGTCCTTGCAATAATTGGCCTCATATTCAGCTTGGTTATTAGTAGAGGGAAATTATAAACGAGCCGAGTTTCAAAGTGCATTCCACTAGGTGATATGAGAAGCACTTCAATACCTTGGCAAGTCTTGCAAGATGAACCATCAAAATAAAGTTTGCATAGTACTACCTCAATTAGAGCAACATTGTCACTCCAACTGACATCTATGTGGTGATCAACTATGAAATTCACAACAATTTGGCCTTTCATAGCCCTTAGAGGTTCATAGGCCAAATCATACTCAATCAAAGTGTAAGTCCACTTTCCGATTCTTCCACTTAGAATTGGATTTTAAAACATGTATTTTATAACATCGGTTTGGCAAGCAACAATACATGTAGTAGGGAGAAGATAGTGACGTAACTTGGTACATGCGTAGCAAAGTGATAAAAATAAATGTTCTACAAACGCGTACCTGGTCTCGGCATCTAGTTGGTGCCAGCTCAAGAACATGATCATGTACTCTTTTCTTTCCACCTCCTAGGTCAGCACGACCCTAAACACGCTATCATCGGCGGCAATATATAGCCGAAACAGAATTTTGGCTTTTGGTGATCTCACCACGGGCGGTGATGATAAGCACTCTTTAGTTTTTTCAAAGGTGCTTTGCTGACTTGCCCCCCAGGTGAACTTGGCTTCATTCTTTAGCCGGAGTATAGGAACAAAGGAATCAATCTTGCCAGACAAGTTAGATATAAAACGACGTAAATAATTCATCTTGCCTAGCATCTTCTGCACACCTTTCTTGCATGTCGACGCTGCAAAGTTTCTAATCTTCTCGAGACTCTTAGGATCAATTTCTATACCTATTTCATGAATCATGAATCCTAAGAACTTGCCTGCCGACACGCCAAAAGCACATTTGAGTGGTTTCCCATAGCGTTCGATTTGACTACAACACCATCTATGTATACTTCTAACATAACTCCTAGCAAGTCATGAAAGATGAAGTTCATACCACGTTGATATGTAGCGCCAGCATTCTTTAAACCAAAAGTCATAATGACCCACTCGAAGAAGCTGACAAAACTAGGTCATTGAAAAGCTGTCTTGTAGACGTCCTCTTCGGCCATAAATATTTGGTTATAACCAGCATTGCCGTCAAGAAAAGTTAGTACCTTGTGCCCTGAAGCATCGTTGATTAGCATGTCGAATATCGTCATGGGGTACTCATCCTTCAGAGTGGCCTTGTTTAGATCCCTGAAATCAATACAAACTCGTATTTTGCTGCTCCCCTTCTTCTCTACAAGCAAAATATTAGCGACCCATTCAGCCTACCTGCATGGCCTAATAAACTCAGCTTTGAGTAACCTCTCCACTTCTTATTTAAGTCGGTCATAGACGACCGAATTAAAGCGACGAGGAGGTTGTTTATAAGGCCTAAATCTGGATTTGATAGGCAGCCAATGCTCCACGAGCTCGTGGCTTAACCCAGGCATCTCCCTATACTCCCATGGGAAACAATCGACGTATGACCGAAGCAATTTTATTACTTCAGCCTTTTCATTAGGCTGCAAATGTTGGTTTACATAAGTCGGCCTTGGGATGCTACCATCGCCTATGTCAATTTCTTCTAAAGGATCGGCCGACGCAAAACCTTGTCCTAATTTCTCTACCTCGCTAAAGTCTTCAATGGCCTCGGCAATACCATCTTTAGCAGAACGATATTGCTCTACATGAGACTTCAGCCAATCTAGATTACTTTTGCTAGACATGACTACTAATTTAGAAATAGTCATGCTACACTAGCCGGCTTTACAGAAACTAGTATGAAACGTCCTCCGAACATGCTAACAAAGTCGTAATCCGAAAGATCCCTTCCCTGGCCACGTGCTATGAATACTTCTCATGTTACCAAAAGGGTTCATGCCATCGGTACTCATGGCAAATCTAATATTCCTGCAATCATTAGCAAACCATGGAAGTGTGGCGTTAATTGTTCTCCATGGAGTAGAATCTGCTCGGTGTCATATCATCGAGTCGTTCTTACGGCCCTCTTTGTGCCACCTCAATTGTGTTGACTCGTTGGAATATTCAAACATGCGCTTGAGACGAGGGATTGTAGGGAAATACAATATCACCTTCCTCGGAACATTCCTTCTATTACACCCATCATCCAATTCATAATCGTTCTTTCTATTCTTGAAACGATGTGTCCCACATGTTGGAAATTTGTCAAGGTCGGCATTCTGTCCACGAAATAGAACACAATCATTCTACATGAATGTATTTTCTCTATATCCAACCCAAGAGGACATATGATCTTCTTAGCAACATACATGGTGGTAGGAATATCTTATTCTCTTCTGGCACTAGGTCCCTTAAAAAATTTAGTAATGCTTTGAAACTCACATCGGACCATCCATATGTTGCCTTCATTTGTAGCATTGTCAAGATAGTGTATAAGACCATTTACTTTTCTTTGCAACCAGGATATATCTGTGTTTTTGAGTCTAGTACAAGTTTTTGGAATTGGGCAAACTCCCCTTTAGAATATGCAACTTGTTGATCCGCATCACGCACCATCTGATAAACATTATCTACAATATCAATATACTTATCTTTTAAAATTCCTAAAATGTCAACAAGTTCTGATCTACTCATTGCAATTATGACAATCAAGATACATCCAGCTTCGTGTTGTTGCAATATATAAATAACAAAAATATGATTTATAATTAAGGATTAAAATATATTGGATAATTAAAAATATATACCTTGGGTCGGACGATGTTGATGCTACTTGCGGTGTGGGCCGGTCCACTAGAGCACGTAATGGTGTGGGTCGTCATCGACACATCCAGCAACTACACTGCTGGTCGGCAGTTATGGCGAGGACGACGATGGTTAGGACTTGGGAGATAAGTGCGGAGCTCTGCGCGTGAGGCACTTATATACCTATCATCAGTGATGGTTATCCATGTAAGGACGTCACTAAAGGTGGCCTTAGGGTTTTGGACGCAACACTTTTTAGTGATGGTTGGTACTACCAACCGTCACTAATGTGGTGCCCCATATTTAGTGACATGGTCTCAACACAGACCGTCACTATAGGGGCAACCTTCAGTGACGGGTAGCTATATGACCCGTCACTAACATGGGCGCCCTTCTCAGCTCATCTATAGTGATGAGTCCTATTGCGACCCATCACTAATGAAACATTATTACTGACCCGCATAAAACAACCTGCCACTAAAAGTGTATTATTGACGTGTGTCTTTTACCCGTCACTAAAGCTACGTCACTAAATATCATTTTTGTGGTAGTGTGAACCATTGGATGTCGTAAGGTTGTGAATGTGGTTGTTTAGGTAAACCAAGCTTCTTAACCAGATCTAAACTAGCAAGGTTGTTATTACACCCACTATAAAGGACAACACGACATGCCCTTTCCTTAATAATAAATCTTGATTGGAACAATTTTTGGCATTGGTTCTGCTCCTCCTTCTCCATTTGAGCACTTAGAACATTTCATGCAACAATGCTCAAATACTTGCTCATATCAACAACACATATTTCTTTGTGGCAATGGTACCTAGAATCTCCTCGTTGTTACCGTCGATCTCCTCACCACCAACACTATTAGTCCCAATAGAAAATTCATCCTTAATATCACTTGCACTAACATACCCACCATCTTCAGTGGCAATCAATGTCCATCGCTGGCCTAGACAATCTATCATGAAATGGCAATTCCCTTTGCAATTGTGGCAAATTACTCCACTAGTTCGGCTTGTGGAAGCAATCGATGAAGAACTATTTGTTGGCGCTGGGGGCATGGCTGTTTTACTCGTATCCTATAGTGCTGGTGATGATGATGGCGTTGTTGAACTCGCACTAGACATGAAGGGGGAAGTATACCATGCAAGTGGAGGTGGTGCTGATTTTCCTATTCTAGACATTGATCTTGTGTCATAGAAGTTGCTCTTTGATTTCGGTTGTCATCCCTACAATTATCTTTCTATCAAATAGAATGCTAGAATAATCTATTTAGAGAATTATAATCATTATAATTAACTATGACTTGTATTTATCTCCTTAACCTATCAAAGAATCTAGCTATTTTATCCTCCTCATCCTCAACTACCTCATAACGCAACATTCCTATTTGCAGCTCTCAATAGTACTCCTCAAATGATTTATTTCCTTGGTTTAAGCATTGTAATTTCTTATGCATGTCACGTTTATAAGTAGAGGGAACAAATCTACCTCGCATGTCTCTCTTTAACCTATCCCACGTGTCTAGCGCTAGCCCTGAATTTACTAGTTCATTCCACAAAATAATAGCAAAATCAGTGGAATCACTAGTGGCTTGTCTAACTCTATGAACATCTAGAATAAGATAGGAGTTAAATTTTTATTCTACCTTCATCTCCTAATTCAAATATATCTCAGCATCATAAGAGCAAGAAAAATATGTTATGCTGAACTTACCTTAGCAAATGAATTATCAACATGGTCATTATTACATCTCATACCTTGATGGCATGGATTTCGTAGGTGAGGAGGACAGTGATGACCTCCAACAAGGGGCTTGTCATACTCCTCTTGATTCATACCATCTGTGATGAGGACATCACTTCACATGATACACACATGCACCACCATGATACACACATGCACCAACATGATACACACCTACACCACCATGATACACACGTGCACCAACATGATACACACATGCACCATCAACCTACAATTCAATTACAGGGACCAATCACACGCGCCCGTGCCCATCGCTTGAACCATGAGGTTAATTCTTTCCTTAGCAACTATGTTAATATTTGTTTGGATGGGATGCTACTGAATACTAGTGATATTTTGTTTGCTTAGGAACATGGGAGATGGAATAGGAGAGTTGGAGTTGAAGACGGAGTCGCCCGGATGATTTGAAGTCAAGAATTCGCTGGTTCGGACTACATCAACCACCATGCACCAAAATGGGCGTAACTTCCTCATACAAAGTCCGATTGGCGCGTTCTTGGACTTTTTGGAAAGATAAGGAGAATACGGATCTTTTGGCTTTTGTTTCGCCTCTTTTGGAGTCTCGAGTCGTCCTATGTGACTGAAAGAGTCCTGCGTGTCAGAACTGGGCCGAGTTGGACCTTGTACTGAGTTGGAGGCCGTGTTGGCCCATAGTCCGAGTCGTGTGTGCCTCCTATAGGCTGCCCACGCCCTATATATTCACAACAGTCGTCTTTAGGGTTACGTTTTGCTTTGTTTGCATCTACACTTGTGTGTTTAGATCCCGCTCCTGCATTGGACCGATTGCCTGCTGCATCAGCGTTTGTGAAACCTCTCCTCATCATAGTTCATCTGTGATTTGGCATTCGACTTGTGTTCTTCCTGTTCTTGCTTGTGTTCTTGGGTTCGCTTGCTGGAACTAGCCTTCATGGCGAGGTCAATCGCGCCCTGTGTGGTTGATAACCTACGGAGATAGTGGTGTAGCGATTGCAAGGTTTTGATCCGCAGGACCGGAGCCTTGGATCGTCAACGTCGAGATTCTCCACCAATCCAAGTTATCCTTACCTAGCGGAAGATCGGGACCAATCCTCCATTAATCTTCATCGAAATGTTTAGCTCTACCATTCAGTGGCTTCTTCTAAGTTCTCCATCATTGTGAAGAGGCTAGCAATGCTCTTCTCTGTCCTCTCTAGTCTATACTCATTGTCCTAGTTTCTCTGATGATGTTCATATTAAGCTCTTGCAGCAACTTTTGAAGCTCTATCTTGGGTACACACTAGATAAAGTCACCTTTGTGTGGTGATCCTAACATGGTTAGTGGAAAAATAAGACACAATACTTGCCTTGATTGCTGGTATAATCGTGTTACTAGAAACGAGTATAAGTACAGAAGCCAACTCAATTAACAAGGACACCAAAAGTAGCACCTAAGGATGTACATAACAATGCTTAACTTAAACTAGAACAATATTATCCTCTTCTTCCTCACTGATTTTTTTCTCTTCTTTCTTTTTTTGTCCTTCTTTTCATCCTTCTTGTTTTGCTCAAATAGCTGCTCAAAATAGGAACTACTTAAGGAGGCAACTGAAAAGGAAGAAACAAACTAGCTGAAAACAAAAAACCTTCTAGAACTCTGCCTTCCTGACTGAATTTGGCCATTTCAAATTCATTGAAAGTGGTGAAGGGCTTCTGGCTAGATGTGTCTTTTCATCCCGGTCATTTTTCCATGTGGTAGAGCTTGATCAAAGTTCGTATACAAAAGTTATGGTTGTTTTAGTGAAGCAAGGTCAAACCAACTCCGAGCCGACATCAACTCCAGTTTACGGTTGGACTCAGATATCCTAGGCCTAAGCAAAAATATAGCTATGACAAGTGACCAAGAATGCTGAGGAGTCATGGTGAAGACTGTGGACCTCGTGGCACCTAGATGATGAGTGATTGTAAAACAGAAGATGGATGAAGCCCTCCAAAGGGAGGCACAACAAAGCCCTCTGAAGGGAGGCACATTGAAGGGAGAATGTCTTGCCGTGGCATTGGCCATGTGAGACTCATGTATATGGATGGGTGATTGCCTGGCTGAAGGATCTGTGGGGACGTGGTGGTCCAATCTAGGTACATGTTGCAAGGGGAGTAAGCGCTTTGGTGGTTTCGTCTCAAAATTTACAACCACACAAATGGAATTTGATGGATATGATGTGAAGACGTGAGGACCACGTAAGGCGAAGCATCGGATAAATATGCATTACCTAGAGCGATTTCAACAATTTTAAAAGTACGTTCCCAACTAGGCGACCATTTACCAAAATTTGGGCTTTTAGTGCCTAAAGGCAAAATTGTCATCCAAACTAAGTCACCAACCTGAAATGATTTTGCTTTCACCTTCTTGTTATAAGCTCTAGCGACTCTTCTCTTGTCTCTTTCTATAGCCTCTAGAGCCTTTAATCTCTTATTGGTCACTTCTTCCAAGTTATCCTTCTACATGACTTCATAATCACCGACCGATAAGCCATCTTGTTTAAGCAATCTTAAAGAGCCAAGATTCACCTCTACGGGTAAAATGGCTCCTTGTCCATACAGCAATTCATATGGACTTACCTTGGTAGCACTGTGAATCACTATTCTGTATGCCCATAACGCCTCAGAAAGCACTTCATGCCACCTTCTAGGAAACTCTTCAATTATCTTCTTCATAAGCTTAATCACAATTTTATTACTAGACTTGGCCTGACCATTGGCCTAAGCATAGTATGGTGAAGAGTTTATCAACTTTATACAATAAGATTCGGCAAAAACATGTACCTCTTTAGAGACAACTGAAGCACACTGATTTTTATTAAGAGTTTGGGGAATACCAAATCAATGTATAATGTGCTTCAAGATGAAATCAATTATTTCATTATGTGTCATATTCTTGAGAGGCACGACCTCGGTCCACTTGGTGAAGTAATCTGTAACCATCAACACAACCAATGCCCTTTTGAAGAGGAAGGATGAATTTGGTCGATGAAGTCTAAGCCTGAACCTCAGAATGACCATGCTTTGATAATAGGATTAAGGAAAGATGCAGGAGCAAGCTGAATATTACCAAACCATTGACATGCCTCACATCCCCTATAATTCCTAAAACAATCCTCAGTGATAGTCGGCTAATAAAAACCCACTCTTTTGAGCATCCAACTCATCTTTTGGGCTGACCGATGAGTACCACAAAGTCCTTCATGGACTTCACCCACAACAGGTTTGGATTGATCGACATTCAAACTTTTCAAAAGTACTCCATCAATTGTTCGGTGATACAACTCATCATCAAGTAACACAAATTTGAATGTCTGTCGCCAAACTTTTTGATCAACCCTTTTGCTA
The DNA here is from genome assembly GCA_019279435.1 of Zizania palustris. Lineage (NCBI taxonomy): Eukaryota > Viridiplantae > Streptophyta > Magnoliopsida > Poales > Poaceae > Zizania > Zizania palustris. Next base: position 32,799,546 of record JAAALK010000285.1, on the reverse strand, counting down.
GGATCTCTCAAGTATTGAATAATTGGAGTTCTCCAATCATCCACGTGATTCTCAAAAGGATTCGCCAAATCCTCACTGGAATTGGCCTTCAAATCAAAAATCTCAAATTGCCACCCGTGCCTTGAACCTTCTTGACAAAGGGCGGTAAGACCGACCATGATGGGTTGGTAAGACCGATCGGTGTCAGATGGCTGGCACAGGGCGATCAGAACATCCTGGCATCACCACACAGACCGACCAGGCATTTGTGATTGGACCGACCTGATAGGGCCGGTTAGACCGAAATCTTCTAACTCGTGTGACACAATTTTTTCAAGCATCAGTTTTTCTTGTGCGAAAAATTTACCTCCTTTAACTTTATAACCATATGCTTCTTGAGCCAAATCATTTGCCAATGAGTTGGCTTCTCTAGACACATGAGATATTTCAAAATTATCAAAAGTGCTAATTATGTCTAGACATTAATCCAAGTTGCAATTCAACAAACCATTGAAGCATTGGACATCCTCAGTGTTGAGGGAAAATACTTCATCCTCAGGGTCTCTACAGTAATAAGATAAAGGCAATCTACTAAACCGAATTTCTTGTATTAACTCCAGTTTAGTACGTGATCAAGATCGAAGAATCCATGCAGACTTCTGTTCGAAGTATAACTTTGAAGGTCGAATCTTCAGAGAGCTTATCTGCCAGCAAGGATGGAAGACTTATCTTCTTTCTAATTAGATTAGTCTTTTACCATTTTAACCCTATTAGGGGTACCAAATAGTCTCCACTGTGTTGGTTGTAATTGAGGGGTAAAAAGGTCTTTTCCTTAATATTTTTACCTATAAATACCCCCTTCTCGCCATGTAATAGGCATTGAATACTCAGTTATTCAATAGACAACTTCAAATTACTTCAAGCTATTATCCAATTCGGAGGCTTGAAATAGTTCATTTCACAAACACTTCGTTTGTTAGTTTCTAATCTCTCAAAACCTGTTAGCGTAATCTTTTATGCCAACAGTTGGTGCCATCCGTGGGGAACCTAGTCCAAAAAACTCCGTTCTCTACCAAGTTCTCAAAACCATGCCTCCTAAGTGGAGTTCAGGTGGTAGTCCTACTTGGATGTCCCCTCGGACCTCCAGAGCAAGATCTTCGAACATAGTCGAGTTCAGAGGACCTTCGGTAATTTATCCACCTTAGACTCCCGAAGGGAATTCCCTTCCTCGAGCATACGGAGTTCCTCCTCCAACTCCATCTATGCTTCGGCCAGCCGGAGTCCCTTCTCCAGCTCCGATTCCGCTTCAAACTGACGCGTACAGTTCTCATGACCCAGAAGATTCTTCCGGAAGAAATGAAGATGGTCTTGGCGACATGGCAACCCAGATGGCCAGTCTCCAAGCTGAAGTGGCGAGATGGAGACAAGAAGCCGTAGATAGGCTTCATTCTTAGGCCACCCCGGTCATTTCCGAAATGCCTCAAGACGACGATCTTCCTTATCCCGAAGCCCAGAGAACGCTTCCTTCGATAACAAGTCTCCGCTGCATCCCGAGTTACAAAAAGTGCGCTTCGACCCCAAGTTTAAAACTTCAAAGCTCTGTAAGTACTCCGGAGAGGAGGACCCTAGAGAGTCCTCCCGTTCTTATGCTTTGGAAATTGAGGCCAGTGGAGGAGTGCGAGGCACCATGGCCAAGTGTTTCCCTCTTGCTCTCGAAGGGGTGGCTTTGCGTTGGTTTTGGTCCCTGAAGCCGGGATCAATTAGAACATGGGAGCAATTAAGGAAGAAGTTCATAAGTAACTTTCAGGGTACCTTCGTACCCCCAATGTTTACGGGAAGTCTTTTCCACGTGAAGCAGCTGCCTGGAGAAACTTTAAGACAAATTTTCAAGCGCTTCGCCCATACGAAGTCACAAATACGAGGGTTATCTACGTCCTCCGTGGTTGATGCAGCTCGAGAGGGAGTTACTCATGCGGGCCTCCTTTATAAACTCCATTGGAAACAGATATCCTCTGTAGCTCAGCTGATGGCTTATTTTGAAGAATATGCTAGGTCAGAAGAAGGGTGGCTCCGAAGAACAACTTCAACTCCATCAATTCTGCAAGAAGTCAAGCTCGAAGTAAAGACTTCAACACCTTCGCAGGGGCCTAGCATCGATGTCCAGCATGACAGATGTCGGGGGAAAAAGTATCCTTGTTCAGAAGTCCTGAACATTGCTCCTCCGTAGAAATTTTCCCATAAAACTTCACAAGCCTTGGGAAGCCAGACCAGCGGCTGGAGGCCGCCAGGGAAGCCGGCTGGCAAAGCCCAGGCCTTCTTCTGCTGCGTCCATGGTGAGAATCGGAGTCGCGCTACTCATGTGTGCAAGTCTATACTCGCTTTAAGAGGCGAGTACCTTGAAAGGACCTCTAGTCGAGGAACTATTGACCGAGTTCCTACCGAGGCACGTCCGGAGCCTGTCCAGGCTGTCGGATGTATAGACAACTTTGATACTGCAAGACAACCTCCGGTGGTCAATATTATGCCACCTCCGAAGCAAGAAGATGGCCAAGATCGGGGTAAAAGAGTAGTCCTCCCCATTTCCGGAGGAGGGACCCTCGGCAATATGTCGAAGAGGCAGCGAAGAGAATATGTCAGGGAAGTGGGCCATATTGGAACTTCTTCGTCCGCAGCTACCATGCCCGAGTGGTCCCATGTGCCGATATCTTTCTCTGCAGATGATGCAGCTGGCATAAAGTTTACGCATGCAGATCCCCTTGTTATTACTGCCGATATAGCAGGGACTGAAGTTCGCAGAGTGCTGATTGATAGAGGGAGTTCAGCAGATATCATCTTCATTCAAGCCTTCGATCAGCTCTTTATCTCCAAGAAACATCTCCTCCCTGCAGCTCGTCCCTTTCAAGGCTTTGCAGGACCCCCTCTTGATGCCCTCGGCCAGATAGGTCTGGAGGTTGCTTTCAGAGAGGGGCTACTGGCAAGGACTGAGGAGGTGATTTTCGATGTTGTAGATGCTCCTTATGCATATAATGTTATTTTTGTAAGGGGCGTGTTAAATTAGTACGGAGCCGTGGCGCATCATAACTATTTATGTATGAAGATGCCCACACAAGCGGGAGTACTCACTGTCTTCGGAGAAAAAGCCACTACGCGAAGAGCAGAATATGGTCATGGCCCCCCTCTCGACCCGAGACAAGTGAACAATGTACAAGGTAATCCAGAGGATATCTCTGCTTTAGGTGAACCTTCTAAGAAGTCCTTCCCAAGACCTAGCCCCGACGAAGAAATTATAACGAAGGTTATTGTCAAAGACGGCAAAGACTATTCTTTTCAGTTCGGCAAATATTTGCCTCCAGAAATCGCTACTTCGTTAGAAATAGTAGTCGAAGAAAATTTGGATGTCTTTGCATGGTCTGATGAAGACATTCCCGGAGTCAGTCGAGATATCATTGAGCATAGCTTGCTTGTGAACCCGAGGGTTCGACCTGTCCGACAAGGACTTCGGAAGTTATCCGCGGAGAGGGCCATCCTTGCTAAAGCAGAAGTGGAAAAATTGCTGAAGGCTGGGATTATCAAAGAAGTAGCTCATATGGAATGGTTAGCCAACCCAGTCTTCGTCAGGAAGAAATCCTCGAGGAAGTGGCGCATGTGTATTGATTTTACATCCTTGAATAAAGCATGTCCCCATGACCCCTATCCCATGCCCCGAATTGATCAATTAGTTGACTCCACTGCTGGTTCGGAGTTATTAAGCTTCCTCGACGCGGATTCTGACTATCATCAAATCTGGTTGAAGCACGAAGTTGAAATCAGAACAAGCTTTGTAACTCCTTCAGGAGTCTTCTACTATGTAAGAATGCCTTTCGGTTTAAGAAATGTTGGGGCAACTTTTTCGAGGTTAATTGCTAAAGCTCTAGGTCATCTAATAGGCCGCAATGTAGAAGCCTATATGGATGATATTGTAATAAAGAGTGCTTTAAAGCACCAACATAGCCTAGACTTAGCAGAAACGTTCGATAGCCTTTAGGCATGTGGAGTCCGTCTCAATCCCGAAAAATGTATCTTTAGAGCTCAGGCTAGAAAATTGTTAGGGTATCTAGTTTCGAGTAGAGGGATCGAAGCTAGCCCTACTCAAATAACCGCATTACAAAGGATGGCTCCTCCGGAAAATTTAAAGTAGGTGCAAAAGCTAACTGGTCACCTAGCAGCACTTAGCAGATTTCTAGCAAGGTGTGCGGAGAGAAGTTTGCCTATTTTCAAAGCATTGAAAGGGTCTGGAGATTTTGCATGGACACCGAAGTGTCAAAAGAGTTTTGATGATATTAAAAATTATCTCATTAACCTCGCTACACTCACTGTGCCCATTGCGGACGAAACCCTACTCCTCTACCTTGCAGCTACTGGCTCCGCTATCAGTGCCGTCCTTGAAAGAGAAGTTGATTTCAATGAGAAGTTGTACATAATCCAGTCTGTTTTGTATCTGAAGCATTGTCTGTAGCACAAACAAGATATTCTGAGCTTGAGAAGTTCACCTATGCTCTGATAATGGCTTCGAGGAAATTGAGACATTATTTTCTAGCACATAATGTGATTGTACCAACTTCGTATCCCTTGGGAGATATGCTCCAAAGTAAAGATTCTACGGGAAGAATTGGAAAATGGGTTGTTGAACTAGCACCCTTCGGCATCTCCTTCGTGGCAAGGATAGCGATCAAGTCATAGGTAGTGGCTGATTTTGTGGCAGAGTGGACTCCATCTGTAGTATGGGCTCCAGAGAAAACAAAGGAAGGAATTTGGACTATATACTCCGACGGAGCTTTCCAAGCATCTGGAGTAGTAATAATTTCGCCTTCAGGGGAAAGAGCACTGTACTCCGCAAAGCTCAACTTTAAGTCCACCAATAATACAACGGAGTATGAAGGAATTTTGTTAGGACTTCGAAAGGTGGGTGCTTTGGGTGCTACAAGAGTTGTTATTAAAATAGATTCTCAAATTGTAGCAGGGCACGTCGATAAAAGTTTTCAAGTTCATCACCCGCAACTTGCAAAATATTTGGAAGAGATCCGTATGATCAAAGCAGCATTCAAAGGGATTTCCATCCGAAGTGTACCAAGAGATGAAAATATGCAAGCTGATACCTTAGCGAAAGCTGCAGCCAGAGCTATAGCCGGAGCTATGGACATTCTGGAAGGATCCTTTTACGAAGAGCTTACTTCGCCTTCGGTGCCACAAATCCCTTCTGCGGAGGTTCTTTGTATTCCAACCACTGATTGGTGGAGCTCAATTATGGAATTATTACAAGGTGAAGCAAATTTGCCTGATGGGCCACAGCTTTCGAGGTTGAAGCTAAGAGTTCTAAATTATCATATAATCAATGGTATTCTTTACAAGGCCGGAGTATGTTCCCCTCTGCTACGATGTATATCTCAAGCCGAAGGTCAAGAGATGCTCCGAGAAATTCATGAAGGCCTTTGTGGTAGCCATCTGGCCACTCGGGCTTTGGCAGGAAAAACACTTCACCAGGGGCTTTATTGGCCTACAATAGTAGCTAATGCGGAGAGCTTAGTTCACACATGCCAAGGTTGTCAATGGATGGGAAGAAGAAGTCATCGTCCACCAAAAACTCTTCAAGTTATTGCTCCAGTTTGGCCCATGGACAGATGGGGCATGGACCTTATTGGCCCCTTCCTAGTAGCAAAAGGAAATCTGAAATTCGCAGTGGTAGCAATTGAGTATTTTTCCAAGTGGGTCGAAGCAGAACCCCTCACATCTATCACTTCGAATAATGTACAAAAAAATTTTGGAAAAATATTATAAGCAGGTTCGGAGTGCCTCGACAGCTCACAATTGACAATGGGACACAGTTTGATGCAGAGCCCTTTAGGAAGTTTTGCGAAGATCTTGGCATACAAATATTCTTTGCTGTTGTGCGCCATCCTCAGTCTAACGAAGCTGTCGAAAGGGCATGTGGTAATATCTTGTCAGGGCTGAATCAAAGAATAGTAGGGTTGGCAAAGGGGTTGTGGACTGAAGAACTGCCGAAGATTTTATGGTCCATTCGGACCACTCAAACAAGGTCCACAGGTTTCACTCCTTTTAGACTATTATTCGAATATGAAGCTATGACGCCAACGGAGCTTAAAGGAGGATCTCTTCGCAGCACCGAACCTGAAATAGAAGGAGAAAGGCAAGCTTCGCTTGATTTAACAGAAGAAACAATACTTCGAGTTGTCGCCAATTTGTCAAAATATCAAGAGCAAACGAAGACTTGGTTTGACCCAAAGGTTAAGCTTAACGAACTTAAACCAGGTCATCTAGTTTTGCGAAGCATTATAGCACTAGGGAAATTAGGAAATAAGTGGGAAGGTCCATACATTATTCTCCGTTCAGGACGCCCTGGTTCTTTTAAGCTAGCTAATTTAGAAGGTGTAGAGTTAAAGCATGCCTGGCATGCGGAGCACTTAAAGTGATATTTCACATAGGGGCTCCTTGTAATCATTTGTAAACACCTTCTGAATTAATAAAGTTCATGGTTCAGATAATGCCTACCTCTCAAACACTTCCTACTTCTAGTGGACTCGCTGGAAGAACGAAGTTGGTTGTGAGGGAAGTGTCATTCATTTGGACCAATTTTGCGGACTTCGAACCACTGGTTCGAAGCTTCCGACGAGGTGGGAAAATCACAGAAAAATGGATTTCAAGCCACCGGCTTGAAAGCATTCGTAAAAAGAGTCCAAGGAGACCAAATGATGCGCATTCCATGCTCCGGCTTGAAAGCATCCGTAAAAAGAGTCCAAGGAGACCACTATGCGAATTCCGAACCACTAGTTTGATAGCATTCGCAAAAAGAGCCAAAGGAGGCCAAACAAAACAGATTTTGAGCTGATAGCATCGAATGTCTGTAAAAAGCGTCCAAAGTGACCAATTGTTTTGGATGCTAAGGTGTCCGAAAAACTAGTCCGAACTGACTACATTCAAACAAAAAGGTACTAAGTTACCAAGTTTCAGACTCCAAGTAGTCAAAGACATCCTTTGAGATTTTAATAAATCTCTAAGTTGCTAAGGGGCTCTGAGCCTCCAAAATTGTACTCCTAACTCAGCTATTTTCGTTGTGCGTAACCATCTTCAACCAAATTTCGAAGATGCTTACACCCAAAGAGGGGATGGGAAGTAGGGAGACAATTTTAAAACTTTAATCTTTATCATTCGAACATATTACATTACATTACAAAAAGTTTGTATCTATACCAAGAAGGAAACGAAGACCCCTTCGATCCCTAGAGCTACCGCTAAGGCCAGAACGATTAGTTCCGGAGCCAGGAGTTTTAGTAACTTTATGTTTAACTTTTCTATCTCCTTTCGAAGCTCAGAAATCTTTTTGTTCCTGCTGGAGTTCAGCACAAGTTCGAAGTCGATCGGTGCTTCTCTCCCAGCTTCTAAGTTGTTCAGGTTTCTTTGTTTGTTCTTCAGTAGTATTCTCTTCTTCGGACCATTCAACGTCCTCAGAAGATGAAGTTTCCAAGTTAACTTATTTTTCCTCCTCTTTTATGTAAGATAATATATCTTTCTATATTGCGGGCGCAATCGCACCGGAGCTTTCTCGAGGAATCAAAAATCGAGGTCGTTTGTGAGGTCTTAGAATTTCGAAGGTAGCCCATAGCAGGCGAAGCTCTTCGGGAACTTCTAACACTTCGAGATCATCCATAAGAGGTCAGAAAGCCTAAAAACATTTCCAAATAAGTCTTCATTCATAACAGATGAAAGCATAAATTTTTACATGTTCGGAGCCCTAAACAAAACTAGACCTTCAGGTCTGGCGGAGGCTGGCTACTCGAAGCTGCGACCGAGCTTGTTTCTGGCGAGGTCCTTCATTAATCCAAGCCTTGATCGTTGATCGACCTTCGGCTCTCCAAGATGCTTGGAAGGATTGTCAGGCTGTCTTCAGAAGGGTTTAATAGTCGGTTGTCATCGAAGGTAATGGGAGTCTCCCCCGAGTCTGGTGCTATTGATAGCCCTAGATCTTCGTAGTAGTGAAGTATTCCGAGAGCGGATACTTGGCCGGTGATTTCCCCGTACCGAATACCCGCTGTCTTCATCATCTTTGCCGCTCCTTGGATCATCTTCAATCATCGTAGCAAGCAGACATCGCCAGTCGAAGGTAGTGTCCAAGAAGTACCGAAGTATTCTAAGACACCCAGAAGGTTGTCCATGGTCTCCACAGCTACCTTCTCAGACTTCACCTTGTCTTCGACCAAAATATCCCTTGACGAAGACAGCTCGTCTATCAAAGAAAATTGCTTGGCTGCCTCCGTGACTAAGGAGTTCTTATAGATAAGCAAGTTGTTGGCCTCCTCCATTGACTTCGTTTGTTCTTCTCAGAGCTTGACTAGCTCAGCCCCCGTGGTTTCTTGCTCCATCCACATTCTTTCTATTTCAGCCCAAAGCACGATTTGTTTGGCTTCGAGCTTCTGATTAGCAGTCTACAGACCAAGTCTAGCTTTCCTCTCTGCTGCTTCCATCTCGTCCAAGCTAGAAATTCGAATTTTGGAGCTATCATGACTCCCTTGGAGGGCAGTAATCTTCTCCTTAAGACGAATGCATTCCTGCTCGTTCAAAACAGCCACAGCTCGAGCCAAGACTATTTGCTGCGAAGGAAAAAGTGATGTGAGAAACTATTTATAAGCAGAAACTAACCCTGTTATTACAGATACTTCGTACCTGGTATGATGACTGTCCAAAGCTACATCCAGCTCCGATCCCTCAGCCTCCCCGAGTATGGCCACCAAGTTAGTCTCCCCAACTTCGTGATTAACTCGAGCCAAAGGCTCTAGCAGAGTCCAAAGTCTGGTCCTTCGCTCCAGAAAAGGAGCTAGGAGGGGGAGCATTGACAAGGCTCTTTGGTCGTCTTCGTTGGGTGAAGGGCCGGAGTGCTGCGCTGCATCCCCGTAAGCTTCGGTGGACTGGCCCTCCTCCACAGATTGTCCTCCATCTGTCGATTCCAACGGAGTTAAGCCTGAGTTCGGAGCAGGAAAAGGATCCATTTTCCCTTTACCTTTTCTGGGCCCCATCTTTGTAACTTCCTCTAGAACCGACTTTAGAGATGTCAAAGTTCCAGGCGCAGTCTTCGTAAGAGGAGTCGTCTCCATGGGGGTAGACCCTGCAAAACCAAAGGTATTATATATTGCATAATTTTATAGGGCATGAAGAAAAAGTGCTTTAATGAAGTTTACCTTTGAAACCCTATCGGCGAATGAGTATGGGGCTACTTGGATGGTCGAAGGCCCTCTTGAAATGTTCATCAGATTCAAGATCATGAACCGAAGGGTTAGCTGTTGAAACCTCTCTTGGAGCAACAGTTACCACTTCATCCGGAATCGAAGCTTGATCAACTGCTACTTCTACTCCGCCTTCAACAACAAGGGCTTCTTGGCTTGGCAGGTCTGGTAGGACATTCGAAGTCCCGTCCTATTCGGAGATGTCTGGCGCGGTCAGCACAGCAGCTGCATCATCAGTGGCCACAACCTCGACATCCGCCCACGCCTCTTCGTCCCCAGTAACAAGGTCTATAAAGACCCTTTGCATTTATCTTTCTCCTTCATCCTCAAATGAACCTGAAGACAAAGCGGTGGACTTGGAAGGAGCCACGTTCTTAGGTTTACGGGCTAACTTCTTCACGGGAGTCTTGGCTGGTGCCGAAGTCCCAGCATCGGTTTTCCTCTTCTTCGGGCCCGTCTCGGAAGGAACCCAGTTTGGGAGAGAAGGGGCTACAACTCCGAGTATGCCCCACACCCGATTGAATCGCTCCTAGCTGCCTACCAGTTTCACCCTCAATTCTTTTTTAGCGGGGGTAGGAGCCCCGAGAATCTTTTCCGAAGTTCGAATGATTTGCTCCGAAGTCAAAGAGGCTTGTGGAGCTGAAAGATAAGTTTTTATTAGTCATCTTTTATGAAATAATCATACATGAAGCATGTTGTAGTTTTCGAAGTTACCTGTAGCGCTCGAACTCGAAGAAATTTTTTGGAGTTCACACTCCGGATCCTCTTCAAAGTTAACAGGCCAGTTGGCCATCAGAGGCGGAATCTGGAGCCCGATGAACTCCTCCGCTAAGTCTCGCATGCTCATGTCGCGAACAATCCTTCGAAGTAGGTTAAGACGGGCTTCGAGCTGGCCGGGGTTTGAATGGACTTCGGCTTCTTTTCAGAAATATATATCTTGTAGAGGTCTGGCCAAACAGCTGTCTGCTCCAACTTCGGTGTAGAACCATCGAAGAATCCAATCTGTGTACCATCTGGCATTGATGGCCTTCGCTGGAAATTGCCGTTGGAATTTGTCTCAGAGTCTGAAGTTGATGCTGCCGAAGGCCACTATGATCTTTTCTCCTCCGGAGCCCTAGTAACTTTTCAGCTGGCAGGAGGCTTTGTGAAGTGCTGTGAATATTTCTGCTCTCCCTTCGTAGCCTTTGGCCCACAGCGCCCACTCGAAGATAGCGAGGAGTGCTATTGCGTTCGGAGATAACTGAGGAAGAGTAATGTGGAAAAGATCCAGTACCTCCGACAGAAAGTCCACCGCTGGAAGTCCTAACCCCGCTTCGAAGAAGGCTTCGAAAATGACGACTTCTCCAGGCCGAGGCGAAGGGATGGCCTCCTTCCCAGTCTTGCGGACATTAACCCCGGGGCTAATTTTCCCTTCAACTACTGTTGCAATTGTCTTCTACTTGCAAGTGGATGGCCCAAGTTTATAAGACTGGTCGGAGTACTTTGAGGAGGCCGGGATAAGGTCATGGGGGCCGACTTGTTGGGGATTCCCTGTAGGTGCCGCCGCTGCTGCCGCCGCCATAGCCTGCTGCCGGGCTAAAGCTGAGGTCGCCCCGGGTGCCTTGAAACTTGTCTTTGCCATCAAGCAGAACATGGTGATTGGAGCTAATGTTTGCAGGCTAAATGGCGGATTGCGTGAGAACGGTGAGAAAGGTATCTTGGATGTTTCTGGGTCTTCTATTTATATCCTATACTCCCGATTTTTTACCATTCAGACTTGGTGTTCCGTCTTCTTGACCGTTACTACTTACGTAATCAACGCAGCATTATTGCTTCTTCTGAAAGGAAAAAGCTAACGGCTATTTTTTCTGAGCTTAAAGGTCTTTTTGACTTCATAGAAATTGATTTCAGAGTTGTTCAAATAGAACTCTCTTAGAAATCGATTCGATGTTCCAAATTTTTGCATATTCCAAAGGTTGATAAATTTTATTAACCCTTACGCATGATTATTTTTCTTGCGTATACTGCTCTCCTAACCTTACAGATTATTCGGAGAAGCGTATTCGAGGGGCTACTGTTGGGGGAAAATACTTCATCCTCACGGTCTCTACAGTAATAAGATAAAGGCAATCTACTAAACCGAAGTTCTAGTATTAACTCCGGTTTAGTACGTGATCAAGTTCGAAGAATCAATGCAGACTTCTGTTCGGAATATAACTTCGAAGGTCGAATCTTCAGAGAGCTTATCTGCCAGCAAGGATGGAAGACTTATCTTCTTTCTAATTAGATTAGTCTTTTACCATTTTAACCCTATTAGGGTACCGAATAGTCTCCACTATGTCGGTTGTAATTGAGGGGTAAAAAGGTCTTTTCCTTAATATTTTTACCTATAAATTCCCCCCTTCTCGCCCTATAATAGGCATCGAATACTCAGTTATTCAATAGACAACTTCGAATTACTTCAAGCTATTATCCAATTCGAAGGCTTGAAATAGTTCATTTCACAAACACTTCGTTTGTTAGTTTCTAATCTCTGAAAACCTATTAGCGTAATCTTTTACGCCAACACTTAGCTACTTGCTTCACAACTAATAGAGAATCACCATATGCATGAGCATATTTGACACCCATGGAATCCAGAAGTTCAAGTCCTAGCAGCAAAGCTTCTTACCCAGCTTAATTATTAGTGCAAGGGAACTCTAAGCGGGTCGAGGTCTCAAAACTCATACCACTAGGTCATAAGAATATCACTCCAACTACTTGTCGATTTTTGCAAGTCGAACCATCAAAGTAAAGTTTTCATGGTACTACTTCAATCAGAGCAGTGTTACTACTCCAATTGACATCTACATGATGATCAACTATAAAGTTTGCAACAACCGGGCCTTTCATAGCTTTCAATGGTTTATAAGTCAAATCATACTCAATTAAATCATAAGCCCACTTTCCTATTCTCCCAGTTAGAATCGGCTTTAGCAACAAGTACTTTATAACATCGGTTTGACAAGTAACAATACATGTGCTAGATAGAAGATAGTGATGAAGTTTGGTACATGCATAATAAATCGGTAAACATAAATGCTCCAAAAACACATACCTCGTCTCAGCATCCAACAGGCGGTGACTCAAGAATGCGATGATGTACTCCTTTCCCTCCACCACTTGAGTCAACACAGGTCCTATCACACTATCTTCTGTAGCAACATATAGCCGAAATGGAATCCCGACATTCGGTGCTCTTACCACAAGTGGTGATGACAAACACTCTTTGATTCGGTCAAAGGCATGTTGCTGACTTGCCCCCAAGTGAATTCGGCTTTGTTCTTTAGCCAAAGTATAAGGACAAAAGCATCAATCTTGCCAGACGAGTTAGATAGAAAGTGACACAAAAAATTTACCTTGCCTAGCAACTTTTGTGCGTCTTTCTTACATGTCAATGCTTCAAATGTCCTAATCTTCTCAAGCCTCTTAGGATCAATCTCAATACCTCTCTCATGATTCATAAATCCTAATAACATGTCCACCGACACACAAAAAACACACTTGAGCGGGTTCATTTTTAAGCCATACTGACGCATCCTTTCAAAAGCAACTATCAAATCGACTAAATGGTTACCCATAGCATTTCATTTGACTACAACATCATCTATATAGACATCTAGCATAACTCCTAGCAAGTTATAAAGATCAAGTTCATAGACGGTTAATATGTAGCGCCAGCATTCTTCAAACCAAAATTCATCACAACCCACTCAAAAAGCCGACAAACCCAGGACATCTAAAGGCTGTTTCGTAAACATCTTCTTCTGCCATGAAAATTTGATTGTAACCAGCATTACCATCAAAAACATAATACCTTTTGTCATGAAGAATCATTGATCAACATGAAGGATATTAGCATGGGATACTCATCCTTCGGAGAGGCCTTGCTCAAGACCCTGAAATCAATACACACACGAATCATGTAACTCAGCATACCTGCATGGCCTAATAAACTCAGCTTTCAGTAATAGCTCTATCTCTTCTTAACTCATTCATACACGGCCGAATTAAAGCGACAAGAAGGTTGTTTATAAGGCCTAAATCTTGATTTGATACGCAGCCGATGCTCTACGAGCTCACGGCTAACAACTGGCCACTAGTTGGACCAGCGCTGCAAAGGGGTGCGGTCGGGTCAGCTACGTGCCGGTGGTCAAACCGACCGTGCACCATCAGTCAGACCGGTAGCTAGGGAGGAGGCTCTCTCGATTCACCGGTGATGGCTCCGAGAAGGATTACCACAATTACGATGCGATGGACGGATAGTTTTCAGTGCAAACCAACAAAGACGGATGTCATGGATAATTCTACGGCAAGGAAAAATAGTAGATTGAAAATGACGATTCAAGGGATAGATTGGATCTATTAGTGTTGGAGAGAGAGCCCCTTTGAATCGGCCTTGCCCCTATAAAATAGGGGTGGTCTTGACATTCCTGGACATTAATTCTAATCTAAATTGATTAAAGTATGCATCCAAGTTGTTAGGATTTTATTAGAGATCAAAACCACCTGAAACCAACTAAGTTGGTTCGGACTCATACTAGGCATGGGCCTGTCTGACCGTACCTACATGGCTGGTCTGACTAGGCCTAGTTCGGTCAAACAGAAGTGGCAATGTCGGTCAGGTCGGCCTATGCTAGAAAAATTCATATTTTTGGCAAAAAGTATCAATTTCGATATTTTGACAAATTTGACCATTAATGCCATTTTTTCTATCAACACCCCACAAAATCGTTTTTTCAATCTACTAACTTTTTTCCCTAGGTTTAGCCATAGCACGTCCATCTTTGTTGGTTTGCGCATTAAACCTTTCATCCATCGTGGCGTAATCATGGTAATCCTTGTTGATTTGCTTGTGAATCGTCCGTTTAACCCCCGTAACAGATTTTTATCAATTTTTATCGGTAATTCGGTCCCTAGGACAAATTGCTACTAATCCTATGTGTTTTGATGAGGCAAGGGCATCTATCTTAATCACCAAGAAGCCCTGCATCGTGCCATCATTGAGAAGACAGTCATCGGAGGCCTTGGGTCAAATTTTCCTTAGCTATCGGTCTGACCGACGGTGCATAGCCGGTCTGATCGGGCCGTGCTGGCACGCGTTGGTCTGACCAACGACATACGGTCGGTCTAACCGCCGGTGCATAATCGATCCGGCTACGACACCCTTCGGCCCAACAGTCTGACCACCGGTATATAGCCGGTCTGACGGGCCTGCCTTGGCCAGTCTGACCGCCCCTTCACACTTCGGCTAATTGAATCGCATTCTTGTAGTGCTGTTTAAATTGCCTAGCAAATCCACTCCTAGATATGCTTGTCATGGTCAAGAGTCGTCAGAATGTGGTGTTAGTGTCGTGTGACGTTTGGAGAGCTATTCCGAGCGTCTATGTGCTTTTGGATCACCGGATCGACGTTAGTATGTTAGTGCATTTTTTGGTCACACTTTGACACACGCGTGACATGAGAGATTTACTTAACTCTAGTGTAGGTCCTATGTTCTCAAAAAAGGGTTCAAGGCATACCAATCAGTTTGACCCTGCAACAGATAAGGAAACCAAAAGGATAACATCAGTAGCATAGTCGATCGGCTGGTGAGCCGATGATTGCGATAGAAATGTTGAAATCATCAAATATCAGGCCGATCGGCCATAGGGCCGATGACCATGGCTGAACTAATCGGCCGAGCATGCCATCAGCCGATGAGATAGATAATTTACGCATGTGGGCCGATGAGCACTTTTCGATGGTGGGTATGATGTGGCGCTGAATTGAAGATAACCTGTCAGCTTGTACTCTGATAGAAATAAATAAAACACACCAGATAACATGTATATATCATGAAAATCATCACAATAACTAGATCAGACCTAACTAAGACAATAGCTAATCACGATGATCTTAATAATATATCAAAGTATCGAACATGCTTTATTTAGATGAACGGTATACAACATGATAGAGATACAATAGCGAGAGATGTCGGACCTAACCGATGAAGCCTCAAACAACAAATCAAATTGATGCAGCCTTAGATGTAGCTAATACACCAAGGTCAACTGGCGACCGTATTGTTTCGATGTTCACCTCATGAGATCAAATTGATGCAGCCGTGAGTATACTTACCTAGTCGATACGTGAGAAACCAAGGGTGGTTTCGGTCTGAATGATGAGTGATTGACAAGGATGAGCGTCTGCTCTAGACAATGCTTCAGATACAAAATAGACTGGATTCTGTACCAACTTCCCATTGAAATCAACTTCTCTGACAAGGACGACACTGATAGCGGAGCTAGTAGCTGCAAGGTAGAGGAGTAGGGTTTCATCCACAACGGGAACCGTGAGTTTAGCGAGGTTACTGAGAATTTTTAATATCATCAAAACTCTTTTGACACTCCGGTGTCCATGCAAAATCTTCGGACCCTTTCAATGCTTTGAAAATGAGCAAACTTCTCTCCGCAGACCTTTCTAGAAACCTGCTAAGTGCTGCTAGGCGGCCAGTTAGCTTTTGCACCTGCTTTAAATTTTCTGGAGGAGTCATCCTTTGTAATGCAGTTATTTGTGTAAGGCTAGCTTCGATCCCTCTACTCAAAACTAGATGCCCTAACAATTTTCCAGCCTAAGCCCCGAAGATGCATTTTTCGGGGTTGAGATGGACTCTGCATGCCCGAAGGCTATCGAACGTTTCTACTAAGTCTAGGCTATGTTGGTGCTTTAAAGCACTCTCTATTACAATATCATCCATATAGGCTTCTACATTGCGGCCTATTTGATGACCTACAGCTTTAGTAATAGCTCTCCAAAAGGCATTCTTAAACCGAAAGGCATTCTTACATAGTAGAATACTCCTGAAGGAGTTACAAAGCCTGTTTTGATTTCATCTTCGTGCTTTAACAAGATTTGATGATAGCTAGAATATACGTCGAGGAAGCTTAATAACTCCGAACCAGCCGTGGAGTTAACTAATTGATCAATTCGGGGCATGGGATAGGGGTCACGGGGGCATGCTTTTGTTGACACGAAAACGTGCCCCCGCACTTGGGTCAGTTCAATGATCCAAAAGTGCACGGATACTTAGGGACAAGCCTAAGCGTGACGTGGCACTGACGTCGCATTTCGATTACCCTTAATATTGATAAGGGGGATGGAGTCGCCAGGCAACCAAATTACACAAAATAATCCAATTAGCCGAAAGAAATAGATTAAACAGAATAAAATCAACAAACCAGTCGGAGCCCCGTCTGGTTCGAAGTTTTGTGCGAAGGGGTCACCGAAGTGTACCTTCGGCATCTGGTGCAAAGTGCTCCGCCGAAGGGTGCTTCGGCGTTCGGACTGATCCGGCCGAAGACGGACTCTGAACGGATCTAGACACAATGATCACCTCTGAATAGCAGGGTTTGGCGTGCGATCTCCGATACAGCAAACTACGAAATGGAGACACGAGGGCCACGCGTGAGTGCAACTTCGTCCGGTGCGGTATATGGTCATGGCGGAGCCTGTTGCGATGAAGTATGCTTGGCGAAGCCTGTTGCCGAAGCCTGCAGTCCCATCGAAGGGTGTCCTGGGGACTCCGAAACCAATCTCTAAGCTCCGTACACCTCCGACGAAGTAGCTCCGGACGTGTGAACCTGCAACAAAAGAGTGTGAAGTACTAATTCGGCCTGAGGACCGAATTTTGCTAAGTGTTGCACTAGTAGCGAAGGTAGCAATCTATTACGCAGATTAGCGGATACTTCACACCATTGTTCCGTAGTGTCCGGCGGAGGGCTTCCAAGCAAACCCACGAGGAGGTATATGAAAATAAAGGTAAGTAAATACGATCAAAGCATGGGCTTTGGTTTGTTTGAGTTGGGCGGCTCTCACGCCGGACTTGCCTCTCTATTTATAGGGTTTAATTCCTAATCTAATCTGCTATTAATCCGGCCAGATAGAGATAAAGATTGAGCTGGAAATGCATCCAACTCTATCTCTGTCGAGGTGGGCTTCGGCCAGGCCCATCGAGGCCTACTCCTCGGGCCAAAGCTTCGGCAGCGTGGGCCTCCGAAGGCCTCCTGGCCGAAACTTCGGTAGCGTGGGCCTCCGAAGGATTCCTGGCTGAATCCCATGGGTTGGCTAGAGGCTTTCGGAGCCCATAGCTCAATGGACTTCGGCCCTGTAGGGCTTCGGACAGACCCTGGACATGTGTACTTTCGGCCCAAATCACCAAAACTTGATATTTTGACAATCTAGCCATTAATGCCATTTTTTGCTATCAACAGCTTTATTCAAGGATGTAAAATCAATACACATGCGACACTTCCTGGAGGATTTCTTTCTGACGAAGACTGGGTTGGCTAACCAGTCCGTATGAGCTAGTTCTCTGATAATCCTAGCCTTCAGCAATTTTTCCACTTCTGCTTTAGCAAGGATGGCCCTCTCCACGGATAACTTCCAAAGTCCTTGTCGAATAGGTCAAACCCTCGGGTTCACAAGCAAGCTATGCTCAATGATATATCGACTGACTCCGGGAATGTTTTCATCAGACCAGGAAAAGACATCCAAATTTTCTTTGACTACCTTTTCTAACGAAGTAGCGATTTTTGGAGGCAAATCTTTGCCGAACTAGAAAGAATAGTCTTTGCCGTCTTTGACAATAACCTTCGTTATAATTTCTCCGTTGGGGCTGGGTCTTGGGAAGGACTTCTTCGAAGGTTCACCTGGAGCAGAGATATCCTACGGATTACCTTGTACATTGTTCACTTGTCTCGGGTCAAGAGGGGGCCATGACCATATTCTGATCTTCTTGCAGTGGCTTGATCTCCGAAGACAGTGAGTACTCCCGCTTGCATTGGCATCTTCATACATAAATAGTTATGATGTGGCACGGCTCCAAACTGATTTAACATGCCCCTTCCTAAGATAACATTGTATGCATAAGGAGCATCTACAACATCGAAAATCACCTCCTCCGTCCTTGCCAGTAACCCCTCTCTGAAAGTGACCTCCAGACCTATTTGGCCGAGGGCATCAAGACGGGGTCCTGCGAAGCCTTGCAAGGGATGAGCTGCAGGGAGGATATGTTTCCTGGAGATACAGAGCTGATCGAAGGCTTGAACGAAGATGATATCTGCTGAACTCCCTCCGTCAATCAGCACTCTCCGGACTTCAGTCCCTGCCATATCGGCAGTAATAACAAGGGGATCTGCATGCGGAAACTTTATGCCTACTACATCATATACAGAGAAAGATATTGGCACATGGGACCACTCAGGCATGGTAGCTGCAGACGAAGAAGTTCCGATATGGCCCACTTCCCGGACATATTCTCGTCACTATTTCTTCAACATACTGTTGAGGGTCCCTCCTTCGGAAATGGGGAGGACTACTCTTTTACCCCGATCTTGGCCATCTTCTTGCTTCAGAGGTGGCATAATATTGACCACCGGAGGTTGCCTTACAGGGTCGAAGTTGTCTATACATGCCACAGCCTAGACAGGCTCCGGACGTGCCTCGGAAGGAACTCGATCAGTAGTGCCTCGACTAGAGGTCCTTTCAAGGTACTCGCCTCTTAAAGCGAGTATAGACTTGCACGTGTCAGTAGTGTGACTCCGATTCTCACCATGGACGCAGTAGAAGAAGGCCTGGGCTTTGCCATTCAGCTTCCCTGGTGGCCTATAGCCGCTGTCTTGCTTCCCGAGGCTTGTGAAGTTTTAGGGGAAAATTTCTGCGGAGGAGAAATGTTCAGGACTTCTTAACGAGGATGCTTTTGCCCCCGACGTCTGTCATGCTGGACTTCGACGCTAGGCACCTGTGAAGATTGATGGAGTTGAAGCTATTCTTCGGAGCGACGCTTCCTCTGACCTAGCATATTCTTCAAAATAAGCCATCATCTAAGCTACAGAGGATATCTCTTTACGATGGAGTTTATCAAGGAGCCCTGCATGGGTAACTCCCTCTCAAGTTGCATCAACCACGGAGGACGTAGACAACCCTCGTATTTACGACTTCGTATGGGCAAAGCGCTTGAAAAATTGTCTTAAAGTTTCTCCAGGCAACTGCTTCACCTGGAAGAGACTTCCCATAGACATTGGGGGTACGAAGGTACCCTAAAAGTTACGTACGAACTTCTTCCTTAATTGCTCCTAGGTTCTAATTGATCTCGGCTTCAGGGACCAAAACCAACGCAAAGCCACCCCTTCGAGAACAAGAGGGAAACACTTGGCCATGGTGTCTCGCACTCCTCCACTAGCCTCAACTGCCAAAGCATAAGAACGGGAGAACTCTCTGGGGTCCTCATCTCCGGAGTACTTACAGAGCTTTGAAGTTTTAAACTTGGGGTCGAAGCGTACTTTCTGTAACTCGGGATGCAGTGGAGACTCGCTATCGAAGGAAGCGTTCTCTGGGGCTTCAGGATTTGCAAGATCGTTGTCTTGAGGAACTTCATAAATGACCGGGGTGGCCTAAGAACGAAGCCTATCTACGGCTTCTTGTCTCCACCTCGTCACTTCAGCTTGGAGACTGACCATCTTGGTTGCCATGTCGCCAAGACCGTCTTCATTTCTTCTAGAAGGATCTTCTGGGTCTTGAGAACTATACGTGTTAGTTTGAAGCAGAATCGGAGCTGGAGAAGGGACTCCGGTTGGCTGAAGTATAGATGGAGTTGGAGGAGGAACTCCATATGCTCGAGGAAGGGAATTCCCTTCGGGGATCTGAGGTGGAGGAATTACCGAATGTCCTCCGACTTCGACTGTGTTCGAAGATCTTGCTCCGGAGGTCCGAAGGTTCCTCCGAGTAGGACTACCACCTAAACTCCGCTTGGGAGGCATGGTTTTGATACTTGGTAGAGAACGAAGTTTTTTGGACTAGGTTCCCCACCGACGGCGCCATCTGTTGGTATAAAAGATTATGCTAATAGATTTTCAGAGATTAGAAACTAACAAATGAAGTGTTTGTGAAGTGAACTATTTCAGGCATCCGAATTGGATAATAGCTTGAAGTAATTCGAAGTTGTGTATTGAATAATTGAGTATTCCATCCTCATTACAGAGTAAAATGGGGAGTATTTATAGGTAAAAATCTTAAGGAAAAGACCTTTTTACCGCTCAATTACAACCGACATAGTGGAAACTATTTGGTACCCCTAATAGGGTTAAAATGGTAAAAGACTAATCTAATCAGAAAGAAGATAAGTCTTCCATCCTTGCTGGCAGATAAGCTCTCTAAAGATTTGACCTTCGAAGTTATACTCCGAACAGGAGTTTGCATTGATTCTTCGAACTTGATCACGTACTAAACTGGAGTTAATACTAGAACTTCGGTTTAGTAGATTGCCTTTGTCTTATTACTGTAGAGACCCTGAGGATGAAATATTTTCCCCCAACAATGGTGAACTGTCATCTACAAATAAGACAATGTTTAAGGAGTAAGGGAGAGGAAAAAATATGAAGTAGATTTTTGGTAAAGCTAAGTGTTGGGCTGGTCTATTTGGCTTTCTACAGTCAAGTCGGCTCTAATACCATCTTGTAATGCCCAGAATTTAACAATTCCAGACTTTATTGAATTTCCAAAGAAAAACAATAATAACAAGATGTCCATCACACGACCCCGTACATACGACAATCATTCATGGTTCGTAGACCACATTATTACACAAGTGTAAAAATAAGAGAAACTAATAAAAGAAAGATTCTAGATGAACATCTTCTAGATGACCCATACCACGGCAACTCGTGTCAAAACCTTTAGCATGAAACGCTCCAACCCAATAACACCCACTCTAGGTTTCACCGGTGCGCCAGCGCACTGGACAAACGTAGTGTCCCCTTTTGTGCCTCGTTGGTACAAGTCACCCGCAGGTGCTACTTGCCCCTCCAAATAGTGCTTCAAGTTGGAATGTCCCATACCTCTGGTTACGACTTAACCACTAGACTTGTGGTTAGTACGGAAGTGTTTTGTGATGGATCCCATAGACCGGTCCTTATAGTACCCCGGGTGCGACTAACCAATGCCCTCGCTTGCACCCGGAGCCCACCATGCTAACATACTAAACCAAAACTCCATAACCAATAGAATTCTAGGGATGAGAGAAATAATGGGGTCATATAGTAGAATCGAGGTATCTACGACTCATTTTTAACCTATGGCAATTGTGTCAATACATTGGACACTATCTAATAGTATAACTATTATGGTGACAAGGAGTTTAGGCTTAATAGCATGGCTTGGCTTTGCACAACAATGTCGGGGATCTAATAATTATAATGTAAGGAATTTTAATTTGACTAATGCTTTTATAACCTATGGATTTTAGTGATATTAAAGAAAACTAGGTTCAATATGCTCAAAAATTGTCGTGATGACTTGCCTTCTTCGGCAAATGGTGATGGTGGAACCTCAGGGAAGTACTCCGGCTCTTCGACGGCGTCGTAATCTCCACGACACGCAAAACGAGAATAATAAACAATTAAAACAATGAAAAAACACAATACAAACATATAAATTTTATTGGATAAACATGAAGAGAATAAAAAGATAAGTTTTATGAAATTTTTAATGGTCAAATTTGGAGTTAATTTTAAGAAGTTATGAATTTTAAAAGTTTAAAACAATTTATAGAATTTATTTTATTTTTAAAATAGCCGTCGGTCCACAGTAAACCGAGTTCACCGTGAACCTGTACAATGTGCTGTGAACTGGAGGGTGGATTGTTGTTGGATCGAGATCGGACCTATTGTTTTTACTAGTTTTTATCGCTAATTCGGTCCCTAGGCCGAATTGCCTCTGATCTCTTGGTGTTTTTGCAGTGTTTTCATCCCCATATTGTTCCCCAAGGACTCCTGCACCCATCCGTCATCGACGAGATGGTCACCGGAGCCCGGAGATTAATTTCTAGGAGTCGTCAGTATGATCCGAAGCACTATCCCAGTCTGACTGGCGCATGTCCTGCCATCATGCCCGGTCTAATCGGAGGCCTAATGTAGGTATGACCGACCATGCGCGGAGCCACTCACCGAAGCCTTCGTGCGACCCTCCGGAGCACCCTTTGGACCCCTCATGCCCTTTGGACTGACCGGAGGTCTACCTTCAGTTTGACCGATCGAGCACTGGAGGCCCCCTTTGGTCTGACTGGTGGCCCGAGGCTGGTCTGACAGACCAAGAACCGAAGCCCCTTCGGTAATCTACTTTGCACTGTACACGCTAGAGGCCCCCGTTCTGGTGACCCCTTTGAACCACCGGTTTTACCGATGATTTGGTCCCTTTGCCGAATTGCCTTTGGTTTCTTAGTATTTGTTTGATGTGTTTCATCTCTCCCATCTTCGCCAAGAAATCTTGCTGCAATCCATCCATCAAATGGCAGTCGCCGGGACCCCATAACTCTTCTTCCAGGGCCAGTCGGTCTGAACGGAGGCAAACCCTCGGTCTGACGGGCCCATGCCGCACCATCACTTGATGCACCGGCACACGGTGGTACAACCAGTGGCATAAGGTTGGTCTGGCAGGGCTTCGTGCAGGAGCCCCCAGGACCCTTCGCGCAGGACACCGGGATCTTTTGCCCAGAACCCTTCATGCCTTCCGGTCTGACCATCGTGCGTCTTCAGTTGGATCTAGATTTACCCTCTGATCTTATCGACCGAAGGCCGGAGCCCTCTTCTTCCACACTTCGCACCACACGCCGAAGCCCCCTTCGGCCAACTTTCCACATGGACTGGTGGTACAGTGTTGGTGTGACTGGCCCATCTTGGCCGATCTGAGCGCCAGGAACTTTTGGTTTAACCGGCTCTGTCTTGGCCGGTTTAATTGCTGTTTCTTCACACATCGTCTAGTTGAATAATTTTAATTGATATTATTTGATTGTCTGGCAACTCTAGATTTCTCTTACCACTGTTTAAGGGTTGTCAGAATGTGATGTCGTAGTTGGGTTACGCTTAGGGTTGCAGCTAAGTATCCACACGCTTTTGGATCGTCGGATCAACATCAGTGCATTTGGTGCTTCAACCGTTAGGTTTTAGTGTCAGCCACGAGAGCAAGGTAATAGAGGGGAGCCATATGGCCAACACACCGATATACCACCACGTGTCATACCCCCGCATGAGAGACGCGCACAAGAGAGGGGCGTAGATGACATAGATGAGCATACTCACATGCTTTTTAGCAAGTGCATGGGCTTCACACCTCGGGATTGGACTATGGTTTACCATAAGCCGTACCCAGACCATTATGACACCATTGCATATCCTCATGGTTTTAGGGTTTCTGAATTCACCAAATTCGATGGCGAGGGTAACAAAACCACATGTGAGCACATAGGTCAATTTCTAGCATAGTGTGGTGAAGCTTGTGGGTCGGGTGCCCTTAAGATTAGTTTATTTTCTTTATTGCTATCCAACACTGCTTCCACTTGGTTTTCGGTGCTACCGTCGAACTCCATTCAGACTTGGGCCCAGCTAGATCAGAAATTTCACAATTACTTTTATACTGGAGAAACTGAACTTAGACTCTCGCACTTGATATCAGAAAGACCTTTAGCAGGCCCAATGCCGAGGTACACGTCATGGAGCACTCCAATGAGGAATCATCGGAAAGCGATGATGACTCGGCCGATATGTATACCGTGGAGTGGACTTGGTCTAGTAAGTCCAAGCCCGTTACTTGCTATGAGCTATGGTCGTATCCCACTAAGAGTCGGCCCAGTGAAATCAAATATACGTTCGACATGACAAAGTGTGAAAAGATATTTGATTTTTTGTTGAACAAACTCATCAGGTTGTTGAGGGGTCACGTCATTCCCACTACCGATGACTTGAAGAAACACACTTACTGTAAGTGGCATGATTCAAATTCTCATTCTACTAATGATTGCAATGTTTTTCGTTGACAGGTTCAATCGGCCATAGAGGAAGGACGATTGAAATTGGAAACAAATCCCAAAATGAAGCTCGACCAGGACCCCTTCCCTATAAACACCATCGATCTTGATGGGAAGAAGGTGCCAATTCGGCCCGAATAGGACAAATCAGCTAAGGGGAAGGAGGTCGTGATCAGAGAACCTCGCCTGCAGATTCTTGTGCCGAAGAATCCTGAGGTCGGGGTTTGGAAGGTGAACACCAATGCGGCGTCTTCGGCTAAATCACACAAGAAGCCGAATAACACGTATGAAATGCTACTCCAGAAGCACAAGAAGAGGGCCAAGAAGGCAAACGCTCGGCCAGGACATCCAGTAAGGCCAAACCCTCTGCTGAGGAATGAGTCCAGCACACGGTGGGCGAGACCGCTAAAGACGCCGATGACTCCCGCTCCATATCATTTCGCAATGGCGTAGTGGGCTCCACATTACTTTCCACCTACTAGATACCCATTCCCTTACTTTTTTACAAGTGCACCATTTGTGTCGCCCAAGATCTATAACATGTATGGATAGATGAGCATACCAGAAGGCGACGTCTTTAGTCGACTGTCCATCACACCGCAGGGGTGACTGGATTAATGTTTTGAGGCCGTCGTTGTCAAGGTGGGTTCCCAGGACGTCCCAATCCCCGAGGGAGCCCCATCGGAACAGAATGGAGATGGACCGAAGAAGGGATCCAAGGTAGAGCCCATCAGTCCAACCACAGCCCTAGGGGTGGTCAGACCGCCCTCACCACCCTGGTCTGACCGGCCTACTGTGGCCAGTCCGACCGGTAGCTTTCAGCCATCAGGTAATGGCCGGTTCGACCAGCCCACCATTTTCGGTCCAATCGACGAGGTATACCAGAGTACCCCCAAGCATAAAAATGTCGAGGCCAATCCAGGTGTTTCCCATTCGGCCAAAAATTCCAGGAGCAAGTTTGTGGAGCCCGGCACAAAGCCACAACCCTCGTGGGCACCTCCTAGCGTGGCCAAGTCCCCGAAGAGGTGTCTACAGCGTCTTCGAGCCCAAGAGATGAGAGAGAAGAAGGCCAAGGACGAGGAGGACGTGATTTTCGAGGATATTCGTCCTCGACTAGTACCCAAGCAGGTATGGAATCCTAAGCTGGTTCCCACAAACAACCCGGCTCCTACTCCAAGCGACGATGAGGACGACACACTGACGACAACTACACACCCGTCTCGAAGGGGCCACCCCCTCAGCCAATGGATGTGAATGTGGTGATGCTCCCCGCTCAGTTTGGTCAGCCAAGAGATAAGGCTGAGGTCGCTCAACTAAACCTCGTCTCACATGAAGTTATTTTCATGAAGCCCAAGGACTCGGCTTGACACCTGAAGCACTTGTACGTCCGAGGACACATCGACGGGAAGCCGATCTCCAAGATGCTCGTACTCTCTATTGAAGGAGCTCGGCAAAAATGAAGACGACTTGATAAAGACCAACTTGATGCTGAACGGCTTCAACGGCGAGAGCTCCCAGGCCAAGGGCGTACTTTCTTTGGAGCTAACGGTGGGTAGAAAGATGTCGTCGACAACATTTTCATGGTCGATGTGCAAGGTAACTATAGTGTATTACTTGGGCATGATTGGATTCACGCAAATTGTTGTATTCCATCTACCTTGCACCAGTGTTTGATCCCGTGAGATGGCGATGACATAGAGGTTGTACTAGCAGACACTTCAGCCCAAGTTGCTTTGGCCAATGTGTCCATAGATGTCATCCATGATAAGGTAGAGTGCCTGTCCGGTAGAGACCTCTCGAATTACGAGTTTGTTACCGTGTCAAAGTGGCGATTTGTTCTAGTCTCTGTAAAGCTAGCTGATGTAGCACGACTGTCTCCAAACTAGTTGTCATGTCAGGTAAAAGTAATCTTGATTGACTAAAGTCTCTTGTAGAGCAATATCGGTCTTCTAAAGATGATATCGCTGAAGCCATTGAAGATTTTAGTGAAGTAGAAAAGTTAGGTCAAGGTTTTGCGTCGACCGATCCTCTAGAGAAGGTAGATAGAGGCGATGGTAGTATTCCAAGGCTGACTTTTGTAAATCAGAATTTACCATCATGTAATAAGGCCTTGGTAATAAAGTTACTTTGGTTGTATGTTGATTGCATTGCATGGGAATATAGCGAGATACCTGGACTTAGCCGCGAGCTCGTAGAGCATCGGTTGCCTATCAAACCCAGGTTTAGGCCTTATAAACAGCCTCTGTGTCACTTTAATTCGGTCATGTATGACCGAGTTAAAGAAGAGATAGAGCGATTACTTAAGGCTGAGTTTATTAGGCCATGCAGGTATGCTGAATGGGTTTCTAACATTGTGCCTTTCGAGAAGAAAGGGAGAGGCAAGATTCATGTGTGTATCGATTTCAGGGATTTGAACAAGGTCACTCCGAAGGATGAGTATCCTAAGCCAACAGCCAACATGTTGATCAACAATGCTTAAGGACATAAGGTACTAAGTTTTCTTGATGGTAATGCTAGTTACAATCAAATTTTTATGGTTGAAGAGGATGTTTACAAAACAGCCTTTATATGTCTTGGTTTTGTCGATTTGTTTGAGTGGGTTGTGATGACTTTTGGTTTAAAGAATGCTAGCGCTACATATCAACGTGCTATGAAATTGATGTTTCATCACTTAATAGTAGTTATGCTAGAGATCTATATAGATGATGTTGTAGTAAAATTGGATGCTATGGGTAACCATTTAGCCGATTTGAGATTTGATTTTGAAAGAATGCGTTAGTATGGCTTGAAAATGAAGAGTGCTTGTCATCACCACCTGTGGTAAGGGCACGAAAAGCCGGAATTCCATTTAGGTTGTACGTTGCTGCAGAAGATAGAGTGATAGGAATCGTGTTTACTGAGGAGGTGGAGGGAAAGGAGTACATCATCACGTTCTTGAGTCACAGCCTGTTAGATGCCAACACGAGGTACGTGTTTTTGGAGTATTTATGCTTATCACTTTATTATGAATGTACCAAACTTCGCCACTATCTTGTATCTAGCACATGTAATGTTACTTGTCAAACCAATGTTATAAAGTACATGTTTCAAATGCTGATTCTAAGTGGGAGAATCAGAAAATGGGCTTATGCTTTAATTGAGTATGATTTGTCTTATGAACCCTTGAAAGCTATGAAATGCCATGTCATCGCAAACTTTATAGTCGATCTCCACATAGATGTCAATTGGAGTAGTGATAATACTCTAAGTGAAGTAGCACCATGGAAACTTTATTTTGACGGTTCGGCTTGAAAGAATGGCCAAGGTGTCGGAGTTGTGCTCATATCACCTAGTGGTGTGAGTTTCGGGACCTCGGCTCGTTTAGAATTTCCTTGTAGTAATAATCAAGACGAATATTAAGCTCTATTGTTAGGACTTGAACTTTTAGATTCCATGAGTGTCAAACATGTTCATGCATATGGTGATTCTCTATTAGTTGTCCAACAAGTAGCTAAGGATTCTCAATGCTTTAATGGTTTGTTAAATAGCTATTTGGATAAATGTCTAGACATAATTGGCACTTTTGATGATTTCAATATTTCCCATGTGTCTAGATAAGCCAATTCAATTGCAAATGACTTGGCTCAATAAGCATTTGGTTACCAAGTCAAGAGAGGTAATTTTTTTGTATAGGGAAAACCGATGCTTGACATATTCTTACCATGTGAGTCCGAACATATTGGTCTGACCGACCTAACATGGCCAGTCCGACCGTAGGTATGTAGTCAGTCTAACCCGCCATGCCAGGCCATTCTAACTACCCCGTGCCAGCTGACTAACAATGGCTGGTCTGACTGGCCCACTATAGAAAGTCTAACCGCCCTGTGTCGGGAAGTTTCGGGGCACGGATGGCAAGTTGAATGTTTTGAATGAAAGGCCAATTCAAGTGAAGATTTGTCTAATGATTCAGAAAATCACGTGGATGATCGGAAAGTTTGGTGGCAAGCGTTTAAATTTTTGTTGCTTGATGATGAGTTGTATCGCCGAATAATTGATGGAGTACTTTTGAAAAGTTTGAATGCCGATCAATCTAAAATTGCTATGGGTGAAGTACATGAAGGACTTTGTGGTACTCATCAGTCGACCTAGAAGATGAGTTGGATGCTCAAAAGAGCAGGGTTTTATTGGCCGACTATGACTAAGGATTGCTTTAGGTACTATAGAGGATGTGAAACATGTCAAAGGTTTGGTAATATTTAGCTTGATCATGCGTCTTTGCTTAATCCTATTATCAAACCATGGCCATTCTGAGGTTGGGGCTTGGACTTCATCGGCCACATTTTTCCTTCCTCTTCAAAATGGCATCAGTTCATGTTGATGGCTATAGAGTACTTCAACAAGTGGACTGAGGTCGTGCCTCTCAAGAATATGACGCATAACAAGGTAATCAATTTTATGTTGAAGCATATTATACATAGATTCGGTATTCCACAAACTCTCACTACAGATCAAGGTGCTTCATTTGTTTCTAAAGAAGTGCGTGATTTTTCCGAATCTTATGGTATAAAGTTAATAAACTCTTCACCATACTATGGTCAGACCAATGGTTAGGCTAAGTCTATTAATAAAACTGTGATTAAGCTTATTAAGAAGAACATTGAAAAGTTTTCTAGAAGGTGGCATGAAGTGCTTTCTGAGGCATTGTGAGCATGCATAATAGCGAAGCATGGTGCTACCAAGGTAAGTCCATATGAGTTGGTGTATGGACAAGAAGTCGTTTTACCCATAGAGGTGAATCTTGGCTCTTTGAGGTTTCTTAAGCAAGATGGCTTATCGGTCGAAGATTATGAAGTTTTCTTGAAGGATAATTTGGAAGAAGTAACAGATAAGAGGTTAAGGGCTCTAGAGGCTATAGAAAGAGATAAGAGAAGAGTGGCTAGAGCTTATAACAAGAAGGTGAACGCAAAATCGTTTCATGTTGGCAACTTAGTTTGAAAGACAATTTTGCCTTTAGGCACTAAAATCCCAAAGTTTGGTAAATGGTCGCCTAGTTGGGAAGGTCCTTTTAAAGTTATTGAAATCGCTCTAGTAATTCATTTTTGCTAGAATCTCTATGAGGAAAGCGATTCCATATAGCTCTAAATGGTAGGTATTTGAAAAAAGAAATTCCCAAGTGTGTGGCAAAATGCTTGAGGTGTCTTAAGGCTGATATGGAGCATATCATCCTTAGCCCGTTGTGCTTTTGGCTCACTATGTATGCCAAAAGGCAGGGGCATGTGTTGATAGCAAAAAATGGCATTAATGGTCAGAATTGTCAAAAAGTCAAAATTGGTAAATTGGACCAAAAATATGCAATTCCTGGCACAGGCCGGTCCAATCGGCCATAGTAGGTCCGGTCAGACCATCCATGTAGGCCCATGCAAGCCGAAGTTTTTTTTTTGAACGCCAATTCAGGTGGGAATTTGGCGAGTACTTTAGGAAATCACGAGGATGATTGGAGGACTCCAATTATTTAGTATTTGAGAGATCCTAATAAGTGAGTTCATCGGAAAGTTCGGCAGTAAGCGTATAAATTTGTGTTGCTTGATTATGAGTTGTATCGTCGAACAATTGAAGGAGTGTTGCTGAAAAGTTTGAATGTCGATCAGTCTACACTTGCTATGGGTGAAGTACATGAAGGTCCTTGCGGTACTCATTGGTTGACCCAAAAAATAAGTTGGATGCTCAAAAGAGCAAGTTTTTATTGGTCGACTATGACTGAGGACTGTTTTAGGTACTATAGAGGATGCGAAGCATGTCAAAGGTTTGGCAATATTCAGCTCACTCCTGCATCTATACTTAATCCTATTATCAAACCATGGTCATTCCG
This sequence comes from Zizania palustris, assembly GCA_019279435.1. Classification (NCBI taxonomy): domain Eukaryota; kingdom Viridiplantae; phylum Streptophyta; class Magnoliopsida; order Poales; family Poaceae; genus Zizania; species Zizania palustris. Next base: position 32,769,587 of record JAAALK010000285.1, on the reverse strand, counting down.
AGGTTGTGCTTTGGACTTCATCGGCCAAATTCATCCTTCCTCTTCAAAAGGGCATTAGCTTATGTTGATGGCTATAGACTACTTAACCAAATGGACCTAGGTCATGCCTCTCAAGTATATGACGCATAACGAGGTAATTGATTTCATCTTGAAGCACATTATACATAGATTTGGTATTCCCCAAACTCTTACTACATATCAGTGTGCTTCATTTGTTTCTAAAGAGATGTGTGATTTTGCTGAATCTTATGGTATAAAGTTGATAAACCCTTCACCATACTATACTCAGGCTAATGGTTAGGCCGAGTCTAGTAATAAAATTGTGATTAAGATTATTAAGAAGAAGATTGAAGAGTTTCGTAGAAGGTGGCATGAAGTGCTTTCTGAAGCATTATGGGCATGCAGAGTAGCTAAACACGGTGCTACCGTGGTAAGTCCATATGAGTTGGTGTATGGACAAGAAGTCATTTTACACATATAGGTGAATCTTTGCTCTTTGAGGTTGCTTAAGCAAGATAGCTTATTAGTCGGTGATTATGAAGTTCTCTTGAAGGACAATTTGGAAGAAATGATCGATAAGAGATTAAGATCTTTAGAGGCAATAGAAAGAGACAAGAGAAGAGTGGCTAGAGCTTATAATAAGAAGGTAAAAGCAATATCGTTTCAGGTTGGTGACTTAGTTTGGAAGGTGATTTTTCCTTTAGGCACTAAAAGCCCAAAATTTGGTAAATGGCCGCCTAGTTGGGAAGGTCCTTTTAGAGTTGTTGAAATCACTCTAGGTAATGCATATTTGCTACAATCTCTGCAAGGAGAGTGATTTCGTAGAGCTTTGAATGTTAGATATTTGAAAAAGTACTTCCCAAGTGTGTGGTAAGACGCTTGAAGTGTCGTAAGGCCGATATGGAGGGTATCGCCCTTAGCCGATTGTGCTTTTGGCTCACTAGTTTGCAAAAATGCAGGTGGGCATGTGTTGATAGCAAAAAGTGGCATTAATAGTCAAAATTGTCAAAATGTCAAAAATGGTACTTTTGGCAAAAAAAATATGCAATTTCTTGGCATAGGACGGTCTGACCGAAGTAGCCACTTCGGTCTGACCAGACTGGGTCCAGTCAGACCGTCCATACAAGTTTGGTCACACCGGCCAAAACCAAATCTGAGCTGTTTTGGGTTGTTTCGGGATGTTTTTATCTCTAATCAACTTGTAACGGTTTATATGCGTGATGGAGTCAATTAAGAGCCCAAGAACATCTAGACTTTACCCCTATAAATATAGGGGCAAAGTCAATTCAAGGGACCCCGTTGAATCCCTAATAGATTCAATCTATTATTTACCTTGAATCGTTCTTTACTTTCAATCTACTTTCCTCGCCCTAGGATTATCCATAACGCCCATCTTTAAACCATCCGTCCATCACTTTGTAATCATGGCAATAATTGTCGATTTGCTAGTGAATCATTCGTTCAATCCACGTAACGGATTCCTATCGTTTTATCAGTTTTTATCGGTAATTCGGTTCCTAGGCCAAATTTCCTCTGATCTCTTGGTGTTTTTGTAGTGTTTTAATCTCCATCTCCTTCCCCAAGGACTCCTACACACATCCATCATCGACAAGATGGTCACCAGAGCCCACATATTAATTTCTAGGAGCCATTGGTCCGACCAGAGGCACTATCCCAGTTCGACTGTCTCGTGTCATGTCGTCATCTAGCGTGCCGACAAGCCTCGGTCCGACCGGAAGCCTAACGCCAGTCTGACCGACCACTCGCGAAGCTACAAACCAAACCCTTCGTGCCACACTCCGGAGCACCCTTTAGACCCACTCGCGCCCTTCGGTCTGACCGGAGGTCTACCTTCTATCCGACCGACCGAGCGCCGGAGGACCCCTTCGGCTATCCTTGCACCGAACGCTGGAGCCCTTCACCAGCACCCTTCGGTCTAACAAGCAACCCGAGGCCGATCTAACTGACCAAGCACCGAAGCCCAGCGGTATACTATTAGTCTAACTGGCCTTCCTTGGCCGGTGTGACCGCTGGGTACACTTCGGTCCAACCAGCCCTGCTTTGGCTGATTTGATCACTTCCCCTGCAATTTGGTTGGTTAAATAATATTTTGGTATTTTTTAATTGTCTGGCGTCTCTGTTTATTTCCTTTGTCATGGTCAAGGGTCATCGAAATGCGGTGTCAGCGTCACGAGATGGTTAGTAGGCCACCCCTAGGCGTTAGTGCGCTTTTGGATTGCCGAACTGACGTCAGTGTCCGTTGGTGCTTTAACGACATATTTTAGCATCAACATGCACCGCCTTTATAGGATGAGCCTAGGCAGTTCTTCTTTGGTCGGGTTAATGCCATCATCTGACACTTCCATAAAATTACCATACCAAACCTTTTCCGGTAGACAAACGACTCCTTCTGTTTCCCACACTAACAAATTGGTCATAGCTATTTTAACTGATTTATTGGTGGGAACTATTTCCACTTGATCACCGACCCACTGCATGTGGTTCTGATGCATTGTCGAGGGGACGCAACAATTCACATGTATCCAATTGCATCCCAACAACAAACTGTAAGATCCTTTCCCCTCTATGATAAAAATGGTGGTCGACATCATCTTGCTCCCAATTGTCAGCTCTGCATTTATTACTCCCATCGTGTGTGATCAGTTGCCGCTGAAATCCCTTAATACCATGTTAGTCCTGATGAGGTCTTATGGCGTATTTCAAAGCTTGCGAAAGGTGGCATAAGGCATCAAGTTAATAGCCGCCCCTCCTTCTATCATCATCTTGGATATCAGCTTCTCGTTAACCAGCCCCTTGACATAGAAAGGTCTTAGGTGCCGATGCTCAAGGTCTTCTGGCTTATCAAAGATTGCTGGTTGTTGTGCCAACACCAACTGAGCCATTGTATTGGTGTGATTTGTGTTATCTCCGTAGGATGCCCAATACTCCGCAGGGACGAAAAAAACCATGTTTATTTCTACATCCTTTTTATCATTGTGACAGACCTTATCTTTTGGTCGCCATTCACTCTTTATTCAGTGGGGTCGATTATCTTCCTCGTTGTGTATCTATGCCTTCCCCTCTCTTTGCTGCAGATGTCGCACCCTTCTCTTCTAGCTCCTCGTGAAGATCCTAGTGGGACACCACTGCGGCTTCTCTGGTATGTCATTGTCATCATCGGCCATCTAGCTGATTCCTTCAAGATTGACAGGACCGAGGCTTTCTAGCGCTGGTTCCCTTGGGAGTGACAACATTTGGTGCACAGCCTCTCAATCACGTGGCCTTAGCTTGACGTTGTGTGGCCAATGATCATCTTGTGTCCTGCCTTTGGCACCACATCCCATGCAGTTTTCCATGGATGGTAGACGCAACCCCTCGTTCCAACAAAGCCTAAAGAATTCATAATTACAAAGGGGTTGAAACGCGAGTGGCCACAATCGTCTTCGCTGTTTTCCCTCTCTTTTGACCTCCTCTAGTACTTCCTGATGAGGCATGACGAGGTGATGTCACTGTCGGTCTGTCTACCTCCCCTCGTACACCGATCACCAACGTAATGCGCATGCACCATATTGACTGGGAATGGTTTACCATCGATGTTCATTGGCTTCTTTCCATCGTTGAACTTGATTCGGCCATGCTCCACAGCCGATTGAATCTATTGCCTGAACACTTTGCACTCATTAGTATGATGTGATGGGGAATTGTGCCACTTGTAGTACTTCCTATTCTTCAACTCATCGGCCAGTGGTATTACATGGCCAAGCGACAGGTGAATCTACTTCTCTTTAAGCAACATGTAAAATATTTTTTAGCCTTATTGATGTCAAAGTCGTACTTCTCCTCTTTTTCAGCCGGTTTCACCCATAGGCATGCAACTTGTTTCTTGTTCTTCGACCACTTGACCATACCAACCTTTGCATCTGAGTCGCTACTCTCATCAGGGTCCGAGCGGTATACCTAGGCGTATGCCACTTTCTTCTGATACCTATCCCTCTTGGCCTCTCGGAATTGGCTCTCCTGTGCCGATACCCTTTGTAGCAGTTGTGAGAGGCTCTCGAACTTGTGTGATGAGAATCTCTCCTTAATTGGGTTCAGGAGTCCTTGAAATGTCAACTCTTCCAACTAATTGTTGTTGACGCTCAGACTATAGCATCTGCTCCGTACATCTTGGAACCTCTAGACATAATCTTGCACCGACTAGTCCATTCGTTGCTTTACAGTCGACAAGTTTCATCTCTTGAATGATGACGAAGAAATACTTGTGAAACTTCTTTTCCAAGTCCACCAATCCTTTGATGGAGTCCACCGGTAGTGAAGAGAACCATGAGAAGACTTGTCCCAAAAACTTGGTGAAGTCGGGTACCTTGTATCGGCTTGGTAGTGGTACTCGATCGAACCATTCCAAGTATGGTCGTCGATACATGTACATTTGTTCTTTGCGCTTTAGCCCAAATTGATCTTTGATAACCTCTGTGATCTGATTCACCCAATCAGCTTATTGTTGTCCTAAGGTTGGGTATTGTCCACGCATTGGGGCCTGCTAATATTGCTTTGGTTGGGTAGCGTTGTATCTATATTGCCCCTCATGACCATAATGATGCGCTCTGAAGTTCACGATCCTATGGTGCCCTTGAGGGATACCATCGGGTGCCCCCTATGTGGCACAATATCTGGTAGCATGTGTAGGACCGAAAGTAGCGACCAGAGGGGGGTGAATGGGCGCCTTAAAAATTCTTTCGAATATATGGCCTGTTCCCAACACCCAACGCACCTCAAAAGACTAAGCAGCAGAGTATGAAAAGATTGCCTAAGTCTAAAGGTATCTAGCCTAGAAGCAACTGATGGTAAAAACAGAGAAACACCAATACAGTGCTAATAGACAGATAAACATTATACACAAGACATGGCAAGTTAAACTTCTCGATGGATTATCTAAGTATAAATAAAGTGAGATGAGAAGTTATTGTTCAAATCTGTCTCCTGTTCGAAACTTGCCAAAGCCTGCTTCGCTGCTCGAAGCCTGCTTTGCTGGTCGAAGCCTGCTTCGGAGGTTAGTGGCGAAGTATGCCGAAGGCTATTATGAAAGTGCCGAAGGTTTGTTGTCTATCCTAGTTCGAGTACTGGTGAGAGCGAAGTATGCTTCGAAGCTAAGTATGACAGTGTCGAAGCTTGCTTCGAACAGAGTACTTCGAAGGCTAGACTTCAAACAGAAAGCTTTGAACAAGCTCACAAAAGACAACCTTCGAAAGAGCAGGGAAGCCCCACACACGACAGAGAAACCAAATCGAAGACTACACTTTACCTTCGGAGCTAGCAAGATCAACTTCGAAGCCAACAGGATTACCTTCGAAGCTAGTAGTAACGAGGTATGACCTTCGAACCACAGACTAGCTTCGAATCGAAGTATGCTGATGTAGACACACAAGAAACAGAAGCCTACAACCACACTTCGAGAAAACAAGCTCTGAACTCGCACATTGAGACCTTCGGAACAGACAGCTGCACACTCCGAGCGAAGTCTATCAGAGAGAAACAAGCTTTGAAGCCAGCTTCAAAACCTGTCGAAGTATGGACTTCGAAGAGCTCAAGTCGGAGTACCTTCGTACAGACGTTCGAAGTATATCAAGCTGACAGAGCTCAAGAAGTACTTCGAAGCTAGAAACACAGGACACAAAGTGAAGTCGAAGTTCAAACGAAGTCCTCGAGAATGTCAGATCAAAGCCTGCCTCACAGAGCTGAGGGGCTTCGGACAGAGAAGGAGCTTCGCCAGAAACAACCAGAAAAGAGACTTTGGCCCTGTCTACACGATCAAAAAGCTACGCAGTAAAAAGTAAGGCTAGAGTACTAGTGTACTGTTGCTACAGGGAAGTAGTACTACTTGCAACAGCAAGAACTAGTACTACTTGCGTGAAGAACAAACGCAATAGAGACACATTCTTAGGAATAAAAACAACAGCACACACCAAACCGAAGCTTCTGATTCAGAGAAATCAATGCACGCACCTCAACAAGAATAGGAGATAGAATCTCACTGGAACAAATAGATCAGAGGGAATGAAGTAAAGAACAAGGCTCAAACAGGAACCTGGCAGCGCACAAACAGAAGCAGGAGAGAGAAACCGCACGGAGTAAAATGACCCAATAGATTGAAAAGTGAATTCTAGAAGGGAAGTCCAACCCTAGGGATTGGGGCCCTATTTATAGGCTGCCCAAACACCTAGAATATTCCACCAGCCCCTTAGGGTTTTTTACAGACGCTAAAATAAAGGAAATGACTCAACTGCCCTTAGGACTGACTGACTGTTGGCCTAGAGATACAAATGACTTATCCAGAAGCTAAGCTTTCGTAGTGACTACGACTTCTCTTCTGGACAGTCCGATACAGAGTCAACGGTTGTCAGTTTTGCGCCAAAACTGACAAAGCCTCCACCGACTTTGCACTAGGTACCTGGATTGGGCTGGCCCGATTCCGCAGCTCTCTCAGCTCGACAATCACTCACCGCCCGTGTACCTGAGTTAATCCTGGTCAACAGCCCAGTGGGTCTTCTGCTGCTCCTGGCCCATGTACCTGGATTGGACCAGCCCGACTTCGCAGCCTCCTCTGCCCGACAGTCGCTTGCTGCCCATGTACCTGAGTCACACGCGGCCCATGAAACAGCAGATCTCCTCTCTTCTTCTGTCCTCTTTGACTATCGTTGACAATGACTCATCACATCTGGAGCCATGAGGCCCACGCTATTCAGCATGGCTCCTCAATCTCCCCCTTGATGAGTGCATTGTCAACATTTCAACTCTTCAGTTCTTCAATACATGCGAACAACTATGGAAACACGAAAACAAAGCACAAGAGAAACAAAGAAGAAGAAGAAAAGGTAAAAGTTTAACCCTAATGACCGAAAGCCAAACAAAAGCAAGAAGTGGTCATTATGGTTAACCAAAACGTAAAAAGCTCACAATGAGTGCGATTTCAGAACAACAAGGATATCAACAGAGTAAGAGCAAGCGAGGCAAAAACTCCCCCTTAAACTCTGATCCCAAATTTTCTCCCCCTTGTTGACAAGTGAACTCATCAAGCACTCAAAAGAGACACAGACTCCCCCTGAAATGCAACTCCCCCTCAAAATATGCAATGAATTCAACTAGAGTGCATGTGGAGTGTAGAAAACATGCTTCTCAGATATGATTGACTGCAATTACAACATCTAACAAGTATAGCAAAAGACATACTATCTAAGACACATGGCATGATCAGTGCAACAGATGATATCTAAAGAAAGTCATTAGCACACATTTCTCAGTTTTTGCAAAACAAAAGCATCACCATAATTTCCAGTTAACAGGCAAGGGAAAGCATGAGATGTAGAAGCTAACTGATATCTACCAAGATAAGCAGTATCCAAAACAAAGTGCTTCAGCGAACTTGTTATCAATGCAATTTTCAGGCTTTTCTTTGTCCTTTTTCATTTTTGCCAGGGGTTATTTGCGTGTCAAGCCTTATACTGACCGACCAAGTCAAGCCTAGGCCAAAACTGGACCATCAGAAGCTTAAGACATTGGTCTTGGCATACACTACACTATCCTAGTTCATACCAAAGTGCTATGGTACGCAGTCCAGAACAATGTAATGCGACAAAGCAAACCCACCTGGATCTTTTCAAGTTATGCATAAAAGGCAGGAATTTTCATTTTTATTGATTTTTCATCATTTTTACAGCACATTTCCATGTTTTAAAGCAGAAAGATGTCCAAGTTGCATGTTTGCATCTAAGTTAGGAACTAGCTACAAGGTATGTAACAGGTAGCAAAAACATTCAGCCTACACATGCTAGTTACCAGAAGCAATGGTGATCATTTTTCAATTTTTAAAGCATAAAAGCCATGCATATGACAGATATTAGACATATCAAGTGAACTGAACCAAAGCATGATCATTTGACAAGTATTCAGAAGCATGTACCAGCTAGACTAAGTAAAGCAGTTCAATCATATAACAGAAGTAGCTCTAAAGTGTGATATGTGAATATGCAAGTTACGAACACACACAAAAAGACTCAAGAAAAGAGTAAAGAAGAAAGAAAACTGACGCAAAATATCCTAGAAAGGATACACAACACCCAAATCCCCTCGTAAACACTCAAAGGTAGACTGATCTAGTTGTTTGGTGAAAATGTCAGCCAACTGATGATGGGTATCAACATGAACAAGGTCAATGACACCTTTCTCATATTGATCCCGCAAAAAATGAAAGCGCACATCAATATGTTTGGTTTTTGAATGGAGACAAGGGTTTTTCCCTACACTAATAGCGTTGGTGCTGTCGCAAAACAATGGAACCCTGGTAGGAAAGAACAACCCAAAATCTCGCAGAGTGGAAATCATCCAAACCAACTGTGAGCAGCAGCTAGCAGCAGCTACATACTCAGCCTCAGTGGTCGAAAGAGCAACTCCAGATTGCTTTCGAGAAGACCAAGAGACAAGAGAAGATCCAAGAAACTGGCAAGTACCGGAAGTCAACTTGCGATCCAACCGGCACCCACCAAAGTCAGCGTCCGAAAAGCCAGATAAATCAAGAGATGATGATGCTGAGTAGTAAAGACCGAGATCAGGCGCATAGGTGAGATACCTAAAAATGCGCTTGACAGCCTGTCGATGAGACGCGCGTGGTGAAGACTGAAAACGCGTGCAAAGTCCCACGGCGAACTGTATGTCAGGTATTGTCGCCGTCAAGTACAATAGTGAGAAACCAAGGGTTGGTTTCGGAGTCTGTGATAAGTGATTGACAGGCTTTTATCCTCTAGTTCGAAGGGGTACCTCCGAAGGGGTTCGGAGGTTGGATCTCCGAAGGTGTTCGGAGGTGGTTTCACCGAAGGGTTCGGTGGGTTTGGTTACTGCAGCTGTTGCAGCGGAGTGTGCCTGTCAGAGGGGTCCGACAGTACACGATGACTAGGTTTGTACCGAAGGGCTCGGTACTTTGGGCAGTACACCGGAGTGTGTGCCAAAGTTTGCTAACCCAGAGAGGTCTCCGGAGTACTAGATACACTTGTCTGCTTGTTTGTGGTGAGCAGGGGACTTCGAAGGCGACGGACGGTTCGTAGCAGGTGAACCTGGGTCAAGTGGGAGGCTTGATGCTAGTGGAGCAGGGAGCTCCATCATGGAGGCTGCGAAGGGGTCAAGGTCAGACCTCGGGTCGAGGTGCACCAGGAGAAGGCAGTAAGTGCGGAGCGTGGCTCCGGGTGAAGGTACCCCGAGGCAAAGTCCTCAGAGGCGAGGCACTTCGAAGGGTCACTCCGCAAGTCCTCAGCAGAGGCAAGGTGTTCGATGTGTGCTCCGGAGGGAGACACTCGAAGGTACCCAACGAAGGTCTCAGAAGTCGAGGTGCATCGAAGGCATGGTCCAGGTGAGGCTAGTCGAGGAGTGTGCTCGGGGAGAGACACTGCGACGAAGTGCTCATGGAATGCTTCATGCGAAGGCCTTGGACGAAAGAGGGACTTCGAAGGGTGGTACTCCGAAGGTGGGGCTTCGGAGTGTGGTTGTCTTGTGGTACTTCGGCCATGCATGGCTTCGGTACACGGACTGACGGAGTTCGAGCTGGGAGAAGCTGTGAAGCCGTGGTGGTCCACTCTGAAGTTGGTGGTGCGAAGGCCCAAGGGCTTTGATGGCTTCGGCTCAAAACCGTCACTTTATCGGAGGCTGACTTCGATGAAGCGAAGGCCGTCAGGCTCAAGGCTTCTCACCAAAGCTACCGCACCCCTCGCGTGCAAAGGGGGGCTTCAGAAAAGTCAAAGACTGTAAAGGCTGACAATGTTTGCTCTGCAAAAATCTGACGCTGTCTCCTCTGCAAAGCTGACAGAGAAGCATCCAGAATAAAGTTGACTACCTTTTGTACCCCTCTGTTCTGTAGAGACAAAACCAATGTAAACCCTAGGGGTAAAGTAGTCAATTCACTTGGGTGAATAGTGGCTATAAATATGGGGGCTAGGTAGGTAACATTTAACACTTTTTGAGCATTCACTGTTAAGCTCCTGTACTAGCCACCACACGTTGTATTCATTCTGTGAGTTCATTTATTGTGTTCCTTGTTCAAGCAGCGAAGCCCTGCTTCTGTGTTAAGTTTCTGCTTGAGCTTGTTTGCATACCTCGCTAGTAGTAGTGCACCGAAGCCTATCTAGGCGAAGTGTGTTTTGTGCGAAGTGTGCTTTTTCGGCGTGCTTTCGCTCTGTGTAACTGGAGGCTAGACCTCGCTGTTTACTAGCGAAGCCCTGATCGAAGCCCGGTTCTTTTCCCGTGTCGAAACCCCTAGCGAAGTCTGTAAGTGTACGTTTAGACCTTTGATGTACGAAGCCCAGCACCAGTTGCTGTCGCTAAGTATTTGGTCGAAGTTCTCAGAGGGTAGTCTGCTCTTGCGAAGGGTGAAGTGCGAAGCCTGCTCGAAGCACCCTGTGTGCGGAGCCTACACTGACTTAGCAGAGTAGATTTTTTGGGGTTGCATGTTGAGCGAAGTCTTCTTGGCTTCGGACTTTTACTCCTTGCGAAGCCTGTGTTCGGAGCTGTCAAATACCTCCGAACCAGAACTTCGAAGGTTGTGTTCGAAGCCTATTCCGTAGTAGACTGAATTAAAACAGAAGGCTATTTTTAGCCTGAAATTGTAAAAGCTCCCATTCACCCCCCCTCTGGTCGCCATTTCCGGTCCAACAATTGGTATTAGAGCGGGTTAAGATCACCAGTTGACCTTAACCGGTTTTGTGATCTGTTGGCGACATGGACAGAGTTAGTAAAATTCCTCTGTTCGATGGGACTGATTTTGCATACTGGAAGGTGCGCATGGAGGCTTACTTGCTAAGCCAAGGAAATGCAATTTGGGAGATTGTGGACTCACAATACTCCATCCCTGATACTCGCACCTCTCAAACAGAGAAGGATCAGTATAATGCCAACTCCAGGGCAAGAAATATACTGTTCATTGGTTTGAGTAGAAGTGAGTTTGATAGGGTGCAGCACCTTAGGACTGCTAGGGAAATTTGGACAACACTCACTATTTTTCATGAGGACTCTACACAGATCAAGGCCAGGCGCCAAAGCACATACAATCAACAGTATCAGCTGTTCGTGCAGGCACCTGGTGAATCTATAGATGCCATGTTTTCTCGCTTTGATGCGATAGTGAGTAACTTGCGGTCCAACGGGACGCTTGCTTACAATGATCATGACAGGTGTTGGCGTAAAAGATTACGCTAACAGGTTTCTGTAGAAGAGAAACTAACAAACGAAGTGTTTGCGAAGCAAACTGTTCTAAGCCTCCGAAAGGATAATAACTTAGAATAGTTTGAAAGTGTGTATTGAATAACTTGTATTCGGTCCCTATTACAGGGTGAAATGGGGGGTATTTATAGGCCCAAACATTAAGGAAAAGACCTATTTACCCCTCTATTACAACCGACATAGTGGAAACTATTCGGTTCCCTCAATAGGGCTAAAATGGTAAAAGACTAATCTAATTAGAAAGAAGATAAGTCATCCATCTTAGCTGGCAGAAAAGATCTTGGAGGGCCTTAGTTCAAAGATGTATTCCGAACCAATGCCTATCTTCGTACTTCGGACCTGATTCTGGGTATCTTCGAAGATGATCAACAGGGAACCTTCGAATCCGCTGTCTGCCTTTATGTTGCTTCGGCAATAACCCCGAAGATGAGATATTTTCCCCCAACAGTAGCCCCTCGAATACGCTTCTCCGTTTTAACCTGTAATGTTAGGAGAGCAGTATACGCAAGAAAAGTAATCATGCGTAGGGGTTAACAAATTTATATCATCTCCGAATTATGTGGAGATGTATGCTTCAAATTGGTATTCGAAGAAGTTACATTCGAAGTAACTTAGAAATATCTTTAAAAAGACTGAAGACTTTTCAGACTTAGAAGAAATAGCCGTTAGCCCGTTTCTTCTAACGGAAGTTATACGATGCGTTATCTTCGGAGGAAAATAACGGGCGAGAATGCGAAAAGGCAGAGCCAAACGGTAACAAGTGGGACATCTAGGCTATAAATAGAGGGCCTAAAACTTACCCGAGTACCTTTTCACCGCTTTCTCATAGTCAAAAGCTTTTTGAGCCCCTTGAATTCTTGAGCCCTAGCCCCCAGTTTCTTCAAGACAATCCAGAGATCGCAATGGTGAAGACCAAAGGATCTCCTCCTCCATCGGCCTTGGCTCGGCAGCAGGCGGCCGCAGCAGCAGCGGCAGCAACGTTGGCGGCGGCACCTCCAATGCAGGCGACGACATCCATGGCGGCAGGGGGGAGAAATCCCCAAATCGCCGATGACCAAGGTTTGTGCCCCCCATCAATCAAGTACTTGGATCAGTCTTTCCAGTTGGGGCTTTCGACCTGCAAAAGAGAATCCTTGGCAATCGCAGTAGGAGGAAAGATCAGTACGGGGGTTATGATTCGGAAGCCAGGCAAAGAAGTGATTCCAGTGCCAAGACCCGGAGAGGTTGTAGTATTCAAAGCCTTTTTCGAAGCAGGCTTGGGCCTCCCTGCTGTAGACTTCCTGGCCGAAGTACTTAATCTGTTCCACGTAACCCTCCCCCAACTATCTCCGAATGCAGTAGCTAGATTAGCTATCTTCGAATGGGCCTTGAGAGCCGAAGGGTGTGAAGGAAGGGCAGAGATCTTCGCTGCATTGCATAGAGCAACATGCCAGCCGAAAACCTTCGTAGGCTCCGGAGGTGAAAAGGTGGTGGTATCCTTTGGTAGTATCAACTTTAGGCTTTGGGATGAGTATGCCCTCCAATTCCCCGCCAAAGCCATCAATGCCAGATGGTACACTGATTGGATTCTAAGATGGTTCTATGCCGAAGTTGGGGCAGGCAATCCTCTGGCTGGGCCCCTCAAAGAAATCCAATTCCGAAAGGAAGCTTTGGTGCAGCCTAACGAAGGTCAATTCGAAGCTCGTCTGAACCTGCTTCAAAAAGTTAGCCGAAGGTTAAGCATGCGGGACTTAGCCGAAGAATTCATCGGCCTGCAAATTCCTCCGCTGATGGCCAACTGGCCTATCATCTTTGAGGATGACTCGGAAGGCGGTCTTCGCAAGATCAACTTTACTTCGAGCCCTGCAGGTAACTTCGAAATCAACATGCACTATACATATTTACTTCGAAGAAAGACTAACTTGAATTATTATTTTTTAGCTTCTTCAGCCCCTATTACTTCAGAGCAAATTGTAAGGGCTTCGGAGAAGATTTTGGGTGCCCCAACTCCGACTGAAAAAGAATGGCGAATTAAATTGGTCGGGAGTTGGGAAAGGATTAACAGAGTATGGGGAATGTTGGGGTTAACTCCGCCCCCTCTGATGGACTGGGTGCCTTCGGAGAAAGGACCCAAGAAGAGGACAGCTGAAACCGGAGCTTCAAGCTCCGCAAGGACTCCGGTGAAAAAGGTGGCTCGGAAGCCAAAAAATATCACACCTTCGGACCCTGCGCCTTCAAGCTCAAGAACCTCAATCTCCGGTTCTAAAGAAGATGAAGGTATATTATTAGTGAGATTGATTGATGAAGATGCAGCTCAACAAAATATTCACATTGAAGATACTGCAGGTATGCCGGAGCCTCAAGCTAACATTGAAGAAGTGAGAGCTCCGGGTACTCAAGAGGAGCAAATCGAAGCCCCTATGGGCGAAGATGAAGTTGAAGTTCCTACAACTTCAGTTGTGGACGAGGAGAGGACTGCTCACGGAGATACTCCGGCAGCTGAAGTTTTAACGGTGGATTCAGATGATGACTTCACCTTCGATCCTCCAAGCAGTCCAGTGCTCGATCTCCCGCAGAATATCGAAGGTAAATTTCGCATAATTCTTTATCATTTTCTGCAAAATTATACAATGTATAATATTTTTGTTTTTGCAGAGCCTCCTTCGGAAGAAGTACATCATGAAGACACAACTAAAAGGCCTTCGACAACTTCGGAGCCGCACCCGGAGGTCACTCAACAGGGGCCTGGAAGGGGTAAAAGACACATAGAGCCTCTCCCTACTCAAGGATCAACTTCGTCTGAGTCAACATATGAAAGTGAATCAACTGAAGGGGGGCCATCTACTGAAGTTCCAAGGGCCTCAGAAGAACTCTCCGGACCTTCGTTAAGCAGAGCTGATCAGAAGGCTTCAGTAATGGTTCCTCTCTTAACTCCTTTTTTGGAGGAGAGAACCGGACTTCGGACTCTGGTTAAACCTTTGGGTCAAGCCAGTCGCAAAGTCGGGGAAACAGAACTGATAGCCCTCTTAAGCAGGGCGAAAAGTTCGGAGCTTAACATTGCTATAGAAAGAGCAGCCTATCAGGTACGAAGCATCTTCGAACCAAATAGCAAATTATATATGAATAATTTCTTATTTCAGTTTTTCTTTTTTCTTAGCAAGCAGCCTTGGCCCGCGCTGCAGCCTTATCGGGCGAAAATGAAATTGCTCAACTTCGGGAAGAAAACGAAGCTCTTCAAAGAAATTTTAACTTCTCCGAAGGTCGAGTAGCTCAAATGGATAATATAATATTAGCAGAGCGAAGGGCTAGGCAAAGCTTGGAGGCTGCGAAGAAAGAGCTTGAAGCAGAAAGAATTGTGCTTCGAGCAGAGGTTGAAAAACTACGAAGGGAGGATGCTGCTAAGGGGTCCGAACTTGTAAAGCTCCAAGAGGAAACTAGCCAACTCCTAAACTAGAAGAAAGATCTAATTACGGAGAATACTAGGATTTCCGGAGTTTTGGCAGAAACGACTTCGGCTAAGGATGCACTTATTGAGGAAAAGCTTAAGTCTGAGAAGGTGGCTTCGGAGGTCATCGAGCAGATGCTAGGTGTTTTGGAGTACTTCGGTACTACCGGATCACTACCTTCGGATGACAATGTGACTCTGCTGCGCCGGTTAAAGAGGATCCAAGGAGCAGCGAAGCAAATGAAGACGGCAGGCATGCGTTATGGAGAACTCTCCGGACAAGTGTCTGCCCTCGGATTACTTCGTTACTACGAGGATTTGGGCCGAACAATCACTCCGAGCGCAGAGGGCTCCATTACCTTCGACGACGAGCGGCTTCTAAATCCTTCCGAAGGCGTGACTGCCGCCTGGCGAGCCTTTCAAACCTCATGGAGAGCCGAAGGTCGCTCTGCGATCAAGGCTTGGATCGATGAAGGCCAACGCCAGAAGCAAGTTCGGAGCCAAGCTTCGAGCAGTCAACCTCCTCCGAACCCGCAGGTTTAGGAATTATTTAGGATTTTTTGATTATGTAAAGCTCATGCTTGTAAACATTTATCAATGAAAGTCTTGTTTGTCATATTTTTAGGCTTTGCCTCTTATGGAAGATATCGAAGTGTTAGAGCTTAACAACGAGCTTCGCTCATTGTGGAACACCTTCGAACTTCTAAAAAGTTATAAGCGTCCTCGATTTCTCATTCCTCGAGATGACTCCGGCGTAATTGCGCCCGAAGTAATTAAAGACGTATTGTCTTATATTAAAGAGGAAGATAAAGAGATTGACGCAAACACCTCGTCTTCTGAAGACACTAATTGGTCTGAAGACGAAGGTGAAGCTCGAAATAAAAGATCTGAAGATCTTAGAAGCTGGGAAAGGAGTCCCGAGCGGCTTCGAACTTGGGCCGAGCTTCAACAAGAGCAGAAGGATTTTAGAGCTTCGAAGGGGAGGAAGAGAGTTAAACGTAAAGTTCTTAGGACTTCCGACGTTGGAACTAGTCGTTCCACCCCTAGCTCTCGGGACCGAAGAGGTCTCCGATTCCTTCTTGGTATAGATACCAATTTTTCATAATGTAATTTGTAAACACATTTATTTCAATAATGAATGCCGATTTAAAATTGTCTCCATATTTACTAGCCCCTCTTTGTGGATAAGCAACTTCAAAATGTATTCGAAGATGGTTATGCGCAAAGAAAAAACTTCGGAGTACAATTTTTTGGGGGTTCGGAGCCCCTCTGTCATTTAAAGATCTTTTTGAAATCTTATGAAATGTCTTCGAATTTTTGCAGTCGGAAGAATGGTAGCTTAGTACCTTTGTTTTATGAAAGAAATCACTTGAGATAACTTTCAGGACACTTTAGTGTCTTAAAAATTTGTCACTTTGGACTATGTTAACATACATTCGAAGCTCATGGCTCAAATGCTGTTTTGCTTTAGCCACCTTCGGCTTGTCTTGGCGATCTCTGACGAACCAATGGTTCGGAGTTTGCAATGGTCTCTTTGGACTCTTTTTACGGATGTCTACCAGCCAATGGCTTGGACTCCGTATAATTTAGCCACCTTCGGCTTTTGCAGAAGTCTACCAGCCAATGGCTTGGAATTCGCAGATTTTGGCCACCTTCGGCTCTTTTTACGGAAGTCTGCAAGATGCAGCTTGGACTCCGTAGATTTTGGCCACCTTCGGCTCTTTTTACGGAAGTCTACCAGCCAATGGCTTGGACTCCGTAGAATGTGGTTTTGGGCTCTTTTACGGATGCCTACAAGCCAGTGGCCTGGGCTCCGGATTATGTCAGCCCCCACGTCGGAGGCTTCGAACTTAATGGGTTCGAAGTCCGAAAATACAACCCAGCTTAATGACACTTCCCTCTCGGTCGACCCCGCGGTTCCAGTGCGTCCACTCGGAAGCTGGAAGTCTATGAGGGGAAGGCAACTATCAGGGTCATATGCTTTATTAATTCAGAGGTGATTACAAGCGAAGTATCGCTTTAGGTGCTCCGCATGCCAAGTATGTGCTAACTCTTCACCTTCTAAATTAGATAATTTAAATGAACCAGGGCGCCCTGAGCGGACAATTAGATATGGACCTTCCCATTTATTTCCTAACTTCCCTAGTGCTATAATGCTTCGTAGAACAAGATGACCCGGCCTTAACTCGTTGAGCTTAACCTTCGGGTCATACCAAGTCTTCGTCTGCTGATGATACTTTGATAAATTAGCTACAGCCCGAAGTCTTGTTTCTTCTGACAAATCTAACGAAGCCTGTCTTTCTTCTTCAATATCCGGTTCGGTGCTGCGAAATGATCCCCCTTTGAGCTCCGTTGGAGTCATAGCTTCATCTCCGAATAGTAGTCTGAACGGAGTAAAACCTGTGGACCTTGTTTGCGTAGTCCGAATGGACCATAGAATCTTCGGAAGCTCTTCGGTCCACAGTCGCTTTGCTAATCCTACTATTCTTCGATTTAGCCATGATAAAATATTTCCGTTGGCTCGCTCTACGGCTCCATTTGACTGAGGATGCCTCACTGCAGCAAAACAAAGCTGAATGCCTAGGTCTTCGCAAAACTTCCTGAAGGGTTCTGCGTCGAACTGTGTTCCATTATCAACTGTGAGGTATCTAGGAACTCCGAACCGGCAAATAATGTTCTTCCAGAAGAATTTCTGTACATTGTTCGAAGTGATAACTGTTAAGGGTTCTGCTTCCACCCACTTAGAAAAATATTCAATAGCTACCACTGCGAACTTCAGATTTCCCTTTGCTAACAGAAAGGGACCAATTAGATCCATACCCCATCTGGCCATGGGCCATACCGGAGCAATGACTTGAAGAGCTGTTGGTGGGCGATGACTCCGTCGACCCATCCACTGGCATCCTTGACAAGTGCGGACCAAGCTCTCCGCATCAGCCGTTATTGTGGGCCAATAAAGCCCCTGGCGAAGTGTTTTTCCTGCCAGAGCTCTAGGGGCTAAATGGTTTCCACAAAGGCCTTCGTGAATTTCTCGAAGAATTTCTTGGCCTTCGGCTTGAGATATACATCGGAGTAGAGGGGAACATACTCCGGCCTTGTATAATATACCGTTGATTAACTGATAATTTCTTGCTCTGAGCTTTAATCTTGACAACTGGGGCTCTTTGGGCAAATTTGTTCCTCCTTGCAAGAGTTCTATGATCAAATCTTTCCAATCTGCACTAGGAATGCAAAGAATCTCCGCAGAGGCAATTTGTGGTACCGAAGGTATATTGAGCTCCTCATAGAAAGCTTCTTCGGGCACATCCACAGCTCCGGCTGCAACCTTCGCTAAAATGTCCGCTTGCACGTTTTCAGCTCTTGGAATACTCCGAATGGAAATACCCTTGAAATGTGCTTCGATCTTGCGAATTTCTTCTAAGTACTTGGCAAGCTGTGGATGCCGAACTTGAAAACTTTTGTCTACGTGCCCTGCTACTATCTGAGAATCTGTCTTGATAATTATTCTTGTAGCCCCTAGAGCACGTGCTTTCCGGAGTCCCAATAAAATCCCTTCGTACTCCGCTATATTATTGGTAGACTTAAAGTTGAGTCTTGCGGAGTACATTGCTCTTTGTCCTGATGGTGAAATCAACACTGCCCCAATGCCTGCTCCGGATGCTTGGAAAGCCCCATCGGAGTAAACAGTCCAAACTCCGTCACTTGATTTCTCCGGAGTTAAATTCGCAGGTGGAGTCCACTCTGCTACGAAGTCTGCTAGGACTTGGGATTTGATAGCTGTCCTTGCCAAGAAAGATATGCCGAAGGGTGCTAGCTCGAGTGCCCACTTTCCAATCCTTCCAGTGGAATCTTTGCTTCGGAGCATATCTCCTAAGGGATATGAAGTTGGTACAATTACATTGTGAGCCAAAAAATAATGCCTTAGCTTCCTCGAAGCCATTATCAGAGCATAAACGAACTTCTCAAGTTCGGAGTATCTTGTCTTCGCTCCTGACAATGCTTCGGATACAAAATAGACAGGATTTTGGACCAACTTCCCATTGAAATCCACTTCTCTGACAAGGACTGCGCTGACAGCTGAACCTGTAGCTGCAAGGTACAGGAGTAGGGTTTCGTCCACAGTAGGCACCGTGAGTGTAGCAAGATTACTGAGATAATCTTTAATATCTTCGAAGCTTCTCTGACACTCCGGTGTCCATATAAAATCTTCGGACCCTTTCAAAGCTTTGAATATTGGCAAGCTCCTCTCCGCAGACCTTTATAAGAACCTGCTAAGTGCGGCCAGACGTCCAGTCAGCTTTTGCACTTGCTTTAAATTCTCCGGAGGAGCCATCTTCTGCAGCGCAGTTATTTGAGTAGGGCTAGCTTCAATTCCCCTGCTTGAAACTAAATACCCTAACAATTTTCCAGCCTTAGCTCCGAATATACATTTCTCGGGGTTAAGACGGATCCCACATGCCCGAAGGCTATTGAATGTTTCTGCTAAGTCTAGGCTATGTTGGTGCTTTAAAGCACTCTTTATTACAATATCATCCATATAGGCCTCCACATTGCGACCTAATTGATGACCTAGAGCCTTAGCAACTAATCCTGAAAAAGTAGCCCCGGCATTTCTTAGGCCGAAAGGCATTCTTACATAGCAGAAGACTCCCGAAGGAGTTACAAAGCTTGTCTTGATTTCATCTTCGCGCTTCAACCATATTTGATGATAACCAGAATACGCGTCAAGGAAGCTTAATAACTCCGAACCTGCAGTGGAGTCAACTAGTTGATCAATTCGGGGCATGGGGTAGGGGTCACGTGGGCATGCTTTATTCAAGGATGTGAAATCAATGCACATGCGCCACTTCCCGGAAGACTTCTTCCTGACGAAGACTGGGTTGGCTAACCATTCTGTGTGAGCCACTTCTCTGATAATCCCAGCCTTCAACAGTTTTTCAACTTCGTCCTTAGCTAGAGCAGCTCTCTCTGCGGACATCTTCCGGAGTCCTTGCCGAACAGGCCGGGCCTTCGGGTTTACAAGCAAACTGTGTTCAATAATATCCCGATCGACTCTGGTGATATCTTCGTCAGACCAAGCGAAGACATCCAAATTTTCTTCCACTACCTTTTCCAAGGAGGTTGCAACTTCAGGAGGTAAATCTTTACCAAATTGAAAAGTGTACTCTTTACCATCTTTAACAATGACCTTCGTTGCAATCTCTCCTTCGGGACTTGGTCTCGGAAAAGACTTCTTCGAAGCTTCGGAGGAGGCTGAAAAAATTTCTTCATTATCCTGCACACTATTTACTTGCCTAGGATCAAGAGGGGGACCATGACCATATTCCGCCCTCCTAGCAATGGCTTGATCTCCGAAGATTGTTAGGACTCCTGCTTGTGTGGGCATCTTCATGCACAAGTAGTCGTGATGCGCCACAGCTCCGAACTGATTCAACATGCCCCATCCGAAGATGACATTATAAGCATACGGGGCATCTACCACATCAAAAATAACTTCTTCAGTTCGGGCTAATAAACCTTCTCCGAAGGTTACTTCCAGGCCTATGTACCCAAGTGCATCAAGCGGAGGTCCTGCGAAGCCTTGCAGAGGATGAGCCGCTGGGAGGAGATGCTTCCTGGAAATGCATAACTGATCGAAGGCTTGCACAAAAATGATATCTGCCGAACTACCTCCGTCAATTAGCACCCTTCGGACTTCAGTCCCTGCAATATCAGCAGTGATAACCAATGGATCTGCGTGCGGGAACTTAATACCAGCTGCATCCTCCGCAGAGAAAGATATCGGAACATGAGACCACTCCGGCATTGCAGCTGCAGATGACGAAGTCCCAATATGACCTACTTCCGAACATACTCTCTTCGCTGTCTCTTCGACATGCTTCCGAGGGTACCTCCTCCGGAGATAGGGAGAACTACTCTTTTTCCTCTATCTTGCCCCTCTTCTTGCTTCGGAGGTGGCATAACATTGGCCACCGGAGGGTGCCTTGCAGCATCAAAATTTTCTATCCGCGCCACAGCCTGGACCGGGTCTGGGCGCGCTGCTGCTGGACTTCGGTCGGTACTGCCTCGACCCGAAGTTCTCTCCAAGTACTCTCCCCTTAGGGTAAGGATAGCCTTGCAAGTGTCAGTTGCATGGCTTCGATTTTCTCCATGAATGCAGCAGAAAAGGGTCTGGCCCTTGCCAGCCGTTTTCCCTGGCGGCCTCCAGCCGCTGGCCTTGTTCCCCGTAGACTGTGGAGCTCTTGGTGCAAACTTCTGTGGGGGTGCAATATTCAAGACTTCAGAGCGAGGGTGCTTTTGCCCTCTTCTCCGATCATGTTGCACTTCGAAGACTGGTTCCTGCGGCTGTGCCGAAGTCTTCACTTCTACTTTGACTTCTTGCAATACAGTCGAAGTAGTGGTAGTCCTCCGAAGCCAACCCTCTTCTGACCTCGCATGCTCCTCGAAGTATGACATCAACTGTGAGACTGAGGAGATGCTCTTCCGATGCAGTTTATCCAGAAGGCCTTGATGACTGACGCCTTCCCGAGCTGCATCAACCACTGAAGATGTGGACAGCCCCCGAATTTGCGACTTCGTATGAGCGAAGCGCTTAAAGTACTGCCTCAATGTTTCTCCGGGGAGCTGTTTCACCTGGAAAAGGCTTCCAGTTGACATAGGAGGCACGAAGGTGCCCTGAAAGTTACTTATAATCTTCCTCTTCAACTGCGACCAAGAATTGATTGATCCTGACTTCAAAGACCAGAACCATCTCAGTGCCACTCCTTGAAGAGCTAACGGGAAGCACTTTGCCATAGTGTCTCTAACTCCGCCGCTAGCCTCAATCGCTAGGGCATAAGACCGAACGAACTCTCCGGGGTCTTCATCTCCGGCATACTTACAGAGCTTCGAAGTTTTAAACTTTGGATCAAATCGAACCTTCTGCATCTCAGGATGCAACAGAGATTCATCGTCGTAAGAGGCATTCTCCGGGGCTTCAGGATAACCAAGATCGTCGTCTTCGGGCACTTCGGGGATAGTTGGGGTGGCTTGAGCGCGAAGCCTGTTCGCAGCTTCTTGTCGCCACCTTGCTACCTCGGCTTGAAGGTTGGCCATTTGAGTGGCCATATCTCCAAGGTTATCTTCGTCTCCTCCGGAAGGGCCTTCCGGGTCTTGAGAACTGGTAGGATCAGTTCGAATTGGAATGGAGGGTGGAGGAGTGACTCCGGGCCGTCGTAGTATTGAAGGGGTTGGCGGAGAGGCTTCGTATGTTCGAGGGATAGAAGCCCCTTCCGGAGTTTGTGGAGGGAAAGCCGAAGAACCTCTGACTTCAACTGTGTCGAAGGGTATTTCTCCGGAGATCCGAGAGGACCTCCGAGTGGGATTGCGGGGTGCGCTCCGCTTAGGAGGCATGATGTAAGTTGGTAGAGAACGAAGTTTTTCGGACTAGGTTCCCCACGGACGGCGCCAACTGTTGGCGTAAAAGATTACGCTAACAGGTTTCTGTAGAAGAGAAACTAACAAACGAAGTGTTTGCGAAGCAAACTGTTCTAAGCCTCCGAAAGGATAATAACTTAGAATAGTTTGAAAGTGTGTATTGAATAACTTGTATTCGGTCCCTATTACAGGGTGAAATGGGGGGTATTTATAGGCCCAAACATTAAGGAAAAGACCTATTTACCCCTCTATTACAACCGACATAGTGGAAACTATTCGGTTCCCTCAATAGGGCTAAAATGGTAAAAGACTAATCTAATTAGAAAGAAGATAAGTCTTCCATCTTAGCTGGCAGAAAAGATCTTGGAGGGCCTTAGTTCGAAGATGTATTTCGAACCAATGCCTATCTTCGTACTTCGGACCTGATTCCGGGTATCTTCGAAGATGATCAACAAGGAACCTTCGAATCCGCTATCTGCCTTTATGTTGCTTCGGCAATAACCCCGAAGATGAGATATTTTCCCCCAACAACAGGGCTATCAAGCTTCTCTATGCTCTTGATCGTAGCATATGGGAAGTGAAGATATCCAGCATTGAGGAGTCTGCAGGTTATGATACATTGACCTGTGATGAGCTCTTCAGCAAGCTGAAGTCCACAGAGATTGCCAAGGCATCTCTTGCAGTGCACAGAAGCTCTTTGCCACAACCATTGACATTGGTTTCCAGCACTAGCCATGGCACCACTGCAGAACCAAGCACATCTGGTACTAGTGTTCTTGCAGATGGTTTTGATTTGTCCTCTCTGGTCTCCGTCACTAAGGAGCAGGTGGACACTCTGGATGATGATGAGCTTGCTCTCATTGCCAGAAGGTTCACCCGTTTTCATCATGAGAGACGGGATCAGAGGAGAAGTGGTTTTAGTGGTTGTTTTGAGTGTGGCAACACTTCTCACATCAAGGCTAATTGCCCTAAGCTCAAGAAGAGAGATGAGAGTGAGCGCCCTAAATACCACAAAAAGGAAAGGAAACCCTTTGTGAAGGGCAACCGCGGCAAGATGGCTAAGAAAGTAGCCAAAGCCGCTTCCAGAGCATTTGTTGCTGCTCTCAGCGACATCGACACTTTCTCAACTGAGGAGTCGAACTCTAAGGAGGAGGAGTCCCCAAGGAAGGAGGACAAGAAGGACAAGAAGGGACGAGACTTCACCGGCCTTTGCTTCATGGCCGATAGCGATCACAGCGGCGATGAGATTGACTCATCTGAGGTACCACTATCCTCTGACCAGCTTTTAGTTAAAATAGATGAACTGAATGAAGTAGTTCTTGGCTAGGATAGATTACTTGTGCAAGCCGCTAAAGAAAGAAAAGACCTTAGACTTAGGCTAGAATCTATTTCTACTGATTATGTCATGCTTAAGTCTAGAGTAAATGATGCTGAATGTGAATCTTGTACTGTTGTCATGGGTGAGCTTGCTCAGTTGCGTTCTGTACATGCTCAAACTCTATCTGAGCTTGAGACTGCACAGAAGCAGCTTTTGGTGGTTGATTCTAGTCCTCATGAAATAATTGATTGCATGAACTGTTCTTTTTTGCGCGAGAGCATTAATTTACGTGATAAGCATGTTCATGATTTAGAGGCTAGATTGGAGAGGGCCGGTAGTTCTAAGGATGTGCAACCCGTGTGTGACACATGCATAACCCTTAAGGACCAGCTAGCCACTGTTAGAGAGCGAGCTGAGAACCTAATGACTGAAAATGATTACCTTCTTTCTATGGTTAACAAATGCACTGAGGGAAAGGGTAGGATGGATTTGCTCTTGGCCAAGACCAAGATGTGTGCTGACAGAGCAGGGTTAGCTCTAGGTTTGGGTTTTGAGAGGACTCCTTCAGATAGTGAGACCAAAACTGTTTTTATCTCACCCACTACCATAGAGAAAGAGAGAGCCCTGTTAGACACTCCATCAGCCAAAAATCCTACCCGAACTCAAAGGAAAATCACTCCTCCTGCCAAGAAAATCCCTCCCAAGAAAACCACTCAGCAAAAGCCCAAGGAGCCTGTGAGAGTTGCTCCTAAGACCCATGAGAGTTCCCCTAGGAAAGTTTTTCATTGTTCCTATTGTCAGCGGGTGGGTCATTTGGTTGGGTTCTGTTTTCGTCGCATCAAGGATGAGCGACGCTCTCAGGCGATGAGTTACTAGGACATGCATTACCCATCTTTAGGTATGCATGAGTCTGAGTTTTACTATCGTCCTGTTTTCGAGACTCCTCGTGCTTCTCGGAGAGGTTTTGCTCCTCGAGGTGTTCACCATGTTCCATATGGTGGTAGACCCCGGGCGAGTAGCTTTGTACCTCGTCAGAGTAGGAGACCTCGTCATGTTGTTCGTTCACAGCATGTAGGTAGACCTCGCACTTTGCATCATTCCGATTATCATGTGTGTATACAGTCTACTTTTTCTGTGCCTACTACTCGTGTCACTCAGTGTTGGATGCCTCATCATATTTTCACTCACCCCAGCACTGAGCGA
Organism: Zizania palustris; assembly: GCA_019279435.1. Classification (NCBI taxonomy): domain Eukaryota; kingdom Viridiplantae; phylum Streptophyta; class Magnoliopsida; order Poales; family Poaceae; genus Zizania; species Zizania palustris. The sequence continues at coordinate 32,744,967 of JAAALK010000285.1, read as the reverse complement.
TCGAGATTCTCTTATCATGTGTAGGCGACAGATCGAGGCTTGGAGGGCACGTGGATCATGGACTCCGGTTGTTCGCGCCATATGACCGGAGATGCAGCATGGTTCTCCAGCCTCACCACAACCAAGCAAAGGGAACATATCACCTTCGGGAACAATCGAAGGAGTAGAGTGAAAGGTAAAGGTGTGGTAAGAATTAACTCAAATTTCACTCTCAAAGATGTTGCTTTGGTTAAGAATTTGGGATACAATTTGCTTTCAGTATCTCAGTTGCTTGATGAGGGCTTCGAAGTGCGATTCCATCGCGATACTTCGCAAGTACTCAATTCTGATGGCGTTGTGGTCTGTAAGATCTTTAGAGTTGGGAGAGTTTTTGGAGCTGATTTTTCTGAGTCATCTGGTTCTTCTCATTGTCTTGTTGCACATTCTATTTTTGAGCTTTGGAAGTGGCATAGGAGACTAGGGCATATGAGCTTTGAGTTGCTCGCTCGTCTGAGTGCCCTAGGTCTGATCCGAGGATTGCCCAAGCTCAAGTTTGAGAAGAATTTAGTTTGCGCTCCGTGTCGACATGGAAAAATGATTGCCGCTTCGCATTCGCCAGTCACCACAATGATGACTGAAAAACCCGGAGAACTTCTCCACATGGACACTGTAGGTCCTTCTCGGGTTAGTTCTTTAGGCGGTAAGTGGTATGTATTAGTCATTGTCGATGATTTCTCTCGCTACTCTTGGGTATTCTTTCTTGCCAGCAAGGATGAAGTGTTTTCACACTTTCGGAGCTTGGCTTTGAGACTTTTTACTGAACTCCCTTGTGCATTGAAATTCATTCGAACTGATAATGGCACCAAGTTCAAAAACAGTCTCTTTGTTGACTTTTGCATGGAGCATGGCATAGAACATCAATTCTCTGCTCTGCGGGTTCCTCAACAGAATAGTGTTGTTGAGAGGAAGAACCGCACTTTGGTTGAGATGGCTAGGACGATGCTCGATGAGCATAGGACTCCTAGAAAATTCTTGGTTGAGGCCATGAACACTGCATGTTACATCTCAAACCGAATCTTCTTGCGCTCAATTTTGAATTTAACATCTTATGAGCTACGTTTTGGGAGACAGCCCAAGGTTACTCATCTTCGAGTGTTTGGATGTCGTTGCTTTATCGTAAAACGTGGTAATTTGGATAAATTTGAGTCGCGTTCTTCTAACGGGATCTTTTTGGGTTACACTACACATGGTCATTCTTATCGTGTTTATAATTTGGAGACTAACACTGTCATCGAGTCATGTGATGTGACTTTTGATGAATCAACCCCCTCTGTTAGTTTTGCTCTTGAACAGGCAAATGAACACGACATGGAACAGTTCATCTTCGAAGAAGAAGATCCCAGAGATTTCGAGGATGAACCCCTACTACCCTCGACATCAACCCCGGAAGCCGACCCCGCTTCGACCACTTCGGCACAAGGTCCCGAAGCAACTACCTCGACATCGGTCATCTTGGACCACTCCAACGCACAAGTTGAGGGGGATACTGCATCCCGCCACGAGGCTCCACACCATGTTCAACGGATGCATCCTCCCGAGCAGATCATTAGTGAGCTTGATCAAAGGGTAACACGTTCTCATGCTCATTTCATTGATTCTGCATTTGTTGCTTCTTTCGAGCCTTTAGATGTTAGTCATGCACTTTCTGATTCTAGTTGGATCAATGCCATGCATGAAGAACTTGAAAATTTTGAGAGAAACCAAGTCTTGACTTTAGTTGACCCTCCTCCAAACGTTCATTTTATTGGAACCAAATGGATTTTCAAAAACAAACAAGGGGAGGATTGGACTATAGTTAGAAACAAGGCTAGGCTTGTAGCTCAGGGTTATTCTCAATTAGAAGGGATTGATTTTACTGAAACTTTTGCACCTGTTGCTCGTCTTGAGGCCATTAGGATTTTGCTTGCCTTTGCGACATCCAGAGTATTCAAACTCTATCAAATGGATGTCAAAAGTGCCTTCCTTAATGGCTTCATAGGCGAAGATGTTTATGTAAAACAACCCCCTAGTTTTGAAAACCCCAAGTACCCACATAAAGTCCTTAAACTTCATAAGGCTCTTTATGGACTCAAGCAGGCCCCTCGGGCTTGGTATGACACACTTAAGTCTTTTCTGCTTGAGCGGGGGTATTTGATGGGATCTGTTGATAAAACCCTGTTCACTCTCAAGCATGGCAAAGATTTCCTCCTAGTTCAGATTTATGTGGATGATATCATCTTTGGTGGCTCTTCTCATGCTTTGGTTGCCGAGGATATTCCGATGTGGATTTTGCTGGGTGTAGTATTGATAGGAAGAGTACCTCTGGTACTTGTCATTTTCTGGGTACATCATTGGTTTGCTGGTCTTCCCGCAAACAGTCTAGTGTTGCACAATGGACGGCTGAGGCCGAATATGTTGCTGCAGCTAGCTGTTGCTCTCAGATTCTGTGGATGGTTTCCACTTTGCGGGATTTCGGGTTAGATTATAAGAGTGTTCCACTTTTCTGTGATAACACTAGCGCTATTTGTATTGCAAACAACCCGGTTCAGCACTCCAGAACCAAACACATTGATGTGCGATATCATTTTCTCAGAGATCATAATGAGAAGGGTGATATTGAACTTCAATATGTTGATACCCAACACTAGCTAGCCGATATTTTCACAAAACCCCTCGATGCTTCTCGTTTTGCCTACTTGCGTGGGGAACTTGGTATTTGTCACTATTACGGCATTTTGTGAGGGGGAGTTGTTTTTAATTATCATGCATATGCTCATCATGTGTGAAATTGCATTTACATCTCTTGCACTTATATGCCTGATTATAATTCATGAAATCGTGTCAGCTCAGCTCTATTTCATATATCTAAAACACAATGTGCATGATGTTTCTTTCCAAAATCAAATCATGCTCACTGCTTAGTCTTGGATCTAGCATGTTTAGGCAGGACTGCTTTAGCTATCCTTTATCTGCTTGATAGCAAGATTTCTTTTCTCTGGATGCTAAACATTACAACTTGAAAAATTGTTTTACATATTCATGGATGTGCATAAAGTGCTAAACAATTTGTTCACTTAATCAAATTTCCAAAAATCCATGATATGTATGCTTCAAAGCAAAAAAGATCCAGGTGGGTTTGTTTGTCGCACTACTCTATTCTAGACTGCTTACCATTGCACATTGGTCTGAACTGGAATAGTGTAGTGTATGCCAAAATCATTGTTTTAAGCTTCTGATGGCTTTCATGCCTAGGCTTGGCCTGATTGGAAAGCATAAGGTGGATAAACAAATAGCCCCTGGCATTATGAAAAAGAAAAATTCATTAATCATCAAGTTTGCTTTTCACTGCTCCACTTAAACTGGACTTGTCTGTCTAGAGTAGAAATTGACTAGCTTTGTGCAGCCCGTGCTTTTACTTGTCTAGTTACCTTGATTAAGTGGTGATGCTTTTATTTCAAAATGTTAAAATCACATGATGTCATCATGTTTTTAGAGAATGTTAAATTGAGCTGAGCACATGATCATTGGTATTACTATTGGCATATTTTTGTTTTATATGTCTTTGCAATTCTGCTCATTTCGAAGCTTTGCATCTTTTGAATGCTCCTTGATGCTTGCATTGCCAAAGGGGGAGAAATTTTTTGGTTCTCTGCTGCAAGGGGGTAAAATTACTCAGGGGTGTATCTTGAAAAAGGGGAGATTTGCCGAAGGGGCTTTTTACTCTATTGAAAAAGGGGGAGGAAAATTCTTTTGTCAAGTGACATGTTTTGGCTCGTTTCTGAGTTTTTATAGTCACTTGTGTGCTGAAATTTTTCAAATTTTCTTGAACTTGAATTTAGTTGTCAATGCACTCATCAAGGGGGATATTGAGAAACCAAGGGTTGGTTTCGGAGTCTGTGATGAGTGATTGACAGGATTTTATCCTCTGGTTCGAAGGGGTACCTCCGAAGGGGTTCGGAGGTTGGATCTCCGAAGGTGTTCGGAGGTGGTTTCACCAAAGGGTTCGGTGGGTTTGGTTGCTGCAGCTGTTGCAGCGGAGTGTGCCTGTCGGAGCGGTCCGACAGTACACGATGACTGGGTTTGTACCGAAGGGCTCGATACTTTGGGCGGTACACTGGAGTGTGTGCCAAAGGTTGCTAACCCGGAGAGGTCTCCGGAGTACTGGATACACTTGTCTGCTTGTCTGTGGTGCGCTGGGGACTTCGGAGGCGACGGACGGTTCGTAGCAGGTGAACCTGGGTCAAGCGGGAGGCTTAATGCCAGTGGAGCAGGGAGCTCCGTCACGGAGGCTGCGAAGGGGTCAAGGTCGGATCTCGGGTCGAGGTGCACCAGGAGAAGGAAGTAAGTGCAGAGCGTGGCTTCGGGTGAAGGTACCCTGAGGCAAAGTCCTCGGAGGCGAGGCACTTCGAAGGGTACTCCGAATGGAGTGACTTCGGAGTTTGGTGGATCAAGTCCTCAGCAGAGGCAAGGTGTTTGATGTGTGCTCCGGAGGGAGACACTCGAAGGTACCCAACGAAGGTCTCAGAAGTCGAGGTGCATCGAAGGCATGGTCCGGGTGAGGCTAGTCGAGGAGTGTGCTCGGGGAGAGACACTGCGACAAAGTGCTCATGGAATGCTTCATGTGAAGGCCTTGATGAAGGAGGGACTTCGAAGGGTGGTACTCCGAAGGTGGGGCTTCGGAGTGTGGTTGTCTTGTGGTACTTCGGCCATGCAGCGCTTCGGTACACGGACTGACGGAGTTTAAGCTGGGAGAAGCTGCGAAGCCATGGTGGTCCACTCCAAAGGTGGTGGTGCGAAGGCCAAAGGGCTTTGGTGGCTTCGGCTCAAAACCGTCACTGTATCGGAGGCTGACTTCGGTGAAGCGAAGGCCGTCAGGCACAAGGCTTCTCACCGAAGCTACCGCACCCCTCGCGTGCGAAGGGCGGCTTCAGAAAAGTCAAAGACTGTAAAGGCTGACAATGTCTGCTCTGCAAAAAGCTGATGCTGTCTCCTCTGCAAAGCTGACAGAGAATCCTCCAGAATAAAGTTGACTACCTTTTGTACCCCTCTGTTCTGTAGAGACAAAACCAATGTAAACCCTAGGGGTAAAGTAGTCAATTCACTTGGGTGAATAGTGGCTATAAATATGGGGGCTGGGTAGGTAACATTTAACACTTTTTGAGCATTCACTGTTGAGCTCCTGTACTAGCCACCACACGTTGTATTCATCCTGTGAGTTCATTTATTGTGTTCCTTGTTCAAGCAGCGAAGCCCTGCTTCTGTGTTAAGTTTCTACTTGAGCTTGTTTGCATACCTCGCTAGTAGTAGTGCACCGAAGCCTGTCTAGGCGAAGTGTGTTTTGTGCGAAGTGTGCTTTTTCGGTGTGCTTTCGCTCTGTGTAACTGGGGCTAGACCTCGCTGTTTACTAGCGAAGCCTTGATCGAAGTCCGGTTCTTTTCCCGTGTCGAAACCCCTAGCGAAGTTTGTAAGTGTACATTTAGACCTTCGAAGTACGAAGCCCAGCACCAGTTGCTGTCGCTAAGTATTTGGTCGAAGTTCTCAGAGGGTAGTCTGCTCTTGCGAAGGGTGAAGTGTGAAGCCTACTCGAAGCACCCTGTGTGCGGAGCCTGCACTGACTTAGCAGAGTAGATTTTTCGGGGTTGCGTGTTGAGCGAAGTCTTCTTGGCTTCGGACTTTTACTCCTTGCGAAGCCTGCGTTCGGAGCTATCAAATACCTCCGAACCAGAACTTCGAAGGTTGTGTTCGAAGCCTGTTCCACAGTAGACTGAATTAAAACAGAAGGCTATTTTTAGCCTGAAATTTTAAAAGCTCCCATTCACCACCCCTCTGGTCGCCATTTCCGGTCCAACAAATAGCGAACCAATCAAACCTCGAAACTCCCTCTCATTGACCTTGACGCCGCTCTCGTCCTTGTCCAGGCACCCAGACGTACCCATTGGGGTCATCTGAGGCTTCAGCTCTCCACCAAAGTCGAACTTCTTCAGCATGTCTCTAGTATACTTACCCTGGTGGATGAAGGTGTCGTCCTTGGTCTGCTTGATCTGGAGCCCTAGAAAATACTTGAGCTCACCCATGAGGCTCATCTCAAACTCGCTGTGCATCTGCTCAGAAAACTTGGACACAAGAGAGTCAGTAGTACCGCCAAAGATAATATCGTCCACGTAAATCTGAGCGACTAAGAGATCTGAAGCATCTCTGAGCAAAAAAAGAGTTTTATCTACAGAACCCATCAGAAAGCCCTTCCCCAACAAAAACTGCTTCAACCGGTCATACCAAGCCCTGGGAGCTTGTTTCAACCCGTATAAAGCCTTTTGTAACTTAAAAACGTGTCGAGGAAACATAGGGTTCTCAAAACCGGGGGGTTGCCTAACATAAACTTCTTCCTCTATGAACCCGTTCAGAAAAGCACTCTTAACGTCCTTTTGAAAAAGCTTAAAACCCTTCGAAGTGGCAAAAGCTAAGAGAATGTGAATGGACTCAAGACGGGCAACAGGGGCGAAAGTTTCTTCAAAATCAATGCCCTCCTTTCTGGCAAAAACCCTGGGCAACTAATCGAGCTTTGTTGCGCACCACAACCCCATCTTCACCTTGCTTGTTCTTGAACACCCACTTGGTGCCTATGGGGTTGCATCATTGTGGCGGCTCAACTAGTGTCCAAACCCGATTGCGGACAAAGTTCTCAAGCTCTTCTTGCATAGCATTAATCCAATTTGAATCAGAAAGAGCATGAGAAACATCTTTGGGCTCAAAAGATGCAACAAAAGTAGATTCAGAAAACACAGCAAGAGAGTTACCAGATGAACGCAAAGTTCTTTCAGTCAAATCACCAATGATGAGCTCTGAGGGGTGATCACGCTGAACTGCGCGGGTTCCCTGGTGATCTGAAGTCACCTCACCAGAGTCAGCAGCTGGCACCTCTGGACTCGACTGAGGGGGCTCGATCGAAGTGGAAGAAGTGATCAGAGGTCCGCCCTCGTCCTCAGTCGAAGTCTCAGAAGGTGTGGGCTCTGCGGGAGGTGCAGAAGGCCCACCCTCATCAACAACTGGAGTATCCTCATCTTTCTCGAAGATGGACTCTCCGAGCTCATCATCACCAGAAAGGTCAAAAGAAGGAGTCAAAGAAGGCATGGACTCGTCAAATGAAACTTCGCAAGTCTCAACAAGCTGCTGGGAGTCGAGGTTCCAAATACGGAAGCCTCGAGAATGCAATGCATAGCCAAGAAAAACTCCATCCCAGCAATGAGACTCAAATTTGTCCAAATGCCCACCCTTCTTGAGCACAAAGCACTTACAGCCAAACGCTCGCAAGTGGCTCACCTTGGGCTGTCTGCCAAACCGCAACTCATACGAAGTCTTACCTAAGTAAGCTCGAAGAAAAATGCGGTTGGCCAGATAGCAAGCCGTGTTCATGGCTTCAGCCCAAAAACGCCTAGGAGTCATGTGCTCATCGAGAATCGTCCTGGCCATCTCGACTAGCGTGCGGTTCTTTCGTTCCACAACGCCGTTATGTGGGGGAGTGTAAGGAGCAAAAACTGATGGTCAAGACCTTGATCACTACAGAAGCTGACGAACTAAGAGTTTTTGAACTCAGAGCCGTTGTCGGAGCGAATTGCTCGCATCCGACCATTGTTCTCATTCTTTATCTTCAAAATCAGGTCATGAACAAACTGAAAAGTTGCATCCTTAGACTCCAAAAAGAAAACCCACGAGAATCGAGAAAAATCGTCAACAATCACAAGCGCGTACCACTTCCCGCCGACTGAGCGCACTCGAGCTGGACCAACAGTGTTCAAGTGTAACAGCTTGCCCAGATACGAAGTCATCACCTGAGTCACAGGTGAGTGAGAAGCGGCAACCATTTTCCCATGACGACAGGGATGGTATACTAGATCCTTCTCCATCTTAAGCTTGGGCAATCCTCGAATGAGGTCCATAGAGCTCAACCTGACTAGCAGATCAAAACTCAAATGACCTAACCTCCTATGCCACTTCCAGAGCGCAGAAGAATATCCAGCTATCAAACAGCGAGAAGGGCCAAAAGAACTAGAGAAGTCAATTCGAAAAACTTTACCAAAAGGTAAGATCTGACAAATCAAATACCCTCTAGAATCAAACACAGAAGAATTGCCCTTCTTAAAACGCACATTCAAACCATCCTCAAGAAGTTGCGAGACAGAAATCAAGTTAAAGTTCAAATTCTTGACCAAAGCAACATTCTTCAAAGAGAAATGATCTGAAATGCTAATTAAGCCAATGCCACTTACTTTCCCTTGACCACTGTTCCCGAATGTGATGTACTCTTTGGACCTCGGGGGAGTGAGACTGGAGAACCATCTGCGATGTCCCGTCATGTGGCGAGAACATCCTGAGTCCATAATCCAAACGTCCTCCAGTCCCCGATCCTGCACAATCAGTGGCTGTAAGTGGGAGCAAATGGTCCGGCACTAGGTTTAGCAAAAGAGCTAAACCAGTGTCGAGCCATCTGCTCAAAAGACGGAAAGCAGAAATCATTATGAGAGACCGGACCAAAACATGGCTCAAAGCGTGGTCCCTGGTTCTGTCTAGAACCTCGGCCACGAGGTCCAGGACCGTAGCGAAAACGGCCTGGTGCTCTGCCGGAACGACCACCACCAACTGGAGCACGGGCAAGAAAGTCGTCTCCTCTACCACCACCTACACGATGCGGCCTAGCCTCCAGCCTCTCCCTGCGTCGAGGAACACACAGTCTACCATCCTGCTGGTAGAACTGCTCCTGACCACCACGAGCTCTCTCTGCTCTCTCAACCCACTTCCTCCTGAAGCAAAACTCCGCAAGAGGCCCGTCTCTCTGACAGTAATCACAATGATAAGTGGGCTTCTTGGGATGTGGTTGAGGCTTGGGATTATTGGGCTTGGTGGTGTTAGGCGTGGTCTTCTTGGGTTGAGAGGTTCCAGGAAGACAGTCAAGAGAAGTGCGGAGGTGTTTGGGCTTTGGAACCTAGATGGGCTTCTTGGGTGGAGCTTTGGGCTATTCATGGATCACTCCATCCTTGGGCTGACTAGCCAGGGAAGACTCAGTGGAGTGAGTCTTGGGGTATCTCTGCTCAGGAGTCATTTTACTCCACTCCACTGCTCGGCTAATGGCACTCTTAAAGTCAGCCATGGTGTAGGTGTAACCTACCCCAAACCCATCATGCCTCTTGAACTGCTGGATCATCATGTCGAGCTGTGGCTCTCTGGCACTGATCCAACTCAGGATAGAACGGAGGTAAAAGTTCTCATTCTGAGAATCAGCTAGCTCTTCTCTCAAGGAAGCTAGTACCTCCACCTGAGACAAGCAGGTCTCACACTCACTCTCTACTTGGACAGACTTTTCGGCTTTCATCTTGATCAGTTCCATTCTAAGAGACAAACGGTTCTCACAGACAGTGGGTGGAACTGACAGTGTACCTGGACTTCAAAGTCGACAGGTCACACAGAAGCACCTCACACTTCGGGCACTCACTGCTATCACCCAAGCAGGGGGAAGAAGATAGACTCTCAATTCTGTCGTTGGCTACGACAAGCTCACTCTCTAACACATCTATCCTCTTCTTGGCCCCCCTAAGCAGTTTTTCCCGATATTTTAAGTCCTGACGATTGCTCTCAAGTAAATCAACAATTTCACGTTCATAAGATGATACCTTTTCGTTGTCATCGTCGGAGTCATCGGAGGAGCTCTTTTCTTGCTTATCCCCAAGAGTCATTGAGCAGAAGCTCTTGCAGGATCTTCGGCGCTGGTGTGAGTTGCTCTTCGGTCTGTCCCCGAAATCCATGAAGCAGAGGCCCGCCGGATCGTCCTTGTCCTTCCCCTTCCTGATGACAATCTCTTCATCGTTTGAGCTCGATGAAGAGGAAGAAGACGTGGACTACTTGGAGTAGCTCTTCTCCATTTCGGCGAAGAAGGCCTTGTCGCGCTTCTTGTTCTCTCACTGGTAGTCCTTCAGGGCCTTCTTGAAGAATCTGGTCCTCGGCTTGCCCTTGTTGAAGGAGGAGCTCTCGTGCTTGCCGGAGTCGTGGAAGCCACCACCGGTGCCCTTCTTGTGGCCATTGCGCTTGGGGCAGTCGGCGATGAAGTGTCCTGGATCACCACACTCAAAGCACCCGGATTTCGTGCCATGTCTTTTGAACATTCTTTTGTCGTAGACACGACGCACCCGGTTGTTAAAAAGACATAAATCATCATCTCCCAAAGACTCAAGCTGTCCTCAGTGATAGACATCAAAGAGAACCCAGCACAGCTCAAAGAAGAGAGATCAACAGAAGGTGTAGCAAGGGCCAGGGACTTTGATCCAGAACCAGTGAGCTTTGATCTCAACTGGATATCTACCTCAGTGGCCTTCAGCTTGCTAAATAACTCAGAAATGGTCAAGGTATCGTAAGAAGTGCTCTCAACGATAGAGGATACCTTGATCTCCTAGATCTTTGGGTCCAAGGTATGAAGAACCTTGAGCGCCTGCTCGTGATCTGAGACTAACTGAGCACCCTCAGCCTTGTTGTCCCGAAGCTTGTTTATGATCGATTGAAAACGACCAAACAATGCTTTAACAGATTCACCGGCTTTTGTGTGAAGTTTTCATATTGACGCCGGTAGGTCTGATAAAGCCGAGCCTTGACCTGGGTTGTTCCCTCATGGTGTGCCTTGAGGGTAGCCCAGATCTCTCCGCAGTGGAGAGATGGCTCACACGCTCAAACTCAGTGGGACCTAGACCAGAAAACAGAATGTTCACAGCTTTACTATTGCTCAGATGCTGGGCAATGATACCAGGAGTACCACGCTCAGCCACTGGCAATATAACAAACGTGTCGTGAACGCAAATGTCCCAGTTGTCCAAGCCCTAGCTCATGAGATAGGCTCGCATGCGAGTCTTCCAATAATTATAGCCATAAGCTTCCAAGGACGGGACCTTGCCAGTAAACGTCATGATCACTACTGGGGTTTAGAACCGGTTAAGGTATGGAAAAACCCTAACCTCACTCTGATACCACTTGTAGGACCGAAAGTAGCGACCAGAGGGGGGGTGAATGGGCGCCTTAAAAATTCTTTCGAATATATGGCCTGTTCCCAACACCCAACGCACCTCAAAAGACTAAGCAGCAGAGTATGAACAGATTGCCTAAGTCTAAAGGTATCTAGCCTAGAAGCAACTGATAGTAAAAACAGAGAAACACCAATATAGTGCTAATAGACAGATAAACATTATACACAAGACATGGCAAGTTAAACTTCTCAATGGATTATCTAAATATAAATAAAGTGAGATGAGAAGTTACTGTTCAAATCTGTCTCCTGTTCGAAACTTGCCGAAGCCTGCTTCGCTGCTCGAAGCCTGCTTTGCTGGTCGAAGCCTGCTTCGGAGGTTAGTGGCGAAGTATGCCGAAGGCTCTTATGAAAGTGCCGAAGGTTTGTTGTCTATCCTAGTTCGAGTATTGGTGAGAGCGAAGTATGCTTCGAAGCTCAGTATGACAGTGTCGAAGCTTGCTTCGAATAGAGTACTTCGAATGCTAGACTTCGAACAGAAAGCTTTGAACAAGCTCACAGAAGACAACTTTCGAAAGAGTAGCGAAGCCCCACACACGACAGAGAAACCAAATCGAAGCCTACACTTTACCTTCGGAGCTAGCAAGATCAACATCGAAGCCAATAGGATTACCTTCGAAGCTAGTAGTAACGAGGTATGACCTTCGAACCACAGACTAGCTTCTAATCGAAGTATGCTGATGTAGACACACAAGAAACAGAAGCCTACAACCACACTTCGAGAAAACAAGCTCCGAACTCACACACTGAGACCTTTGGAACAGACTGCTGCACACTCCGAGCGAAGTCTATCAGAGAGAAACAAGCTTCGAAGCCAGCTTCGAAACCTGTCGAAGTATGGACTTCGAAGAGCTTATGTCGGAGTACCTTCGTACAGACGTTCAAAGTATATCAAGCTGAGAGAGCTCAAGAAGTACTTCGAAGCTAGAAACACAAGAGGCAAAGTGAAGTCGAAGTTCAAATGAAGTCCTCGAGAATGTCAGATCGAAGCCTGCCTCACGGAGCTGAGGGGCTTCGGATAGAGAAGGAGCTTCGCCAGAAACAACCAGAAACGAGACTTTGGCCCTGTCTACATGATCAAAAAGCTACGCAGTAAAAAGTAAGGCTAGAGTACTAGTGTACTGTTGCTACAGGGAAGTAGTACTACTTGCAACAGCAAGAACTAGTACTACTTGCGTGAAGAACAAACGCAACAGAGACACATTCTTAGGAATAAAAACAACAGCACACACCAAACTGAAGCTTCTGATTCAGAGAAATCAATGCACGCACCTCAACAAGAATAGGAGATAGAATCTCACTAGAACAAATAGATCAGAGGGAATGAAGTAAAGAACAAGGCTCGAACAGGAACCTGGCAGCGCACAAATAGAAGCAGGAGAGAGAAAACGCAGGGAGTAAAATGACCCAATAGATTAAAAAGTGAATTCTAGAAGGGTAGTCCAACCCTAGGGATTGGGGCCCTATTTACAGGCTGCCCAAAGACCTAGAATATTCCACCAGCTCCTTAGGGTTTTTACAGATGCTAAAATAAAGGAAATGACTCAACTGCCATTAGGAATTTATACAGACACGACTGATTGACTGTGGGCCTAGAGGTACAGATGACTTATCCGGAAGCTAAGCTTTCGTAGCGACTACGGCTTCTCTTCTGGACAGTCCGATACAGAATCAACGGCTGTCAGTTTTGCGCTGAAACTGACAAAGCCTCCACCGACTTTGCACCAGGTACCCGGATTGGGCTGGCCCGATTCCGCAGCTCTCTCAGCCCGGCAATCACTCACCGCCCGTGTACCTGAGTCAATCATGGTCAACAACCCAGTGGGTCTTCTGCTGCTCCTGGCCCATGTACCCGGATTGGGCCAGCCCGACTTCACAGCCTCCTCTACCCAACAGTCGCTTGCTGCCCATGTACCTGAGTCACACGCGGCCCATGAAACAGCAAATCTCCTCTCTTCTTCTATCCTCTTTGACTATCGTTGACAATGACTCATCACATCTAGAGCCATGAGGCCCACGCTATTCAGCATGGCTCCTCAGCATGTTCCATGCAATACCATATTTGACCTGTGGGGCCTCCTGTCCCATCGGCCTGGAGCCAGCCACTGAGAATGGCACCGACAGACCTCTTTCGAGGTTATTGTTGGGGGAAAATATCTCATCTTCAGGGTTATTGCCAAAGCAGCATGATGACAGCCAACCAGTTCGAAGATTGTCCGAAGGCCATCTTCGAAGGTGCTTGGAACCTGGATCGAAGCCCGAAGGCAGGCATTGGTTCGAAGTATGTCTTCGAACCAAAGCCCTTCAGGATCTTTTCTGCCAGCTAAGATGGAAGACTTATCTTCTATCCTATTAGATTAGTCTTTTACCATTTTAGCCCTATTAAGGAAACCAAATAGTTTCCTTAATGTCGGTTGTAATAAAGGGGTAAATAGGTCTTTTCCTTAATGTTCAGGCCTATAAATACCCCCCATTTCATCCTGTAATAGGGACCGATTACAAGTGAATCAATACACACTTTCGAACTATTCTAAGTTATTATCCTTTCGGAGACTTAGAACAGTTTGCTTCGCAAACATTTCGTTTGTTAGTTTCTTTTCTACAGAAACCTGTTAGCGTAATCTTTTACGCCAACAGTTGGCGCCGTCCGTGGGGAACTTAGTCCAAAAAACTTCGTTCTCTACCAACCTCTTGCATCATGCCTCCTAAGCGGAGCGCACCTCGCAATCCCACTCGGAGGTCCTCTCGGATCTCTGGAGAGATACCCTTCGACACAGTCGAAGTCGGAGGGTCTTCGACTATCCCTCCACCTCAAACTCCGCAAGGGGCTTCTATCCCTCGAGGATACGAAACCTCTCCACCAACCCCTTCCATACTCCGACCGCCCGGAGCCACTCTGCCACCCTCCATTCCGATTCGAACTGATCATACCAGCTCGCAAGACCCGGAAGGTCCTTCCGGAGGAGATGAAGATAGCCTTGGAGACATGGCCACTCAAATGGCCAATCTTCAAGCCGAGGTAGCAAGGTGGCGACAAGAGGCTGCGAACAGGCTTCGCCCTCAAGCCACCCCAGCTATCCCCGAAGTGCACGAAGACGACGATCTTGATTATCCCGAAGCCCCGGAGAATGCTTCTTACGACAATGAATCTCCGTTGCATCCCGAGCTTCAGAAGGTTCGCTTCGATCCGAAGTTCAAAGCTTCGAAGCTTTGCAAGTATGCCGGAGACGAAGATCCTAGTGAGTTTGCACGTTCTTATGCCCTAGCAATCGAGGCTAGTGGCGGAGACAGAGAAACTATGGCGAAGTGCTTCCCGTTAGCCCTTCAAGGAGTGGCGTTGAGATGGTTCTGGTCTTTAAAACCAGGATCAATCACGTCATGGTTACAGTTGAAGAAGAAGTTCATAAGTAACTTTCAGGGCACCTTCGTGCCCCCCATGTCGACAGGAAGCCTTTTCCAAGTGAAACAGCTCCCCGGAGAAACATTGAGGCAGTACTTCAAGCGCTTCGCTCACACGAAGTCGCAAATTCGGGGGCTGTCCACATCCTCGGTGGTTGATGCGGCTCGGGAAGGCGTCAGTCATAAAGGCCTTCTGGATAAATTGCATCGGAAGAGCATCACCACAGTATCACAGTTGATGTCGTACTTCGAGGAGTACTCGAAGTCGGAAGAAGGTTGGCTTCGGAGGACTACTGCTACTTCGACAGTGTTGACAGAAGTTAAAGCAGAGGTGAAGACTTCGGCTCAGCCGCAAGAACCAGTCTCCGAAGTGCAACATGATAGAAGAAGAGGGCAAAAGCACCCTCGCTCTGAAGTCTTAAACATTGCACCCCCACAGAAGTTTGCACCAAGAGCTCCACAGTCTGCGGGGAACAAGTCCAGCGGTTGGAGGCCGCCAGGGAAAACGGCTGGCAAGGGCCAGACCCTTTTTTGCTGTATTCACGGAGAGAATCGAAGCCATGCAACTGACACCTGCAAGGCTATTCTTACCCTTCGGGGAGAATACTTGGAGAGAACTTCGGGTCGAGGTAGTACCGACCGAAGTCCAGCAGCAGCAGTGCGCCCGGAGCCGGTCCAGGCTGTGGCGCGGATAGAAAATTTTGATGCTGCAAGGCATCCTCCGGTGGCCAATGTTATGCCACCTCCGAAGCAAGAAGAAGGGCAAGATAGAGGGAAGAGAGTAGTTCTCCCTATCTCCGGAGGAGGTACCCTCGGAAGCATGTCCAAGAGACAGCGAAGAGAGTACGTTCGAGAAGTAGGCCACATTGGGACTTCGTCATCTGCAGCTGCAATGCCGGAGTGGTCTCATGTTCCAATATCTTTCTCTGCGGAGGATGCAGCTGGTATCAAGTTCCCGCACGCAGATCCATTGGTTATTACTGCTGATATTGCAGGAACAGAAGTCCGAAGGGTGCTAATTGACGGAGGTAGCTCGGCAGATATCATATTTGTGCAAGCCTTCGATCAGTTATGCATTTCCCGGAAGCATCTCCTCCCAGCGGCTCGTCCTCTGCAAGGCTTCGCAGGACCTCCGCTAGATGCACTTGGCCAGATAGGCCTGGAAGTGACCTTCGGAGAAGGTTTACTAGCCCGAACTGAAGAAGTTATCTTTGATGTGGTGGATGCCCCGTATGCTTATAATGTCATCTTTGGGCGAGGCATGCTGAATCAGTTCGGAGCTGTGGCGCATCACAACTACTTGTGCATGAAGATGCCCACACAGTCAGGAGTTCTGACAATCTTCGGAGATCAAGCCATAGCTCGGAGGGCAGAATATGGTCATGGTCCTCCTCTTGATCCGAGGCAAGTAAACAGTGTCCAAGATAATGGAGAAATTTTTTTAGCCTCCTCCGAAGCTTCGAAGAAGTCTTTTCCTAGACCAAGCCCCGAAGGAGAGATTGCAACGAAGGTCATTGTCAAAGATGGTAAAGAATACACCTTTCAATTTGGTAAAGATTTACCTCCCGAAGTTGCAACTTCCTTGGAAAAGGTCGTAGAAGAAAATTTGGATGTCTTCGCTTGGTCTGACGAAGATATCACCGGAGTCGATCGGGATATTATTGAGCACAGCTTGCTTGTAAACCCGAAGGCCCGGCCTGTTCGACAAGGGCTCCGGAAGATGTCCGCAGAGAGAGCTGCTCTAGCTAAGGATGAAGTTGAAAAACTGTTGAAGGCTGGGATTATCAGAGAAGTGGCCCATACAGAATGGTTAGCCAACCCAGTCTTCGTCAGAAAGAAGTCCTCCGGAAAGTGGCGCATGTGCATTGATTTCACATCTTTGAATAAAGCGTGCCCACGTGACCCCTACCCCATGCCCCGAATTGATCAACTAGTTGACTCCACTGCAGGTTCGGAGTTACTAAGCTTCCTCGACGCGTATTCCGGCTATCATCAAATATGGTTGAAGCGCGAAGATGAAATCAAGACGAGCTTTGTAACTCCTTCGGGAGTCTTCTGCTATGTAAGAATGCCCTTCGGCCTAAGAAATGCCGGGGCTACTTTTTCAAGATTAGTTGCTAAGGCTCTAGGTCATCAACTAGGTCGCAATGTGGAGGCCTATATGGATGATATTGTAATAAAGAGTGCTTTAAAGCACCAACATAGCCTAGACTTAGCAGAAACATTCAATAGCCTTCGGGCATGTGGGATCCGCCTTAACCCCGAAAAATGTATATTCGGAGCTAAGGCTGGAAAGTTGTTAGGGTACTTAGTTTCAAGCAGGGGAATTGAAGCTAGCCCTACTCAAATAACTGCGCTGCAGAAGATGGCTCCTCCGGAGAATGTAAAGCAAGTGCAAAAGCTGACAGGACGTCTGGCCGCACTTAGCAGGTTTTTATCAAGGTCTGTGGAGAGGAGCTTGCCAATCTTTAAAGCTTTGAAAGGGTCCGAAGATTTTGCATGGACACCGGAGTGTCAGAAAAGCTTCGAAGATATTAAAGATTATCTCAGCAATCTTGCTACACTTACGGTGCCTATTGCGGACGAAACCCTACTTCTGTATCTTGCAGCCACAGGCTCAGCAGTCAGCGCAGTCCTTGTCAGAGAAGCTGATATCAATGGGAAGTTGGTCCAAAATCCTGTCTATTTTGTATCCGAAGCATTGTCAGGAGCAAAGACAAGATATTCCGAGCTTGAAAAGTTCGTTTATGCTCTGATAATGGCTTCGAGGAAGCTAAGACATTATTTTTTGGCTCATAATGTAATTGTACCAACTTCGTATCCTTTAGGAGATATGCTCCGAAGCAAAGATTCCACTGGAAGAATTGGAAAGTGGGCAGTAGAACTAGCACCCTTCGGTATATCTTTCCTGGCAAGGACAGCTATCAAATCTCAAGTCCTAGCAGACTTCGTAGCAGAGTGGACTCCACCTGCGAAGTTGACTCCGGAGAAATCAGATGACGGAGTTTGGACTATTTACTCTGATGGGGCTTTCCAAGCATCCGGAGCAGGCATTGGGGCAGTATTAATTTCACCATCAGGACAAAGAGCAATGTACTCCGCAAGACTCAACTTTAAGTCTACCAATAATATAGCGGAGTACGAAGGAATTTTATTGGGACTCCGGAAAGCACGTGCTCTAGGGGCTACAAGGATAATTATAAAAACAGATTCTCAGATAGTAGCAGGGCACGTAGACAAAAGTTTTCAAGTCCGACATCCACAGCTTGCAAAGTACTTGGAAGAAATTCGCAAGATCGAAGCACATTTCAAAGGTATTTCCATTCGGAGTATACCAAGAGCTGAAAACGTGCAAGCGGACATTTTAGCGAAGGCTGCTGCCGGAGCTGTGGATGTGCCTGACGAAGCTTTCTATGAGGAGCTCAATATACCTTCGGTGCCACAAGTTGCTTCTGCAGAGATTCTCTGCATTCCTAGTGCAGATTGGAAAGATTCAATCATAGAACTCTTGCAAGGAGGAACAAATTTGCCCGAAGAGCCCCAATTGTCAAGATTAAAGATCAGAGCAAGAAACTATCAGTTAATCAACGGTATATTATACAAGGCCGGAGTATGTTCCCCTCTACTCCGATGTATATCTCAAGCTGAAGGCCAAGAAATTCTTCGAGAAATTCACGAAGGCCTTTGTGGAAGCCATCTAGCCCCTAGAGCTCTGGCAGGAAAAACACTTCGCCAGGGGCTTTATTGGCCCACAATAACAGCTGATGCGGAGAGCTTGGTCCGCACTTGTCAAGGATGCCAGTGGATGGGTCGACGGAGTCATCGCCCACCAACAGCTCTTCAAGTCATTGCTCCAGTATGGCCTATGGCCAGATGGGGTATGGATCTAATTGGTCCCTTTCCGTTAGCAAAGGGAAATCTGAAGTTCGCAGTGGTAGCTATCGAATATTTTTCTAAATGGGTCGAAGCAGAGCCCTTAACAGCTATCACTTCGAATAATGTACAGAAATTCTTCTGGAAGAACATTATTTGCCGGTTCGGAGTGCCTAAATATCTCACAGTTGATAATGGAACACAGTTCGACGCAGAACCCTTCAGGAAGTTTTGCGAAGACCTAGGCATTCAACTATGTTTTGCTGCAGTGAGACATCCTCAGTCGAATGGAGCCGTTGAGCGAGCCAATGGAAATATCTTATCAGGGCTAAATCGAAGAATAGTAGGGTTGTCAAAGGGACTGTGGACTGAAGAGCTTCCGAAGATTCTGTGGTCCATTCGGACTACGCAAACAAGGTCCACAGGTTTTACTTCCGTTCAGACTATTATTCGGAGATGAAGCTATGACTCCAACGGAGCTCAAAGGGGGCTCATTTCGCAGCACCGAACCAGACATCGAAGAAGAAAGACAAGCTTCGTTAGATTTGTCAGAAGAAACAAGGCTTCGAGCTGTAGCCAATTTATCAAAGTATCATCAGCAGACGAAGACTTGGTATGACCCGAAGGTTAAGCTCAGCGAGTTAAGGCCGGGTCATCTTGTTCTACGAAGCATTATAGCACCAGGGAAGTTAGGTAATAAATGGGAAGGTCCATATCTAATCGTCCGCTCAGGGCGCCCTGGTTCATTTAAATTAGCTAATTTAGAAGGTGAAGAGTTAGCACATACTTGGCATGCGGAGCACCTAAAGCGATACTTCGCATAAGGGCTCCTTGTAATTCGCTTGTAATCACCTCTAAATTAATAAAGCATACACCCTGTGGCTTGCCTTCCCCTTGACACTCCTAGTCTCCCGAGCGGACGCGCTGGGACGGAAGTCGTTCGAGAGGGAAGTGTCATCAAGCAGGGCTGTATTTCCGGACTTCGTACCCTTAAAGTCGAAGCCTCCGGTGTGGTGGCTGAAATCCATCCGGAGCCCAAGCTGATACCTTGTAGGCATCCGTAAAAGAGCCAATACCACATTCTACGGAGTCCAAGCTTCGGCTGGTAGACTTCCGTAAAAAGAGCCGAAGGTGGCCAAAATCTGCGGAGTCCAAGCTGCAGCTTGTCAGACTTCCGTAAAAAGAGCCGAAGGTGGCCAAATTCTGCGAAGTCCAAGCTCCGGCTGGTAGACTTCTGCAAAAAAAAGAGCCCAAGTGGCCAAATTCTGCGAAGTCCAAGCTCCGGCTGGTAGACTTCTGCAAAAAAGAGCCCAAGTTGGCCAAATTCTGCGAAGTCCAAGCTCCGGCTGGTAGACTTCTGCACAAATAGTCGAAGGTGACTATAATTTCTGCGAAATCCAAGCTCCGGCTGGTAGATTTCCGCAAAAAACAGTCAAAGCTGACTAAAGCAAAACAAAGATACCAAGTTACCATTCTTCTGACTATAAAGGTCGAAGACATTTCATAAGATTTCAAAAGATCTTTAAAAATGACAGAGGGGCTCCGAACCCCCAAGAAAAATTGTACTCCGAAGTTTTTTCTTTGCGCATAACCATCTTTGAATACAGTTCGAAGTTGCTTATACCCAAAGAGGGGCTAGTAATATGGAGACAATTTTAAATCGGCATTCATTATCGAAATAAATGTATTTACAGATTACATTATGAAAAATTGGTATCTATACCAAGAAGGAATCGGAGACCTCTTCGGTCCCGAGAGCTAGGGGTGGAACGACTAGTTCCAACATCGGAAGTTCTAAGAACTTTACGTTTAACTCTCCTCCTCCCCTTCGAAGCTCTAAAATCCTTCTGTTCTTGTTGAAGCTCGGCCCAAGTTCGAAGCCGTTCGGGGCTTCTCTCCCAGCTTCTAAGATCTTCAGATCTTTTATTTTGGGCTTCACCTTCGTCTTCGGACCAATTAGTGTCTTCAGAAGACGAGGTGTTTGCGTCGCTCTCTTTATCTTCCTCTTTAATATAAGACAATACGTCTTTGATTACTTCGGGCGCAATAACGCCGGAGTCATCTCGAGGGATAAGGAATCGAGGACGTTTATAACTCTTTAGAAGTTCGAAGGTTTTCCACAGTGAGCGAAGTTCGCTGTTAAGCTCTAACACTTCGATATCTTCCATAAGAGGCAAAGCCTAAAAATATGACAAACAAGATTTT
Source organism: Zizania palustris (assembly GCA_019279435.1). Lineage (NCBI taxonomy): Eukaryota > Viridiplantae > Streptophyta > Magnoliopsida > Poales > Poaceae > Zizania > Zizania palustris. The sequence goes on along the minus strand of JAAALK010000285.1, from coordinate 32,724,413 downwards.
CATTGATAAATATTTACAAGCATCAGCTTTACATAATCAAAAAATCCTAAATAATCCTAAACCTGCGGGTTCGGAGGAGGCTGACTGCTCGAAGCTTGGCTCCGAACTTTCTTTTGGCGTTGGCCTTCATCAATCCAAGCCTTGATCGCAGATCGACCTTCGGCTCTCCATGAAGTTTGGAAGGCTCGCCAAGCAGCAGCTACACCTTCGGAAGGTTTTAGAAGTCGGTCGTCGTCGAAGATGATAGAGCCCTCTGCGCTCGGAGTGATTGTTCGGCCCAAATCCTCGTAGTAGCGAAGTATTCCAAGGGCAGACACTTGTCCGGAGAGTTCTCCATAACGTATGCCTGCCGTTTTCATTTGCTTCGCTGCTCCTTGGATCCTCTTTAGCCGGCGCAGCAGAGTTACATTGTCATCCGAAGGTAGTGATCCAGTAGTACCGAAGTACTCCAAGACACCTAACATTTGTTCGATGACCTCCGAAGCCACCTTCTCGGACTTAACCTTTTCTTCAATAAGCACATCCTTGGCCGAAGTTGTTTCAGCCAAAACTCCGGAGATTCTAGCGTTCTCCGTAGTCAAAGCATTCTTTTGAGTCCGGAGTTGGCCAGCCTCTTCTTGTAGCCTTACAAGTGCGGAGCCCTTCGCAGCATCCTCCGTCCGCAGTCTTTCAATCTCCGCTCGAAGCACAATTCTTTCTACTTCGAGCTCTTTCTTTGCAGCCTCCAAGCTTTGCCTAGCCCTTCGCTCTGCTAAGATTACATTGTCCATTTGAGCTACTCGACCTTCGGAGAAGTTAAAATTCCTTTGAAGAGTTTCGTTCTCTTCCCGAAGTTGAGCAATTTCGTTTTCGCTCGATAAAGCTGCAGTGCGGGCTAAGACTGCTTGCTAAGAAAAAAGAAAAAATGAAATAAGAAATTATTCATATGTAATTCGCTATTTGATTCGAAGATGCTTTATACCTGATAAGCTGCTCTTTCCACAGCAAGGTTAAGCTCCGAACCCTTCACTCTGCTTAAGCGGGCTACCAGTTCTGTTTCCCCGACTTGGCGACTGGCTTCACCCAAAGGTTTAACCAAAGTCCCAAGTCCGGTTTTCTCCTCCAAAAATGGAGTTATGAGAGGAAGCAGTGCTAAAGCCTTCTGATCAGCTTTGCTTAGCGAGGATCCGGAGGGCTCTTCCGAGGCCCTTGGAACTTCTGAAGATGGCCTCCCCTCAGTCGATTCACTTTCATCTGTTGACTCAGATGAAGTCGATCCTTGAGCAGGGAGAGGCTCGATGTGTCTTTTTCCTCTTCCAGGCCCCGGTAGAGCAACTCCCGGTTGCGGCCCTGAAGTTGTCGAAGGTCTTTGAATTATATCTTCGAGGGATGCTTCGACAACAGGAGGCTCTGAAAAAAACAAAAATATTACACATTGTATAATTTTGCAAAAATTGATAAGAATTAAGCAACATTTACCTTCAACATTCTCTGGAATATCGAGCACCGGACTGATCGGAGGATCAAAAGTGTAGTCCTCATCCGAATCAGCTGCTAAATCTTGGACTGCAGGAGCATCGTCCTGAAGAGTCCTCGTTACTTCTTCGAGAGTCGAAGCCATAGTGACTTCGACTCCACCTTCATTCACAGGAACTCCGGCCTGAGTTATGTCTTCTTGAACTACCGAAGTCATTGGTTGATCAGCATTGTCTCCAGACTCCGGTATGTTCGCAGGCACTTCGGCCTCAGTTACACCCATAGGGGCTTCAATTTGATCTTCTTGGGTATCAGGAGCTCTTACTTCTTCGATGTTGGTTTGAGGCTCCGGAATACCTGCAGTGTCTTCAATGAGAATACTTCGTTGAGCTGCATCTTCGTCAATTAATCTTACTAGTAAAATACCTTCGTCTTCTTTAGAGCTAGAAACCGAAGCTTTTGAGCTCGAAGGTGCGAGGTTTTTCGGCTTCCGAGCCACCTTCTTCGTCGGAGTCCTTGCGGAGCTGGAGGCTCCAGCTTCGGCTACTCTCTTCTTGGGTCCTTTCTCTTGAGGCACCCAGTCCATCAGAGGGGGCGGAGTTAACTCCAACATTCCCCATACTCTGTTAAATCGCTCCCAACTTCCGACTAATTTGATTCGCCATTCTTTCTCGGACGAAGTTGGGGCACCAAGAATCTTCTCCGAAGCCCTCACAATTTGCTCTGGTGTAATAGGATCTGAAGAAGCTTAAAAAAAATATAATTCGAGTTAGTCTTTCTTCGAAGTAAATATGTACAATGCATGTTGGGTTCGAAGTTACCTGCGGGGCTCGAAGTATAATTGATTTTACGAAGGCCGCCTTCGGAGTCATCTTCGAAGATGATAGGCCAGTTGGCCATCAGTGGAGGAATTTGAAGACCGATGAATTCTTCGGCCAAATCTCGCATACTGAGCCTCCGACTAATTTTTTCAAGCAGGTTCAGGCGGGCTTCGAGCTGACCTTCGTCGGGTTGCACTAGAGCTTCCTTCCGGAATCTGATTTCTTTGAGAGGTCCAGCTAGAGGACTGTTAACTCCGACTTCGGCGTAAAACCACCGCAGCACCCAATCAGTATACCATCTAGCGTTGATGGCCTTAGCAGGGAATCGCAGAGCGTATTCATCTCGAAGCCTAAAATTGATGCTTCCGAAGGCAACCAATACTTTTTCACCTCCGGAGCCTACGGAAGTCTTCGGCTGACAAGTTGCTCTATGCAGTGCTGCGAAGACTTCAGCCCTCCCTTCACAACCTTCGGCTCTCAGAGCCCACTCGAAGATAGCTAATCTAGCTACATCATTCGGAGACAGCTGGGGGAGGGTTACATGAAACAAGTCAAGGACTTCGGCCAAGAAATCTACAGCAGGGAGGCCCAAGCCTGCTTCGAAAAAAGCTTCGAACACTACGACTTCTCCAGGTCTTGGTGATGGGATTGCTTCTTTGCCTGGTCTTCGAACCATTACCCCATTGCTAATCTTACCCCCTGCTATGATTGCCAAGGACTCTCTTTTGCAGGTCGAAGGTCCCAATTCAAAGGACTGATCCAAATATTTGGTCGATGGAGGGCACAGACCTTGGTCATCGGGGATTTGGGGATTTCTCCCCCCTGCCGCCATGGACGTTGCCGCCTGCATCGAGGGTGCCGCCGCCAATGTTGCCGCCGCTGCTGCTGCGGCTGCCTGCTGCCGAGCCAAGGTCGAAGGCGGCGCAGATCCTTTGGTCTTCACCATCGCGATTGCCGGATTAACCCGAGAGAATGGAAACTAGGGCTCAAGAACTTGAAGGCTAGGGTTCAAGAACTCAAAGGGCTCAAAAGGTTTTTGACTGAGAGGAAGCGGTGAAAAGGTAATCGAGTAAGTTCTGGAGTTCTTTATTTATAGCCTAAACTTTCCGTTTGTTACCGTTTGGGCTCTGCCCTTTCGCATTCCCGCCTGTTATTTTCCTCCGAAAATAACGCCTCGTATAACTCCGTTAGAAACAGAAACTAACGGCTATATTTTCTAAGTCCAAAAAGACTTTCGAACTTCCTGAGTCAGTTCTAAGATAGTTCGAAAAGTAATTACCTTATGACTGATTCGAAGTTCATATCTTCATGTATTTCGGAGATAAAACAAAAATCAATAACCCCTATGATTGGTTATCTTTTCTTTCCGTATACTGCTCTCCTAACGTTACAGGTCGAACGGAGAAGCGTATTCGAGGGGCTACTGTTGGGGGAAAATATCTCATCTTCAGGGTTATTGCCAAAGCAGCATGATGACAGCCAACCAGTTCGAAGATTGTCCGAAGGCCATCTTCGAAGGTGCTTGGAACCTGGATCGAAGCCCGAAGGCAGGCATTGGTTCGAAGTATGTCTTCGAACCAAAGCCCTTCAGGATCTTTTCTGCCAGCTAAGATGGAAGACTTATCTTCTATCCTATTAGATTAGTCTTTTACCATTTTAGCCCTATTAAGGAAACCAAATAGTTTCCTTAATGTCGGTTGTAATAAAGGGGTAAATAGGTCTTTTCCTTAATGTTCAGGCCTATAAATACCCCCCATTTCATCCTGTAATAGGGACCGATTACAAGTGAATCAATACACACTTTCGAACTATTCTAAGTTATTATCCTTTCGGAGACTTAGAACAGTTTGCTTCGCAAACATTTCGTTTGTTAGTTTCTTTTCTACAGAAACCTGTTAGCGTAATCTTTTACGCCAACAGTTATACAGTGAACTCGATGGCAAGCCCCGAGTGGGGGCCAGTGGTTGGGTCGCTCGGTTTCCTTCATGGCTGACCGAGAAGGTCGGCTGCTCTAGCCTCGTCGGCCCTTGCGGCTGTGGAGCAGGCCGAGTGTGCTATGGATTCTATAGAAGTCTAGTCTGAGTATAGAGGAGATACGTCAGACCTTGTAGTGGTTCGTGGGCTATAGTGCCACAATAGTCTTCTTGATCAGCCCGTGAAGAGTGTTGACCAGTGTTCTAGATTGGTTTATGAGCGTGTTGTTGACAATTGTAGGACAGAGAGTAGCTACCAGAGGAGGGTGAATAGGCACCTCAAAAAATCTTTTGAATTGATGGCCTTCTCCCAACAACCAACACCCCTCAAGAGATAACCAAAAACTCAGACCAAAAAACATAGATGGAAATAGTGCTATCACTCTCCTATCAAATATGATGTGATTTGACAGTTTCAAAGATCATAAACACTAAAAACAATCTAACCAAAAAAACGATTGATGTCCTAATCAAAAAGACATCACAACAGTATTTAAAGGCAGATAATAGTGCATTTAACTTACAAGCATTTAAGATAGCACAAATAAACTCATCAGCAATACTCAAGCATTTAATTAGATAAAATAAATGAACATGAATAAAAGTGCTCACAGATGATTCAAAATACACTACTGATACAAAGATACATCAATGAACATACATAGTACAATCTGAATAAAAAGCTTGTTGTAAGTTAATTTATCTCAGAATATTCAGGAAGTAAATCTGTAAATACATGTAAATCGAGGAATGATAATCAAAATTACTGTGTGTGCACGAGAATCGAGGAACAAACTCACTGTTTAGCACTGTCCTTGTCGGTTCGTCCACATTGTTCCTGAGGCTCTGCTCACGCTGATCCCTAGCGCTGCTTTGATGGAGAACCACGTGTCGGCGGTCCTCTTTCTTCACACAGTCTCATCGCAGTGGCAAAAAGGGCACACATGTCGAGGAATAGCCAGATTGCTGCCGGACAGAAGCAGCCGGTGGGATTTCCCGAAGAAAAAATCGGCAGCGTCTCCCGCCGCCTGCTGCGACTCTCGCTGCCGCGATGCGCCACACAGAGAAGACCGCCCTTCAGGATGAGAAGAAAAACCGGAGGGTGAGCCAGCGAGAGAATCCCGCAAGAAACTAGCGCAAGAACAGGCGCCTAGAAATTTTGTTGCGGCGGAGAAAATCGAACGAACAAAGGAAAAATTTCTAGATAAAGGAACTATGATTTTTCAATAGATGAGTCGAGAAAATCTAGGGGATACTTTATATAGGCAGTTCAAAAAATAGAAAATACACCTTTACCCCTAAGATAAATTACACATAGACGCAAAAATAAAAATACAGTCCCAACGGACAAAACAGTAAAATCCTATCTACGCATAACTTATCCAGATATGGAGCTTTAGTAGTAGCTACGACTTCACTTCCGGTCAGATCTTCTATCGATGTTTTGTATTGGTGCGTCGGTTTTATGCAAAAACTAACAAAGCATTCGTTGTCTTCGCACCAGGTACCTGGATTGAGCCGATCCAATTTCACGGCTCCATCAACTCAGCAATCGCTCGCCACCCGTTTACCTAAGTCAAACCTGGTCAACAGACCAACGGATCCCCTACCGTTCTTGGCCCATGTACCCAGATTGGGCCGACCTAACTCTGCAGCCCTCTGCCCGGTAGTCGCTCGCCGCCCGTGTATCTGAGTCACACACGACCCAAGATGCAACATGTCTCTCTTCTCATCTTCATCTCCTCTGTTGATTTCCGTTGACAATCACTCATCACTTCTGGAGTCATGAGGCCCATGATCTTTAACATGGCTCCTCAATCTCCCCCTTGATGAGTGCATTGTCAAGATCCTCTCCATCAATGCTTCGTACCTGCAAAACACGTGAAAACATGAAAAATAAAACACAAGAGAACAGAAAATAAGTAAATAAAATAAAAAGTTTAACCTTAACGAGCAAAAGCCAAACAAAAGCCAAAAAATGATCATTATGGTTAAATAGCAAAGAAATCAACAATGATTTCATATAAAAACTCAAACGAGTGCAATCTGTGAATTATCAATAAGGATATCCAAAGAGTAAAGGCAAAAGAGACTAAGACTCCCCTTGAAATAAATCCAGAGAAAGCTAAAACTCCCCCTAAACTCTTCTAAAAGATCAAGTAACACAAAATTTCTCCCCCTTATTGATAACTGGACTCATCAAGTGAAACTAAATGTATTCAAAAGAGACACAAACTCAAACTCCCTCTGAAATGCATCTCTCCCTCAAAATATACAATGAACGCAACTAGGGTGCAAGTGGAGTGTAAAAAGCATGCTTTTCAGATATGATTGACTATAATTACAACATCTAGCAAGTATATCACAAATATTGTCTAAGACATAAGACATGATCAGTGCAATAGATGATATCCAAAGAAAGTCATTAACACACATTTTTAGATTTTTGCAAATAAAAGCATCACCACATTTTCTAGTCGACAAGCAAGGTAAAACATGAGATGCAAAAGCTAGCTGATATCAACCAAGATAAGCATTGTCCAAAACAAAGAGCTTCAACAAACTTGTTATCTTTTTAATTTTCAAGCTTTTTCTTTTCCTTTTTCATTTTTTCCAGGGGTTATTTGCATGTCAACCTTATGCTAACTGACCAAGTCAAGCTTAGACCAGAACAGGACCATTAGAAGCTTAAGACATTGGTCTTAGCATACATTATAATGTCCTAGTTTATACCAAAGTGCTATGGTATGCCGTCCAGAACAATGCAATGTGACACAACAAACCCACCTAGAGCTTTTCACTTAAGCATAAAAGGCATGTATTTTTCATTTTTATAATTTTTATCATTTTATAGAATATTTTCCATGTCAAAAAATACAAATGTAAAAGTTGCATATCTGCATATAAGTAAAGGAACTAGCTACCAGGCATATAAAATAAGATAGCAAAAGCATTAAACCTACACAGGCTAGTTACCAGAAGCAATGGTGATCATTTTTTAATTTTAAAGCATAAAATACATGCATATGACAGATATTAGATATATCATGTGAACTGAAACAAAGTATGATCATCGACATGTATTCAAAAGCATATACTAGTTAGAATGAGTAAAGCAGTTCAATCATATTATAGAAGCAAGCTCAAAGTGTGATATACGAATATGCATGGTATGAACTCACACCGCCGAAGAGCCGCTCGCATCACCGCCGAAGATCCCGCAAGAGCTTCTGCTCAATGGCTCTTGGGGATAAGGAAGAGAAGGGCTCCCCCGAAAACTCCGACGATGACGATGATGAAAAAGTATCCTCCTATGAACAAGAAGTCGTTGATTTACTTGAAGAGAACTGTCATGAGTTGAGGTATCGGGAGAAACTGCTTAGAGGGGCTAAGAAGAGGATAGATGAGCTTGATAGTGAGCTTGCCATGGCCAACGGTAGGATTGAGAGTATATCTTCTTCTCCTTGCTTGGGTGGTAGCAGTGAGTGCCCTAACTGCGAGGTGTTGTTGTGTGACCTGACGACTCTAAAGTCCAGGTACACAGAGAGGGTAGATGAGAGAGATGCTTTGGCCACTGATCTTGAGAGCGCTCAGTTGGAGCTGAAAGATGCTCATGACACTATCGTCGTGCCCTGTGAAGACTGTCCATCCCATTTAGCTAGTTTAGCTAAGCTGAGAGCCAAGAGTGATGAGTAGTTGGGCGAGTTGGAGAGAGTTAGAGCTGAACTGGAGCAGACTAGGCTAGAGCTTAAGACACTGTCAGTTTCACCCACTGTTTGTGAGAATTGCTGGTCTCTAAGATTGGAGATGATCAAGCTAAAAGCTGAAAAGTCTGTCCAAGTCGATAGAGAGTGTGAGATCTGCTTGTCTTAGGTGGAGGTACTAGCTTCCTTGTGAGAGGAGCTAGCTGATGCTTAGAATGAGAATTTTTACCTCCGTCAGATCCTGAGTTGGGTGAGTGCTAGAGAGCCACAGCTCGGCATGATGATCTAGCAGTTCAAGAGGCAGGATGGGTTTGGGGTAGGTTACACTTATACCAAGGCTAATTTTGAGAGTGCCATTAGCTGAGCAGTGGAGTGGAGTAAGATGACTCCTGAACAGAGATATCCCAAGACTCACTCCACTGAGTCTTTCCAGGATAGTCAGCCCAAGGATGGATTATTCCAAGAAAAACCTAAAGCTCCACCCAAGAAGCCCATCTGGATCCCAAAGCCTAAACAACTTCATACTTATCTTGACTCTCTACCTAGACCCTCTCACACCAAAGAGTCTACACCCAACACCACCAAGCCCAAGAACCCCAAGCCTCAACCACATCCCAAGAAGCCTACCTATCACTATGAGTTTTGTCAGAGAGACGGGCATCTTGAGGAGTTTTGCTTCAGGAGGAAGCGGGTTGAGAGAGTAGAGAGAGCTCGAGGTGGGCATGAGCAGTTCTACCAGCAGGGTGGTAGACAGAGAGTCCCTCGATGCGGGGAGAGGCTAGAGGCCAGGCCACGTCGTGTAGGTGGTGGTAGAGGAGACGACTTTCATGCCCGTGCTCCTGAGGGTGGTTTTTGCTTCGGCAGAGCTCCAGGTCATTCTAGATATGTCTTTGGACCTCGTGACCGAGACTTTATGCAGAACCGAGGACCGTTCTTTGAGCCGTGCTTTGGTCCGGACTCTTATGATTATTTATGCTTTCCTTCTTTTGAGTAGATGGCTCGATACCAGTTTAGCTCTTTTGCTAAACTTGGTTGCGAACCATTTGCTCCCACTTATGACCACTGATCATGTAGGATCGAGGACTAGAGGATGTGTGGATCATGGATTCAGGATGCTCTCGCCACATGATGGGACATCGCAGATGGTTCTCTAGCCTCACTTCCCCGAGCTCCAAAGAGTACATCACTTTTGGGAACATTGGTCAAGGGAAGGTACATGACATTGGCTCAATTCACATATCTGATCATTTCTCTTTGAAGAATGTTGCTTTGGTTGGAAACTTGAATTTCAATTTGATCTCTATTTTGCAACTTCTTGAGGATGGTTTGGAGGTTCGATCTAAGAAGGGCATGTCTTCTGTTGTTGATTCTAGATGATCTTTGGTTTGCTAGATCTTATCCTTCGGTAAGTTTTTTCGGAGTGATTTCTCTAGTTCTTTTGGCCCTTCTCGCTGTTTGATTGCTGGATCCTCCTTTGAGCTCTAGAAGTGGTATAGGAGGTTAGGCCATTTGAGGTTTGATCTGCTAGTCAGATTGAGCTCTATGGACCTTATCCGAGGATTGCCCAATCTTAAGATGGAGAAGGATCTAATTTGCCATCCCTGTCGTCATGGGAAAATGGTTGCCGCTTCTCACGCACCTGTGACTCAGGTGATGACTTCGTATCTGGGAGAGCTGTTACACATGGACACTGTTGGTTTAGCTCTAGTACGCTCAGTCGGTGGGAAGTGGTACGCGCTGTGATAGTTGATGATTTTTCTCGATTGTCGTGGGTTTTCTTTTTGGAGTCTAAGGATGAGACTTTTCAGTTTGTTCATGACATGATTTTGAAGCTGAAGAACGAGAATAATGGTCGGATGCGAGCAATTCGCTGTGACAACGGCTCTGAGTTCAAAAACTCTCAGTTCGTCAGCTTTTGTAGTGATCAGGGTCTTGATCATTAGTTTTCTACCACTTACACTACCCCAAAGAACGGCGTTGTGGAACGAAAGAACCGCACGCTGGTCAAGATGGCCAGGACGATGCTCGACGAGCATTAGACTCTTATGCATTTTTGGGCTGAAGCCATGAACACGGCTTGCTATCTGGCCAACCGCATTTTTTCTTAGAGCTTACTTAGGTAAGACTTCATCTGAGTTGCGATTTGGCAGACAGCCCAAGGTGAGTCACTAGGAAGCGTTTGGCTGCAAGTGCTTTGTTCTCAAGAAGGGAGGGCATTTGGACAAGTTTGAGTCTCGTTGCTGGGATGGAGTCTTTCTTGGTTATGCTTTGCATTCTCGAGGCTTCCGTGTTTGGAACTTTGATTCCTAGTAGCTTGTCGAGACTTGCGAGGTTTCTTTTGATGAGTCCATGCCTTCACTAACTCCTTCTTTTGAGCTTTCTAGAGATGATGAGTTTGGAGAGTCCATCTTCGAGGAAGATGATGACATTCCAACTGTTGATGAGTGTGGTCCTTTTGCACTGCCTGCAGACCCCACACCTTCTAAGACTTCGACTGAGGCCGAGGGCAGACCTCTGATCACTTCTTCCACTTCGATCGAGCCCCCTCAATCGAGTCTAGAGGTGCAAGTCGCTGACTCCGATGAGGTGACTTCAGATCACCTAGGATCCCGAGCAGTTCAATGTGATCACCGCTCAGAGCTCATCATTGGTGATCTCACTAAGAGAACATTGCGTTCCTCTGTTGACTCGCTTGCTGTGTTTGCTGAATCTGCTTTTGTTGCCTCTTTTGAGCCTAGAGATGTTTCTCATGCTCTTGATGATTCGAATTGGATAAATGCCATGCAAGAAGAGCTTGAGAACTTTGTTCGCAATCGAGTTTGTACACTGGTCGAGCTGCCACCTGGATGCAACCCCATAGGCACCAAGTGGGTGTTCAAGAACAAGCAAGGTGAAGATGGGGTTGTGGTGCACAACAAAGCTCGCCTAGTTGCCCAGGGTTTTTGCCAGAAAGAGGGTATTGACTTTGATGAGACCTTCGCTCCTTTTGCCTGTCTTGAGTCCATTCGCATTCTTTTGGCATTTGCTGCTTCTAAAGGTTTTTAACTTTTTCAAATGGATGTCACGAGTGCTTTTCTGAATGGGTACATAGAGGAGGAGGTCTATGTTAGGCAGCCCCCCTGTTTTGAAAACCGTAAGTTTCCTCAACATGTTTTCAAATTGCAGAAAGCTTTCTACGGTCTGAAGCAGGCCCCTAGGGCTTGGTATGATCGCCTAAAGCAGTTTTTTTATGGGAAAAGGCTTTGTGATGGGTTCTGTGGACAAAACTCTTTTCTTGCTCTGAGATGGCTTAGATTTATTGATTGCTCAGATTTACGTGGACCACAACATTTTTTGTGGTTCTACTAATGTGCTTGTGTCCAAGTTTTCTAAGCAGATGCACAGTGAGTTTTAGATGAGCCTCATGGGTGAGCTCAAGTATTTCCTAGGAATCCAGATCAAGCAGACCAAGGAAGGCATCTTCATCCACCAGAGTAAGTACACACGAGATATGTTGAAGAAATTCGACTATGGTGGAGAGTTGAAGCCTCAGATGACCCCAATGGGTACATCTGGGGGCCTGGAAAAGGACGAGAGCGGCGTCAAGGTCAACGAGAGAGAGTATCGAGGGATGATCGGATTGCTTCTGTACTTGACGGTGATGAGGCCAGACGTTCAGGTTACCGTGGGACTGTGCGCGTGCTTCCTGTCTTCACCACGCACATCTCATCGGCAGGCTATCAAGCGCATTTTTAGGTACCTTACATATGCGCCCGATCTAGGTCTTTATTATTCAGCATCATCATTTCTTGATTTATCTGGCTTTTCCGACGTTGACTTTGGTGGGTGCTGTCTGGATCGCAAGTCGACTTCCGGAACTTGCCAGTTTCTTGGTTCTTCCCTTGTCTCCTGGTCTTCTCGAAAGCAGTCTGGAGTTGCACTTTCTACCACAAATTCTGAGTAAGTAGCTGCTGCTAGCTGCTGCTCACAGTTGGTTTGGATGATTTCCATGTTGCGAGATTTTGGGTTGTTCTTCCCTGCCAGAGTTCCTTTGTTCTGTGATAGCACTAGCGCGATTAGTGTAGGGAAAAACCCATGTCTCCATTCAAGAACCAAACATATTGATGTGCACATTCACTTTCTGAGGGATCGATATGAGAAAGGTGTCATTGACCTTGTTCATGTTGATACCCATCATCAGTTGGCTGACATTTTCACCAAACCCCTAGATCAGTCTACGTTTGAGCGTTTGCGAGGGGATTTGGGAGTTGTGTATCCTTTTTAGGATATTTTGAGTCAGTTTTCTTTCTTCTTTACTCTTTTCTTGAGTCTTTTTGTGTGTGTTCATATCATGCATATTCACATATCACACTTTGAGCCTGCTTCTGTTATATGATTGATTTGCTTTACTTATTCTAGCTGGTACATGCTTTTGATTAATTGTCAATGATCATGCTTTGCTTCAGTTCACATGATATGTCTGATATTTGTCATATGCATGACTTTTATGCTTTAAAATTGAAAAATGATCACCATTGCTTCTGGTAACTAGCATGTGTAGGCTAAGTGCTCTTGTTATCTTTTACATGCCTGGTAGCTAGTTCCTCACTTAGATGCAGATATGCAACTTGGACATCTATATGCTTTAAAATGGAAAATGTGCTATAAAAATGATAAAAATCAGAAAAATGAAAATCCATGACTTTTTATGCTTAAATTTGAAAAGATCTAGGTGGGTTTGCTTTGTTGCATTGCATTGTTCTGGTCTGCTTACCATAGCACTTTGGTATGAACTAGGATAGTGTAACGTATGCCAAGACCAATGTCTTAAGCTTCTGATGGTCCAGTTCTGGCCTAGGCTTGACTTGGTCGGTTAGCATAAGGTCGACATGCAAATAACCCCTGGCAAAAATGAAAAAGGAAAATAAAAAGCCTGAAAATAAAAAAGATAACAAGTTTGCTGAAGCTCTTTGTTCTGGACAATGCTTATCTTGGTAGATATCAGTTAACTTTTGCATCTCATGTTTTACCTTGCTTGTCGACTAGAAAATGTGGTGATGCTTTTGTTTACAAAAATTGAAAATGCGTGCCAATGACATTCTTTAGATATCATCTGCTGCACTGATCATGTCATGTATCTTAGACAGTATGAGTTTTGTTATACCTGCTAGATGTTGTAATTGTAGTCAATCATATCTGAGAAGCATGCTTTTTACACTCAACCTGCACCCCACTTGCATTCATTGCATATTTTTAAGGGGAGCTGCATTTCAGGGGGAGTTCGAGTCTGTGTCTGTTTAGAGTGCTTTTAGTCTCACTTGATGAGTCCAATTGTCAACAAGGGGGAGCAATTTTCGGTTACTCGATCTTTTAGAAGAGTTTAGTGGGAGTTTTTGGCTTTCTCTAGGATTTGTTTCAGGGGGGAGTTTTTAGTCTCTTTTGCCTTTACTCTTTGGATGTCCTTGTTGATAATTTTGAGATTGCACTCGTTTTTGAGTCTTTATTTTTGGTTAACCATAATGACCGGTTTTCTTGCTTTTGTTCGGCTTTTGGTCATTAGGGTTAAACTTTTATTTTATTTCTTCTTTCTGTCGTCTTGTGTTGTTTTCGTGTTTCCACATGTGCTTGCAGGTTCTGAAGAGCTGATGAAGAGAGTTTTGACAATGCACTCATCAAGGGGGAGATTGAGGAGCCATGTTGAAGAGCATTGGCCTCATGGCTCTAGATGTGTTGAGTGATTGTCAACGGAAGTCAAGAGGACATAAAGAGAAGAGAAGACCTGATGTGTCTGGGCTTCATGTGCCTCAGGTACACGGGTAGCGAGCGACTGTCGGGCAGAGGGGTCGTGAAGTTGGGCTGGCCCAATCTGAGTACATGGGCTAGGAGCAACAGAGGATCCACTGGTCTGTTGACTGGGATTGACTCAGGTACATGGGCGGCGAGCGATTGCTGGGCTAAGGGAGCTGCAGAATCGGGCCGGACCAATCCGGGTACCCGATGCGAAGACGGTGTACACTTTGTCAGTTTCAGCGCAAAACTGACAACCGCTGATTTGGGATATAACCGTTTTGAGGTGAAGCCGTAGTTGCTACGAAAGCTCCGCATTAGGACAAGTTATCTTTATTTAGGTTTTTACTATGGTGCCTTTAGGCCCACAGTCTGTCAGTCGAGTCTGTAAAAAACCCTAAGGTCATTTTGGTCTTTTCCATTTTTATTTTTAGCGTTTGTAAAAAACCTAGGGGTATTTTTGATTTTTCCCATTTATTGGGCCGCATATAAAAAGGCCCCAATACCTATGGTTAAGGTTACCCATTTTCAGAAATCACTTTACCAATCTCAAAAATTTGGGTCACCTTCTCATGTGTTTCTTTTCCGTTTCCTCCTCTGTTCCGGCGCTATCGTCATTCTCTCTGATCGCCGGCCAGTCCCTCAACTTTCCTTCACGCATAACCACCGGCTGCCATTGTTTTATTTTCCTTGGGCAGCAGAAGCCATCGCTGCAGCCTAGCTAGCAGCACTAGCGCTGCAACCTAGCTAGCAGCGTGCAGCCGCCGCCGCATGCGTTTGCGCTGTAGCAGCTAGCACCTAGCAGCTAGCGTTGTAGATAGCGTCTAGTGACAGCAGCTACGCGCGGCACTAGCCTAGCACACGGCAGGAAGCCTGCAGGCGACGTGCAGACACACACAACGCTCTGCTTCGGCAACCGCACATCGTGAGACCTGCAAGCATTTCAACAGCAGCAGCTTCCAGGCAGGAGGGCGGGCAGGCAGCGATTCTGCGTCTAGGCACGAAGATCGAGAGTGCGCATGAACAGTAATCATACTTCCTTTTTTCACGTGAACCTATTTTAATTGTCTCTAGATAGATTTAATTGCTACAAGAAGTTTATTTCAGTGTGCACTATGATTGGTCATTGATTTGTTTCTTTATTGTTAGTGCACTTTATTTTATTTGTAAGAGAACTTCTTCATTACCAGTTATTTTTTTGACTAAATGCCTATGATGATTATCGCTATGATGCTAGGAATGTTCATGAGTTGAATGCACTGTTGATCTGCTTTTAAGCACTGTGTTGGTGTCTTTTTGATTAGGACACCAGTCGTTTTTAGGCTAGATTATTTTTGGACCTGTGAACTGTTTTTGTTTCTGCTAGTTGTTTGTTGAGGTTCGTTGGGTGTTGGGAGAAGGCCATTGATTCGCAAGAATTTTTAGGCGCCCATTCACCCCCCCTCTGGTCGCTACTTTCGGTCCTACATCTGCCATGAAGTGTTGTCTATACTTGTGAGTTTTGTGTTCCCTGTTCTTGCAATGAAATTTCCATTTTATTTTCATTCTATTGCTTGAACTTGTATCTGTAGTTTGCACTGCATGAGTTAATTTTTTTCTTTCCATTTTGTTTTGTGCCAACTAGAGTTTTTGCTCTGTTTCAACGAAGTGTGTTTGTCTCATGTGCGTACGTGTGTTCGCTCTGTGTAAATCGGAGGCTAGTCCTCACTGTTTACTAGCGAAGCACCCTGCAATGTGTCCTTTCGAGGCTTGTTCTTTTCCCATAGACGAAGTCCTTAGTGCAGTCAGTTTTGTGTCTGTTTTCTACACTCTGAAATACGAAGCAAAGTACTAATTACTAGTGCAGAGTATCTGATTAGGGCCCATAGAGGGAAACATACTCGTGCGAAGTACAGTAATGCGAAGCCTGCTCGAAAGCACCTCGTGTGTGGAGCCTGCACTATCTTTGCAAAGTTGCATTTTTGGGTTTCTGAGTGCGAGCGAAGTGTTCTGATCTTCAAACTTTTTCCCTATTCAAAGCCTGTGTTTCGGAATGTGTTCGATACCTCTGAACCAGACACTTTGAAGGGTGTGTTCGAAGCCTCTTCAGCAGAACATAATTTTAAAAGCTCCCATTCACCCCCCTCTGGTCACCTGTTTTGGTCCAACAATTGGTATCAAAGCTTGGTTAAGATCACCAGTTGACCTTAACCGGTTTTGTGATCTTTTGGCGAAAAGGACAGAGTTAGTAAAATACCTCTGTTCGATAGGACTGACATCGCATATTGGAAGGTGCGCTTGGAGGCTTACTTGCTAAGCCAAGGAAATGCAATATGGGAGATTGTGGACTCACAATACTCCATCCCTGAAACCCGCACCACTCATGCAGAAAAATACCAGTATAATTCTAACTCCGAAGCTAGAAATATATTGTTCATTGGCTTGAGAAGCAGTGAGTTTGATAGGGTTCAGCACCTGAGGACGGCAAGGGGAATTTGGACTACACTCACTATTTTTCATGAGGGCTCTACATAGATTAAGGCTAGGCGCTAGAGCACATACAATCAACAGTATCAGCTATTTGTGCAAGGCCCTGGTGAATCTATAGATACCATGTTATCACGCTTTGATGCGATAGTGAGTAACTTGCGATCCAATGGAACGTTTGCTTACAATGACCATGATAGCGCTATCAAGCTTCTATATGCTCTCGATCATAGCATATGGGAAGTGAAGTATCCAGCATTGAGGAGTCCACAGGATATGACACATTGACCTGTGATGAACTCTTTAGCAAGTTGAAGTCCACAAAGATTGCCAAGGCATCTCTAGTAGTGCACAGAAACTCGTTGCCTCAACCCTTGGCTCTAGTTTCTAGCTCTAGCTTTGGCACCACTCCAGAACCAAGCTCATCTGGCACTTGTGTTCTTGTAGGTGGTTTTGTTTTATCCTCCCTGGTCTCTGTCACTAATGAGCGAGTGGATACTCTGGATGATGAAGAACTTTCTCTCATTGCCAGGAGGTTCACCCATTTTCACAATGAGAGACGGGATCAAAGGAGAAGTGGCTTCAGTGGTTGTTTTGAGTGTGTTGACACCTCTCACATAAAGGCCAATTGTCCTAAGCTTAAGAGGAGAGACGAGAGTGAGTGCCCCAAACACCACAAGAAGGAGAGGAAACCCTATGTGAAGGGTAAGCGCGGCAAGGTGGCTAAGAGTGTAGACAAGGCCGCTTCCAGAGCATTTGTCACTGCACTCAGCAACATTGACACTTCCTCAACTGAGGAGTAGAACTCTGATGAAGAGGAAGAGTCTCTAAGGAAGGAGTAGAAGAAGGAGAAGAAGGCAAGAGATTTCACCAGCCTCAGCTTCATGGCCGACATCACTCATAGCAGCGATGAGCTAGACTCATCTGAGGTACCACTATCCTATGACCAGCTTTCCATTAAAGTTGATGACCTGAATGAGGTAGTTCTTCGTAAGGATAGATTACTTGTTCAAGCCGCTAGAGATAGAAAAGATCTTATACTTAGGCCAGAATCTGTTTCTACGATTATGCCATGCTTAAGTCTAAAATTGATGATGTTGAATGTGAATCTTACACTATTGTCATGGGTGAGCTTGCTCAGTTGTGTTCTATGCATGTTAATACTGTTGATGAGCTTGAGACTGCATAGAAGTAGCTTTTGGTGGTGGAGTCTAGACCTATTTCTTCTGATGCTTGTTCAAACTGTTCTTTATTAATTGATAGCATTAATTTGAGAGACAAGCATGTTAGGGAGTTAGAGGCTAGATTGGAGAGTGCCGAGTGTTCTAAGGATGTGCATCCTGTTTGTCCCACCTACATCACCCTTAAGGACCAACTTAGTTTTGCTAGAGGGCAAGTTGAAAAGTTCATGACTGAAAATGAATACCTTCTTTATGTGGTGAACAAATGCACTGAGGGAAAGGGTAGGATGAATTTGCTCTTGGCCAAGATCAAGATGTGTGCTAACAGGGCAAGGTTAGCTCTAGGATTGGGTTTTGAGATAATTCCTCTAGATAGTGAGAACAAAACTATTTTTACCTCACCCACTACCTTAGAGAAATAGATAGCCCAGTTAGACCCTTCACAGAAAATCAAAAGACCTAACAAGCCTCTCAAGAAAATTCCACCTCCTCCAACCAAGAAAAACCCTCAGCAGAAACCCAAGGAGCCTATGAGAATTGCTCCTATGACCTAGGAGAGTGCTCCTAGGAGCGTGTTTCATTGTTCTTACTGTCAGCTGGTGGGTCATTCGGTTGGGTTTTGTTTTCGTCGCATCAAAGATTAGCGATGCTCTCAGTCTTTTATTTTTTAGGACATGCATTACCCTTCTTCAGGTATGCATGAATCTGACTTGTACACACGTCTAGGTTTTGAGGCTCCCCGTGCTTCCCGGAGAGGTTATGTTCCTCGTGGTGTACACCATGTCTCATATGGTGCTATACCACCTGTAGGTGGCTTTGTACCTCGACAAGTTGGGAGACCTCATCGTGTATTTGGGTTGCATCATGTAGGTAGACCTCGCAGTTTGCATCACTCTACTTTCCCTATGCGTAGACAATCTACTTTTACTGTGCCTACTACTCGTATCTCTCACTGCTAGATGGCTCATCATATTTTCACTCACCCTAGAACTGAGCGATCGAGGTTTTCTCGTTTTGTGTAGGCATCAGACCGATGCCCGGAGGGCATGTGGATCATGGACTCCAGTTGTTCGCGCCATATGACCGGGAATGTAGCATGGTTCTCTAGCCTCATCACAACCAAGCAAAAGGAACAAATCACATTCGGCAATGATGAAATGAGTAGAGTGAAAGGTAAATGTGTGGTAAGAATCAACTCAAACTTCACTCTCAAAGATGTTGCTTTGGTTGAAAACTTGGGATACAATTTGCTTTCTGTATCTCAGTTGCTTGATGAGGGCTTCAAAGTGTGATTTCATCATAATACTTCACAAGTACTCAATTTTGATGGTGTGTTGGTTTGTAAGATCTTTAGAGTTGGGAGAGTTTTTGGAGCTAATTTTTCTGAGTCATTTGGTTCTTCTCATTTCTTAGTTGCAAATTATACTTCTGAGCTCTGGAAGTGGCATAGGAGACTACAGCATATGAGCTTTGAGTTGCTAGCTTGCTTGAGTGCCCTAGGTCTGATCCGAGGATTGCCCAAGCTCAAATTTGAGAAGAATTTAGTTTGCGCTTCTTGTCGACATAGGAAAATAATTGTCGCTTCACACTCACCAGTCACTATGGTGATGACTGAACAACCCGGAGAGCTTCTCCATATGGACAATGTAGGTCCTTCTCGGGTTAGTTCCTTAGGTGGCAAGTGGTTTGTTCTTGTCATTGTCGATGATTTCTCTCGCTAATCTTCGTTCTTCTTTCTAGCTAGCAAGGATGAAGTGTTTTCACACTTTCGGAGTTTAGCTTTGAGACTTTTTACCGAACTCCCTAGAGCATTAAAGTTCATTTGAAGTGATAATGGCACCAAGTTCAAAAATAGTCTCTTTGTTGACTTTTACATGCAGCATGGCATAGAACATTAATTCTCTACTCCGCGGGTTCCTCAACAAAACGGTGTTGTTTAGAGAAAGAACCACACTTTAGTTGAGATGGCTAGGATGATGCTCAATGAGCACAGGACTCCTGGAAAGTTTTGGGCTAAGGCCATGAACACTGCTTGTTACATCTCAAACCGAATTTTCATGCGCTCAATCTTGAATTTGACTTCATATGAGCTACGTTTTGGGAGACCGCCCAACGTTACTCATCTTCGAGTATTTGGTTGTCGATGTTTTATCATAAAACATGGGAATTTGGACAAGTTTGAGCCGTATTCTTCTGACGAGATCTTTTTGGGTTATACTACTCATGGTCATTCCTATCGTGTTTTTAATTTGGAAACTAACACTATCATTAAGTCATATGATTTGACTTTTGATGAATCAACCCCTCGTGTTAGCTCTTCTTTTGAACAGGCAAGTGAATACGATATGGAATAGATGATCTTTGAAGATGAAGATCCTGAAGATTTTGAGGATGATCCCCTACTACACTTGACATCGACCTCCGAAGCCGACCCCGCTTCAACCACTTCGGCAAGAGGCCCCTGAAGCCACTACCTCAACATCGGTCATCTTCGACCACTCACTGGCACAAGTTGAGGGGGAGACTGCATCCCACCATGAGGCTCCTCATCACATCCAAAGGATGCATCCTCCTAAGCAGATTATTGGTGAGTTTGATCAAAGGGTAACATGTTCTCATGCTCATTTCATTGATTCTGCTTTTGTTGCTTCTTTCGAGCCTTTAGATGTAAGTCATGCGGTATCTGATTCTAGTTGGATCAATGCCATGCATGAAGAAATTGAAAATTTTGAGAGAAATCAAGTCTAGATGCTTGTAGATCCCTCTCCTAATGTTCATTTCATTGGAACTAAATGGATTTTCAAAAACAAACAAGGGGAGGATGGGTCTATAGTTAGAAACAAAGCTAGACTTGTGGCTCAGGGTTATTCTCAATTAGAAGGGATTGATTTTACAGAAACTTTTTACACCAGCTGCTCGTCTTGAGGCCATTAGAATTTTACTTGTATTTGCAGCATCTCGTGGTTTAAAAATTTATCAAATGGATGTCAAAAGTGCTTTTCTGAATGGCTTCATAGGCAAAGATGTTTATGTAAAACAACCCCTCGATTTTAAAACCCCAAATACCCCCAAAAGTCCTTAAACTTCATAAGGCTCTTTATGGACTCAAGGAGGCTCCTCGAGCTTGGTATGATAGACTTATGTCTTTTCTATTTGAGCGAGGGTATTTGATGGGTTCGGTAGATAAAACCCATTTTACTCTCTAGCATGGCAAAGAGTTCCTCTTAGTTTAGATTTACGTTGACGATATCATCTTTGGTGGATCTTCTCATGCTATTGTTGCCGAGTTTGCAGAAACTATGATTAGAGAGTTCGAGATGTCCATGATGGGTGAACTCACATTTTTCCTTGGTTTGCAAATCAAGAAAAACAAACAAGGTACCTTCGTCCACCAGACAAAGTACACTAAGGACATGCTCAAGAAGTTCGACATGGCTGATGCGAAGCCCCTCGCCACTCCAATGGATACCTCGATGGCATTGGACCCTGACAAAGATGGAGTAGTCGTAGATTAGAAGGAGTTCCAAAGCATGATCGGCTCCCTTCTCTACTTGACTTCTACGAGGCCGAACATAAACTTCGCTATGTGTCTGTGCGCTCGTTTTCAAGCTTCGCCTAGAGCTTCGCACTGCCAAGCGGTAAAGCGCATTCTAAGGTATCTCAATCATACCCTCAAATTTGGCATTTGGTATTTTGCGTCTTCCTCCTTGTGTCTTCGTGGGTATTCAGATGCGGATTTTGCTAGGTGTATAATTGATAAGAAGAGTACCTCTGGTACTTGTCACTTTCTAGGTGCTTCTCTTGTTTGCTGGTCTTCCCACAAATAGTCTAGCGTTGCACAATCTACAGCTAAGGCCAAATATGTTGTTGCAGCTAGATGTTGCTCATAGATTTTGTGGATGGTTTCCACATTGCGGGATTTTGGGGTAGATTATAAGAGTGTTCCACTGTTTTGTGATAACACTAGTGTCATTTGCATTACAAACAACTCGGTTCAGCACTCAAGAACGAAACACATTGATGTGAGATATCATATCCTCAAAGATCACAATGAGAAGGGTGATATTGAGCTTCAATATGTTGATACCTAGAACCAGCTTGCTGAAATTTTTACCAGACCCCTTGATGCATCCCGATTTTCTTATTTGCGTGGGGAACTTGGTATTTGTCATCCTTACGACATTTTGTGAGGGGAGCATGATTTAATTATTTTTCATTGGCTTCCTTATGATTAATTGTTGATGCATTTAGTTGCTTTTATATGCCCTTGCATGATTTTCATTATCATTGTGCTCTCAGCTCTGATTAATATATCTATCTTCATTATGAGCATAATTTTAATTTGCAAAATTCCTAACTTGATCACTGCTTAGTCTTGTGTCTAGCATGTGTTGTGCAGAATTGCTTTAGCTATGTTTTATCTGCCTGATAGCTAGAATCCTTTACTTTGGATGCAAAATTGCAACTTAAAAATAATATTGCTTTTCATAGAATTATCCAAAATTAATACACAACAAAAATCAATATCCATGATTTATGTGAAAAGATCCAGGTAGGTTTGCTTGTTGCACTACTTTATTCTAGACTGCTTACCATAGCACTTTGGTATGAACCGGGATAACTTAGTGTTTGCCAAAATCACTGCCTTAAACTTCCAATGGTTTTTCTTGACCTAGGCTTGGCTTGGTTGGAAAGTATAAGGTAGATCAGCAAATAACCCTTGGCAATATAAAAATAATTGCAAAGTCTAAATCATTTTCTTATCAAGCTTGCTAAATGCTCCATATAATTGGACTTGCTTTCCGGTGTAGAAATTGTTTAGCTTTAGCAGTTATTGCTGTCACTTGTTTAGATGACTCATCTAAGTGCGGAGGGTGGCTCCGGCTGAAGGTACCCCGAGGCAAAGTCCTCAGAGGCGATACACTTTGAAGGGTGACTCCAAAGGACTTCGAAGGATGGCGGACGAAGTCCTCAGGAATGAGGCAAGGCTCCCAATTGTGCTCCGGACGGAGCCACTTGGAAGGACACCTGGCGAACAGTACTAGAAAACACCCCCTGTAGCTACGCCAGAATTAGGGTATAGACACGCTTTATTTCATCTCTATGTCAATATAGACACGCTTTCATAAAGCGTGTTAGAAGCATCTTCGTACGTACCGCGTCAGACCTTGTAGAGATGAATTATTTATGCGTTGCTATGAAAGAAAGAGACAGTCTATAAACACGTTATTTGCATATCTATAAAGTTAGATACAATTTAGTAGACACATGTATAAAATGTTTGTAGTGATGTAGTTACGTAGTATTGCGACATTTCATTCACGTTAATAAATGTAGATACAATTTATAGATACATATACAAATTATGTCTAATAATATAGATGCATTTTATAAGGACGACTTATTGCGCTCTAATAAGTATAGAGACGAATTTGTAGAGGGCGGAACGTGACGTGGCAGATGATGTGGCACGTGACGTGGTAGATGACGTGGCAGATGATGTGGCAAATTACGTGGAAGATGATGTGGCGATTGACGTGGCACGTGACATGGCATATGATATGGCAGGTGACACGTTTTGTATTAACACCACAATGCGTGTTAACAAATGTAGAAACAATATCATAGATACATTATAATTACGCGTATACGGATATAGACATGTTTATGTAGGACCGAAAGTAGCGACCAGAGGGGGGGGGGTGAATGGGCGCCTAAAAATTCTTTCGAATCAATGGCCTGCTCCCAACACCCAACGCACCTCAAAAGACTAAGTAGCAAAGTAAGAACAGATTGCCTAAGTCTAAAGGTATCTAGCCTAGAAGCAACTTATGTTAAAGAACAGAGAAACATTAATGTTGTGCTAATAGGCAGACAAACAAAATATTCAAGACATGGCAGGTCAAACTTCTCAATAAATGATCTAAGGTATATAAAGTGAGATCAGAAGTTACTGTTCAAATTTGTCTCCTGTTCGGAACTTGGCGAAGCCTGCTCTACTGTGTCGAAGCCTGCTTCGGAGGTCAGTGTCAAAGCCTGCTTCGGAGGTCAGTTGCGAAGCTTGCCGAAGGCTGTTGTGAAAGTGCCGAAGGTTGGTTGTCTATCCTAGTTCGAGTGTGGCACAGAGTGAAGTATACTTCGAAGCTTACTTTGGACAACGTACTTCGAAGCTTAACCTTCGAAAGAGTAGCGAAGCCCAACACACGGCAGAAGGATCAAATCGAAGCCTATACTTAACCTTCGAAGCTATCTTGGTCGAGGTATGGCAACCGAAGTTGAGACCTCCGTTCAGAGAATTAACTTCGAAAGACAAGCTCCGAACATACACAATTTGACCTTTGAAAATGACAGCAAGAAAGAACTTTCGTCGAGCAAAGTCTACCGGAAAAACAAGCTTCGGAGCCAACTTCGAAACCTGTCGAAGTATGGACTTCGAAGAGCTCAAGTTGGAGTACCTTCGCACAGTCGTTCGAGGTATGTCAAGCTGACCGCACAAAAACATACTTCGAAGCAGGAAATACCGTACACAAAAGTGAAGTCGAAGTTCAAGCGAAGCCTACTAGGATGTCAGAATGAAGCCTACCTCACGGAGCTGAGGGGCTTCGAACAGAGAGAAGGGGCTTCGCCAGAAATAGTAAGAAAAGGGATTTTGGCCCTGTCAATTCGATCAAAAAGTCACGCAGGAAAAAGCAAGCCTAGAGTACTAGTGTACTGTTGCTACAGTGAAGTAGTACTACTTGCAAACAGCAAGAACTAGTACTCCTCGTGATGAACAAATCGCAGCAAAAGAGAAGCTTCTTCTCAGAGAATAAATTAGCCGCATGCACACAACAGCAAAGATATTAAATGAAGTGTTGTGCACATAAATGCTTCGCACAAAAACAGCCGAAATAAATTCTTCCAGAACAGTGAACGGAATGAATCTCACGAAGAGACAAAAGCACTGCCTTGCGGCGCACACAGAAGCAGGAGAGAGAAAACAGGGAACAAAATGACCCAATAGATTGAAAAGTGAATTCTAGAAGGGGTGACCTAACCCTAGGGATTGGGGCCCTATTTATAGGCTGCCCAATGACCTAGAATATTCCACCAGCCCCTTAGGGTTTTTACAGACTCTAAAAATAAAGGAAAAGACTCAACTGCCCTTAGGAATTTTTACAGACACGACTGACTGACTATGGGCCTAGAGATACAGATGACTTATCCGGAAGCTAAGCTTTCGTAGCGACTACGACTTCTCTTCTGGACAGTCCGATACAGAATCAACGGTTGTTAGTTTTGCGCCGAAACTGACAAAGCCTCCACCGACTTTGCACCAAGTACCCGGATTGGGCCGGCCCGACTCCGCAGCTCTCTCAGCCCGGCAATCGCTCACCGCCCGTGTACCTGAGTCAATCTTGGTCAACAGCCCAGTGGGTCTTCTGCTGCTCCTGGCCCATGTACCCGGATTGGGCCAGCCCGACTTCGCAGCTCTCTCAGCCCGACAGTCGCTCGCTGCCCGTGTACTTGAGTCACACGCGGCCCATGAAACAGTAGATCTCCTTTCTTCATCTGTCCTCTTTGACTATCGTTGACAATGACTCATCACATCTGGAGCCATGAGGCCCACGCTATTCAGCATGGCTCCTCAGTTTAGTAGTTACATCACATTGTGTATTAAGAATTATAGAGACGGTTTATAGATACATATATTTTCATGTGGACTAATATATAATGATTTTTTATTTGCATACATAATTGTAATATATATTTATATTTTATTATCAGATAATGTTTTATAAATAAATGATCTATTGGAAATAATTGACCAACAATTATTTGTTTCACCAAAAATATGGACCAAACAGAATACACACACTACATATTGAAGTCAATCATTATTGCATTCCCTTGATCACTATCAAGCTAATAAGGAAAAGTTGCTAACAATTTCATTTCATTTGACAACTCTGTATCATAAACATGAATCTTTGTAATACATATGCATAAATATTGTAAGAAAGCAATGCACATCATGGCAAATACAAATTTGGTACATGTATTTGCATGGGATGGCATTATTCATGCAAAAGCTTCTCCAAACTGAACATATGTTTAACTCTTGTTCAACAAAACTTCAGCATTATGGTCACCAAGAGTGTTGGCTCATCATTTCAGTGTGAATCTTTTCCCTGTAAACCACATGGCTTCAGGTTCTTGTACATAGCAAATTTATCCTTTAGCTGCACTCGAGGACATCACAGATTGTACCATAGAAATAATTGGCACAGAATCATCTATGACCTGAAAAATTCTTAATATGTGTTATTATATAACCCATGCCATAAATCATATGTAGGGGAATGCAAAGTGGAAGTCGAAATGAAGTATTTTTCAGATATCAACATATTTTAGGGGAAAAGAAACATTGAATTTGCAGGTGTACTAATAGCAGCAACATCAACTGTCTTACCTAGCAAATAACCATAAATTGAACTGGAGCAAAGAAACTTATACATATGAGTGTTTTAGAGAATGAGTTTATCAAAAAACTGTAGTGAGGCCTAACAAATGAGGGGTGATAAATAAACATAATCTGATGAAGTTATATCGACAAATTTCAATTATTCAAGCACAACAGAGAAAGGAAACTAATAACATATTATAAGTAACTTAGTGATCAACATGAAATTAAATGGCAGGAAGGCAAGAATGATAAAGAAAAAACTAACCATTGAAACATTAGTCCTCTTGTCCACACCTTTCCATGAACTGTGCCAAGTGCATGGTATACTATATGTAGGAAAATGGCCACAATATCAAACCAAAAAAGTGAGCAAAGCAGATTTTCTATTTGGATAATAATTTGCAAATAAATGATATGATGAGTACTTTGAACCAACTAGTGCAGTAATTAAGTTATTGTGAACAAGACTATTGCCTTGATAAAGAAACATAGAAATAGTGACTATCACACAAATATTTGTAAATTTATTTCACTAACAAATATAAACTATGCTTCATTCTCCATTCTTGCTGGGTTCCATTGTAATTTTCTTCACCTGCAATGGGACATGAGGTTAGATGAATACCACAAGTTGAAGATATTACGAAATTGAAGCTTTATTCTTTAGAAAAAATCTTACATGTGAACGGGGCCAAGGTATAGTATAACCAATAGCATCTACTAGTTTACGAATCTCAAAAATAGGTCTAGGTATAAGCTCATCTCCTTTATTTCTAACATCAACGTTTTCAAGACCTTCAACATAAACCCCAACGTATTCCTTTCCAAGCATGGTTCCTCCAATCTCTCGTTTGCAATCAGTTGTCACCAACCGTGCTTTGGCCACAATTCTTCCTTTGTTTCTTAGGGAAATAAGATAGATTGGAGAACGGCTCTACCATTTTGCAAAACAAGAAGGTAAGAGTTTTGTAATTTAAATAATTTAATTACAAAAGAAATAAGCATAATAGAAGCATACCGAATCAGATTGGCTCAAACTAGGGGCTTTAACTCTTCGAGTCCTCTAGAATAAACATAACTTATATTAGTCAAAATACATCATCAGTAAAATAAGTTCAGCCAATATAGATTAACATTGCAATGTTAGTGTAGACATACCATGTTTGTCAATATGGGATCTTGGGAAATATTTGTGGCTGCATTAACATAGTTACCTTCATGAACAAAACTATGAATTTGTTCCTCCTGTAGTAAACAAGAGACAAACAAGGAACATAACACATGACTTATAAGCATGTTCAAATGTTGGGAATTAAATTACATAATTACTGTGAGATTTAGTTTGCATGATGTACTGCATACCGTTGCAACCACATGGTCAGTAGGTAAAGGCGTACGGTCTTCGGTGGATGTATCATGCTGCAAAGTATAATAAACCATATTACATAATCCATTAGTATAAACTTTAATAGTAATGATGTAGATGAGTACATATGACAGAAAGTAGGTGATCTATTACCTGCACTTCATTTGTCGGAGAGTGCACATTACCAATTGTGTGCGCAGGGCTGTCATCAGTATGACTTTCTATTTCTACAGGTTCATCCTTGAAAAAAACAAGTAAGAGAAGGAGGGCTTACTTGTAATCACTGCTATCAAAGAGAAAAAATATGTAGTTGCCATTCTGAAAAAGAAACAAATGCTTACTTCATCATCGTGTAGATTGGCTACCATTTCTTTTATGAAATCCTCTTCAGGAAACTTTTTTTATCATGAAACCAAGCCAGTGCTTCATGAAAACCACCCATGTGTTTCATCTTATTCTCCATTTCATTTAGTTTATCTTGGTACCTTCTTTCTTCCTCAATTTGAGTGACAAAAGTTAGACCTTGGGACACTCAAACTTCACTTCAGAACTTATCATCATAGTACCCTCGTGCTTTTAACTCCTTAGCAACAATCCCATTGAAGACCTCATGAAAATGTTGCACTGAAAGATTACCATTGTTCATTTGTTGCCTTTTTTCTAATTCCTCATATGATGCATTCTATAGAAATAAAAATAGTGCGAGGTCAAAAATGGTAAACATAAATTCAGATCGAACATAAATGCTTAGGATCAGAAAATGTACCATTAGTGCATCCACTTTGTGAGTAGTGAATCTGCCATTCTTTTTCTTGTGAGCAGCCTCCCATAATTCAAGCCTATTAATCTTCCTTTTATGGTTAACTTCCTGCACAACATACAAAAGTGAGGCTCATTACAGATCTAAATTAGATGAATGTGAATGCAAGAAGTAACTTGGGATGAATATATCCCACCATCTCTTTTTAAGCCTAGCATGGCTTTTTCTCCCAGATGTGTGTGCATTTTTCTGTTCTTTTGCGATCCTAGAGTTTATCGCACATACTTTCTGCAAATAAAAGAGTGATGAAGTGATGTTACACTTGTTACTTTCATCATGCATATAAATGATGAATAAAAGGGTGGTACCTTATGTAAGCACATGTGGAATTTAAATCAAACAAATCATGCTTAATTTAAAAGACAATTACATTACAGCTTATGCTTCAAGAAATCAAACCACGACAATAAATAACAAGGAAGCTCAATCATATCATACATTTACATTACATCATGGTTGTAAAAAACTGTAACAACAATTTACCAACTATGATCATGGACCGGCCCTTAATTTGAGGATATATTCACTAGCTTTCTTCCCCAATTAAACCCCTCAGAGATTACACATGGACTTAAAGTCCAATAATCCATCATCTAAATGATGTTGCTCCTTTTTTAAACTCGATTTGATAATTGACGACAGTGCACACATATACTACACTAGTACAGGGAAAAAAGGGGTCTCCATTGTAGAGAGAAGCAAACATCCACGTAGTTGTAGGTGGAGGATCGAGCAACAGGGCCACCGACCTGGTGTATGTTGATGATGACGGTGACCTGGGCAACCTGTGAATCTCGGTGGCACGTCTCGTGAGCAGAGAGAGGGAGGGGCGGTGCAACGGAGGGAGGGGCGGCGTGGTGTAGTGATCAGAGGGAGGGGTGGTGCGGCATAGTACGCGGAGTGAGGGGTGGTGCGACGCAATGCGCGGAGGGAGGGAGCGGCGCGTTGCGTCTCCGGTGGCAGCATGGGCTGATGAAGCCGACCAGGAGGCGGCGGGGCACGTTCGAGGGAGGGCACGGTAGCGGCTGCGCTAAAACAGGATAAACCATGATTGCGATTCAGTTTTAATAGTGGCAGAGGCTAATAATATGTTTATATGGTTTGTCCCGTGAATAGATCACAAATATGCTCCTAACTCAATGGTAAGGCTGCGTTGCTCTAAAGCTCTCAACCCGGGTTCAAATCCAATGGGGCACATTTTTTTAATTTCGGTTGTACACAATTTTTAGTACATGCTATTTATGCTTATAAGCATGTCAAACTTTGTATCAATTTGTATAGATGCTTATAAGCATCTATACCTAGCTATAAACAATTTTCTGATACGCTTTAAACTGTGTCAAGAGGATAATGACACCTCAAAGCGCGTCTATGTCCGTGTCAGGTTTTTTTATGGTTATTTGATACGCTTTACAACTAATCTACATGCTTTTTCGCGGTTGACAGCATGTTATACTTTGTATCAATTTGCTACCCTTTTCAAATCAAGTTAGAAAGCATCTATACCTAGCTATAAACAAATGTTTCATACGCTTTACAATGTCTCTATGGGATAATGATGCTTTAAATCATGTCTAACTTCGTGTCCTTTTGAGACGACTTCAATAGCGTGTTAAAAAATATATTTATACGACTTATAACACTATAAGCGTGTCTAATATCGTAACAATCGGACACATTTTTCAAATCGTGTCAAAAAACATCTTTACATGTCAACGTATAGATGCTTTTAATGGCGTTACTACTATAGCGTATCTACAATGGGTTTTCTAGTAGTGGAAGGTTTTAGAAGTCGAGGTGCACCGAAGGCATGGTCCAGATAAGGTTCTTTAGGAGTGTGCTCTGGGCAGAGACACTACAGAGCGCTTATGGAGGTGCTTCAAGCGGAGGCCTTGGAAGGAGGAACTTCAGAAGGTGGCGAAGGTAATTCAAAGGTGGGGCTTCGGAGTGTGGATGACATGATGTACTTCGGCAATGCATGGCTTCGGTACATGGACTAACGGAGTTTGAGTGGTGAGTAGCTGTGAAGTAGTGGGGTCCACTTCTGTGGCACCCCAATTTACGAATCGGAACATTATTGGATTTCCAAAGAAAAACAATAATACAAGAGGTTCATACGATAAGTATTCATTGTACGCAGACCATATTATTACATCAGAGTTAAATAAAAACAATAATAAAAGTAAACAGCATGATGAACGCCTTCTTCAAGATCTTTCCACTTGACTGGGTCGCTACTCCAGACCATCCTCGTAGTAGGCATCCTCTGAATGGTATGTCCAACGGGTATGTGTACAAAAAGTACTCAACAAGCCACCACAAATGCAAGTAATAATGCAAGATAATAACAAAGGAAGGATAATTGGCTAAAAGTGCGGAAAAGTACATTTTTCAGTTATTGCATTACGTGTAGACAAATTTAATCATGCGGAATAATAAACATGAGCATCAATATACCATCTAACTCGAGGAGTACATTTTCCCTCCTCGCGCAACAGTCCTTACATATCAAACCATCATGCACGTACATATACAAGTAAACTAACTGTGGGATGTCACGCAACCCGCCCTTTACCGTGGGCTCGGCTTTTCTAAAAGATTTATGACTCTGATCAGAGGTGTAGTACTGTACCCACAAGGCACACACTCATCCCAAACACCAAAGTATAACGAGATGACCCATACTACGGGAACTCGTGCCAAAACTTTAGCATGAAATGCTCCAAGCGATAACCACCCGCTCTAGGTTTCGCCAGCGCGCTGGGCCGCATCCCGGCTAACGTCGCACCCCCTTTTGTGCCACGTCGGTAAAGCCACCCGCAGGTGCAGCTTGAACCATCTCTAAATGGTGGCCTCGGTTTGGAACACTCCATACCTTAGTTAGGACTTACCCATTAGACTTGTGGTTAGTACGGAAGTGTATTGCAATGGATCACTCAGACCGATCCTTATAGTACCCCGGGTGCTACCGACAAATGTCCTAACTTGCACCCGGAACCCACCATGCATACACTCTCAACCATAACTCTATCACCAACAGCATTCCAGAGATAAGAGTAACGGCGATGGCGAGCGATTCCGGTGACGGCGAGGGTTATCTGGCCTAAGCTAAAAACATAAAGAGGGAACTATGGGGAACACGAGGGTACCCTTGCGGTGGTCCGAGGTCGATGGGGCATGGCTGGTGACGAGGGGAGGCGGCGAAGTCATTCGGGTCCTTGTCGGCGATGGGGATCTGGTGGGGTTCGTCGCCGGCAGAGGGATGGCCGAGGTCAGTGAGGTCTTGGCGGTCACGGAGGTGCGGTCGACAGCGGACGAAGAGGGACTCCGGTGACGGCGAACAACAAAGGAGCGTTAAAACATGGAGTACGTGTGTTCGGTTCGATCTTGCAACGTGTGAGCATGGGGGTTGAATGCAGGGTACCAGGGGGTATAAATAGGGTCGTTGGCGGGGGCAGAGGGGGCGCAATTACGGGAGGCCGAGAGTAAAAACTCTCTTCAACGCCGGCGACCTCTTTCCTTGCATGCGCGCGCTCGATCCGGGGTGACGACGCTTGAAATAAAAGGGGGAAAACAGTCGTCCGAGCACGGGGGACCGTTTAATGGCATCGAATTAGCCGACGAGGCGGATCCGAGGCGGGGTCATCGGCCGGCGCGATTTGGGGGCAGTGGCAGGAGATGGACGACGTGTCCGACAGGTGGGCCAAGGCGGTCAGCGGGCACGAACGCACGAGTGCGGTGGCTGACGGGTGGGGTTGGGCATCGGCCGAGAGAGGGATCAGTTGGCGCCGACAGGTGGGGCCAGGGTGTCGGGTGCGCGTGCGCGGAGAGAAGAGCTCGCTGACAAGCGGGGCCCGGGTGTCAGTCCGAGGCGCGTGGGGGTAACGGGCTGGGCTGGCCGGGAGAGAGAGAAAGGGAGGGGGAGGGCCCATTACTGTTTAAATGCTTTTCTGAATAAAAACAATTACAGAAAATGGAGTAAAATATTTGGGCTACTTCCAAGGTTGATAAAAAATAATAAAAATTCTCAAAAATATATCTTGGCCTTGGGATCATATACAAAAGTTTATAGTCCCTGGTTTGGTCATTTCATCTAGGTTCTAGTTCAAAAAGGTTAAGGAGGGCATTAAAGGTATTTCTAAAACAAATAATTCCAGGAAAATAGATTAATTGATATTTTTATTTCTTTGAAAATTTGGGGTCTTACAAACCTATCCCCCTTACAAGGAATCTCGTCCTCGAGATTGGAACGCTACTCGAATAGCTCGGGGTATTGGGCTATCAACTCGTCTTCTTTTCCCCATGTGGCTTCTTCAACGGGGTGGTTGTCCCACTTAACCTTGCAGAAGCGAACCACACGGCTCCTGGTTACTCTTTCCTTAGTCTCCAGGATCTTGACGGGTTTCTCGATGTAGGTCAAATCCTCTTGGACGTTGAGTTGTTGGAGGTCGGCTTGCTCGGCGGGCACACGAAGACACTTCTTCGGCTGAGAGACGTGGAACACATCGTGAACTCCTGCCAAGGATGGAGGCAGTTCTAGTTGATATGCCACTTCTCCTTGCCGTCGGAGGATCTGAAAAGGTCTGACATAGCGGGGTGCTAGCTTGCCTCTCATGTTGAACCTTTGTGTGCCACGAAGGGGAGTGACTCGGAGGTAGACATAATCACACTCCTCAAAGGTTAGGTGTGGCGGGATCCTCTTGGGGCGAGGGGCAGGCTCGCGGATGGGCTTCCTCTTCCTCGGGATGAGGGGAACCATCTCCACAATGTCCTTCTGTAGCTGAATAATCTTGCACTGCAGCTCGCCGTTCTGTTGGATCAAGTTCTTCATCTCCTCATGAAGGAACTCAACCGCCTCATGGTGCTCATCGGTGTCGAGCACGGCCTCAGTATGGAGGTCGTCCATGGCCTGAAGAAGACGCGACTGCCGGGCCATGACCGGATCACGAACGGAGTGAACTCCGAGGTATATACTACGGTAGGCACTGGGAGTGTGCTTCGGCACAAGCCGAAAATACGAGTTCTGAAGACGATCATCATAGATCATCCTCAACTCCATAAGGGCTTGGAGGGCGACGCGTTGGCACGCGACGTCAAAAGTCGGGCCCCTAAGTGCTGTCGTGTAGGGCGGCAGGTGCTCTCCGGATCCTTGGATGGTGAGCGAGACGTCGCAAGGTCCGGCGAATTCCTCCAGGTACACCCCCTGGAATTCGGGCTCGAAGAGGAACCCAAGGAAGGTGAGCATCATGTGGAGCTCCCTGATGAAGCCCTCGTAGTGGCGGCAGTATCTGTGTACTTGGTAGACTGGCATCTACAAAACAACAAGTTGAAGAAAAGTGAGGGGAGGAACAAAGTTTATAAAGTAGGTTTTTGGGAAATAAATTTTCTACAGCTAATGGCTAGGCTGGTCCGTTTGGCTTCGTATAGTCAAGTCGGCTCTGATACCATCGTGTGGCGCCCCAATTTACCGAATCGGAACATTATTGGATTTCCAAAGAAAAACAATAATACACGAGGTTCATCATGCGACAATCGTACATACGATAAGTAGTCACGGTACGCAGACCATATTATTACATCAGAGTTAAATAAAAACAATAATAAAAGTAAACATCATGACGAACGCCTTCTTCAAGATCTTTCCACTTGACTGGGTCGCTACTCCAGACCATCCTCGTAGTAGGCATCCTCTGAATGGTGTGTCCAACGGGTATGAGTACAAAAAGTACTCAACAAGCCACCGCAAATGCAAGTAATAATGCAAGATAATAACAAAGGAAGGATAATTGCCTAAAAGTGCGGAAAAGTACATTTTTCAGTTATTGCATTTAGTGTAGACAAATTTAATCATGCGGAATAATAAACATGAGCATCAATATACCATCTAACTCGAGGAGTACGTTTTCCCTCCTCGCGCAATAGTCCTTACATGTAAAACCATCATGCACATACATATAAAAGTAAACTAACTGTGGGATGTCACGCAACCCGCCCTTGACCGTGGGCTCGGCTTTTCGAAAAGATTTATGACTCTGATCAGAGGCGTACTACTGTACCCACAAGGCACGCACTCATCCCAAACACCAAAGTGGAACGAGATGACCCATACCACGGGAACTCGTGCCAAAACTTCAGCATGAAATGCTCCAAATAATAACCACCCGCTCTAGGTTTCGCCGGCGCGCCGGGCCGCATCCCGGCTAATGTCGCACCACCTTTTGCGCCACGTCGGTAAAGCCACCCGCAGGTGAAGCTTGACCCATCTCCAAATGGTGGCCTCGGTTTGGAACAATCCATACCTTAGTTAGGACTTACCCATTAGACTTGTGGTTAGTACGGAAGTGTATTGCAACGGATCCCTTAGACCGGTCCTTATAGTGCCCCGGGTGCTACCGACCAATGTCCTAGCTTGCCCCCAGAACCCACCATGCATACACTCTCAACCATAACTCTATCACCAATAGCATTCTAGAGATAAGAGTAACGGGGATCATATAATAGATTCTAATCGCTACGACTCATTTTTAATCCTATAGCAATCGTGTCAATACATTGGACACTAACTAATAATACTAATCATTTGGTGACAAGGAGGTTAGGCGAGATAGCATGGCTTGGGTTGCACATCAAGGTAGGGGGATCCTAAATAAATATATTGTAAGGGTTCCATTTGACTAATGCATATATATCCTATGTGTTTTCGTGATAGTTTAATAAAACATGGGTTCAACATGCTCAAGAGTAGTTTGGTAACTTGCCTTGTTCAGCGAGAGGGGAGGGAGGAACTTCGTGAAAATATTACGGCTCCTCGGCGACGTCGTAGTCTTCCCAATATAAATAAAGTAATATAAATACAACATTCAATCAAACAATCCAAAACCACACAATAAGCATATAGGCTTTGCTTGGGTCAATTTAAAGAAAACCAAGTTATTAAGTTTCTGAAATTCATTTTATGAACAATTTAAAATGAACTATAATGTAATATGGTCCTTTATAAAAGGGGTTTTAATTGTGAATAAACTCATTTTAAGTTTTCTAATTAATTTAAAATAAGGACTTCAGAGAAAACTTAGTGGTTTCATTAAATTAACAGGAAATGAATAAATATAATTTTTGCTGAAATTTAAATAATTAATTTGTAATATACTCTAAGGGCATTTGAATAATTTATTAAATAAGGGTGAAATATTCAAAGTAAGTATACTGTTTTTATTCTATGAACATGTAGAGAATAATATTACAAATTTTCTGGAATTGAAATGGTAATTTTTGAAGTTAAAATGCGCAAGATATGAATTTTGGAAGTTTAAAAGCATTTTTGGAATTTAATTTAAACCAAAAACAACCTCGGGTCCACGGTGAGCCGAGTCCACCGGGCACCCGCGCACTGTGCGCGTGCGCCGGATCAAGATCCACTGTTGGATCGCGATCGAGCGGCCACGGGCTAGGCAGTGGAGTTAAAATGACGTGGACGACTGAGATTAAAACGTTGAACCGGTACGCATCGTGCGGTCCAGATGCGATGTGGGATTTAAAATCTAGCAAACGGCCCAGATTAAAACATAACGCTTCGCCAGGATCTAACGGATTCGATTAAACCGCACGAGAGGTTTAATCACCACCGTCAGATCCAGATCGCATGGTCGCGATTGAATCCGACACAGCACGTGTCGGCAGTGGTAAAGTACCCGTATTCCCCGACTCCGGCGACGCGACGGCGAGTGATTCCAGCGATGGCGAGGGGTTATCCGGCCTAACTAAAGCTAAAAACGTAAAGAGGGAACTACGGGGAACACGAGGGTACTCTTGCGGTGGTCTGAGGTCGATGGGGCGTGGCAGGCAACGAGGGGAGGCGGCGAAGTCGTTCGGGCCCTTGTCGGCGATGGGGATCTGGCGGGGTTCGTCGTCGGCGGAGGGGTAGCCGAGGTCGGTGAGGTCTTGGCGGTCATGGAGGTGCGGTCGGCGCAGACGGAGAGGGACTCCGGCGACGGCGAATGATGGCTGGAGTGCGGGCGGCGGAGGAGTGTTAAAACATGGAGTACGTGCGTTCAGTTTGATCTTGCAGCGTGTGAGCATGGGGGTTGAACGCGGGCTACTAGGGGGTATAAATAGGATCGTCGGCGGGGGCAGAGGGGGCACGATTGGAGGAGGCCGAGAGTAAAAACTCTCTTCAATGCCGGCGAGCTCTTTCCTTGCATGCGCGCGCTCGATCCGGGGCGACGACGCGTGAAATAAAAGGGTGAAAACGGTCGGCCGAGTGCGGGGGACCGTTGAATGGCGTCGAATTAATGGGGGAGGGGCCGGCGAGGCGGATCCGAGGCGGGGTCGTCAGCCGGTGCGATTTGGGGACGGTGGTGGGAGGTGGACGACCGGTCTGACAGGTAGGCCAAGGCAGTCAGCGGGCGCGAGCGCACGAGTGCGGTGGCTGATGGGTGGGGTCGGGCATCGGCCGAGAGAGGGATCGGTTGGCGCCGACAGGTGGGGCCAGGGTGTCGGGTGCGCGTGCGCGGAGAGAAGGGCTCACTGACAAGCGGGGCCCGGGTGTCAGTCTGAGGTGCGCGGGGGTAACGGGCTGGGCCGGCCGGGAGAGAGAGAAAGGGAGGGGAGGGCCCTTTACTGTTTAAATGCTTTTCTGAATAAAAACAATTACAGAAAAGGTATTAAAATATTTGGGCTACTTCCAAGGTTGATAAAAAATTGTAAAAATTCTCAAAATTATATCTTGGCCTTGGGATCATATACAAAATTTTCTAGTCCCTGGTTTGGTCATTTCATCTAGGTTCTAGTTCAAAAATATTAAGGATGGCATTAAAGGTATTTCTAAAACAAACAATTCCAGGAAAATAGATTAATTGATATTTTTATTTCTTTGAAAATTTGGGGTGTTACAACTTTGGAGGTGATGGTGCGAAGGCTCAAGGGCTTTGACGGCTTCGGCTCAAAACCATCAATGTATTGAAGACTGACTTCGGTGAAGAGAAGGCCTTCGGGTTTGGAGCGTGTCACCGAAGCCTCTACACACTTCGTGTGCGAAGGGGGCTCCAGAAGATTCCACTTTGCAACAGCTGATCTTGTCTGCTCTGCAAAAGCCGATGTTGTCTCCTTTGCGATGCTGACAAAAGGAGCTTCCAATAAAGTAGACTACCATTTGTACCCCGGTGTCCGGCTAAGACAAAATGATGTAAACCCTAGGGGTATTGTAGTCTATTCACAAGTCAGATTAGTGCCTATAAAATGAGAGGCAGGCTAGGGGCTAGGGCAAAACTATGCACTCCATTTTAGAACCTTATGTTTTCCCTGTAGCTTTGGCCAGCCGCCACAAAGTATTCTCTGCACTTGTGAGTTTTATGTTCCCTGTTCTTGCAATGAAATTTCCATTCTGCTTTCCTTCTATTGCTTGAACTTGTATCTGTAGTTTGCAGTGCATGAGTTATGTTTTTCTGCTTTCCATTTCGTTATGTGCCAACGAGAGTTTTTGCTCTGTTTCAACGAAGTGTGTTTGTAAATCGAAGGCTAGTCCTCACTGTTTACTAGCAAAGCACCCTACAAAGTGTCCTTTTGAGGCTTGTTCTCTTCCCATAGACAAAGTCCTTAGTGCAGTCAGTTTTGTGTCTGTTTTCTGCACTCCAAAATACAAAGCCTAGTAATAATTACTAGTGCAGAGTATCTGATCGGAGCCCATAGAGGGAAACATACTCGTGTGAAGTATAGTAGTGCGAATTCTACTCGAAAGCACCTCGTGTGCGGAACCTGCACTATCTTTGCAGAGTTGCATTTTGGGGTTTCTGAGTGCGAGCGAATTGTTCTGATCCTTGAACTTTTACCCTATTCGAAGCCTATGTTTGGAGTGTGTTTGATACCTCCGAACTAAACACTTCGAAAGGTGTGTTCGAAGCCTATTCAGCAGAACAGAATTTTAAAAGCTCCCATTCAGCCCCTCTAGTCGCTTGTTTCGGCCCAATAGCATACGCTCAGAAAACATGGACACGAGATCATTAGTAAAACTACCAAAAATAATGTCATCCACGTAAATCTGAGCAATCAAAAAATCAGAGCCAACTATAAGGAAGAAAAGAGTTTTGTCCACAAAACCCATCACAAAGTCATTCCCCAACAAAAATTGCTTTAAACAATCATACCAAGCCTTTGGAGTTTGCTTAAGACTATATAAAACATTCTGCAACTTGAAAACATGTCAAGGAAACTTAGGGTTTTCAAAACCAGGGCGCTACCTAACATAGACCTCCTCTATATACCCGTTCAGAAAAGCACTCATGACATACATTTGAAAAAGCATAAAACATTTCGAAGCAACGAATGCCAAAAGTATGAGAATGGACTCAAGATAGGCAATAGGGGTGAAAGTCTCCTCCAAATCAATACCCTCCTTCTAGCAAAACCCTAGGTAACTAATCAAGCTTTGTTGCGCACCACAACCCTATTTTCACCTTGATTGTTCTTAAACACCCACTTGGTGCCTATGGGGTTGCAACCTGGTAGTAGCTCAACTAGTGTCCAAACCTGTTTGCGAACAAAATTTCCAAGATCTTATTGCATGGCATTTATCCAATTTGCATCAGATAAAGTGTGAGCAATATCTCTAGGCTCAAAGCTAGCAACAAAAGCAGACTCAGCAAAAACAGTGAGTGAACCAGCCTCAAAATGCAAAGATCTCTTAGTGAGATCACCAATGATGAGCTCTCAGGGATGATCACGTTGAACTGCTCGGGATCCTAAGTGATCAGATGTCACCTCACCGGAGTCAGCAGCTAGCACCTCTGGACTTGACTGAAGGGATCGATCGAAGTAGAAGATTTGATCAGAGGTCGACCCTCGTCCTCAGTTGAGGTCTCAAAAGGTGTGGGGTCTGCATGCTGTGCAAAAGGCCCACCCTCATCAACAGCAAGAGTGTCATCATCTCCCTCGAAGATGGACTCTCCAAGCTCATCATCACCAGAAAGCTCAAAAGGAGGAGTAAGTGAAGGCATGGACTCATCAAAAGAAATCTAACATGTCTCGATAAGCTGTTGGGAGTCGTGTTTCCAAACACGAAGCCTCGAGAATGCAAAGCATAACCAGGAAACACTCCATCCCAACAACGAGACTCAAACTTGTCCAAATGCCCTCCCTTCTTGAGCACAAAGCACTTGCGGCCAAACGCTCACAAGTGGCTCACCTTGGGTTGTCTACCAAACTGCAATTCATATGATGTCTTACCTATGTAAGCTATAAAAAATGTAGTTGGACAGATAGAAAACTATGTTCATAGCTTTAGCCCAAAAGCGCCTAGGACTCCTATGCTCATCGAGCATCGTCTTGGCCATCTCGACCAGCGTGCAGTTCTTTCGTTCCACAATGTCATTCTGTGGGGGAGTGTAGGAGGCAGAAAACTAGTGCTCAAGACCCTGATCACTATAGAAGCTGATGAACTGAGATTTCTTGAAATCAGAACCATTGTCAGAGAGAATTGCTTGCATCTGACCATTGTTCTCATTCTTCAACTTAAGGATCAGGTCATGAACAAACTGAAAAGCCTCATCCATAGACTCCAAAAAGAAAACACATGAAAATCGAGAAAAGTCATCAACAACAACAAGCGCATAGCACTTCCCACCAACTGAACGTACCCGAGATGGACCAACAATATCCATGTGTAACAGCTCTCCCGGGTACGAAGTCATCACCTAAGTCACAGGTGCGTGAGAAGCGGCAACCATCTTCGCATGACGATAGGGATGGCAAATTAGATCATTCTCCATCTTAAGGTTAGGCAATCCTCGAATGAGGTCCATAGACCTCAATCTGACTAGCAGATCAAAGATCAAATGACCTAACCTCCTATGCCACCTCCAGAGCTCAAAGAAGGATCTAGCGATCAAATATCGAGAAGTGTCAAAAGAACTAGAGAAATCAATCAAAAAAACCTTACCGAACGGTAAGATCTAGCAAACCAAAGATCCTCTAGAATCAACAATAAAAGACATGCCCTTCTTAAAATGAACCTCTAAGCCCTCCTCAAGAAGTTGTGAAATAAAAATCAAATTAAAACCCAAATTTCCAACCAAAGAACCATTCTTCAATGAGAAATGCTCAGAAATCCGAATGGAGCCAAAACCATGTACCTTCCCTTGACCATTGTTCCTGAAAGTGATGTATTCCTTGTAGCTCGGGGAAGTGAGGCTGGAGAACCATTTGTGATGTCTTGTCATGTGGCGAGAGCATCCCGAATCCATGATCCATATGTCCTCTAGGCCTCGATCCTACAAAATCAATGGTCATAAGGAGGAGCAATTGGTCCGACACTAGGTTTAGCAAAAGAGCTAAAATAGTATCGAGCCATCTGCTCAAAGGTAGGAAAGCAAAAAGAATCGTAAGAGTCTGGTGAGGAGCCATGCTGAAGAGCATGGGCCTCATGGCTCCAGAGGTGATGAGTCATTGTCAACGGAAGTCAAAGAGGACACGAAGAGAGGAGAAGACCTGTTGCGTCTGGGCCGCATGTGACTACGGTACACGGGCAGCGAGCGACTGTTGGACAGAGGGGCCGCGAAGTTGGGCTGTCCCAATCCAGGTAGATGGGCTAGGTGCAGCAGAGGATCCACTAGGCTGTTGACCAGAATTGACTCAGGTACACGGGCAGCAAGCGATTGCTGGGCTAAGAGAGCTATGGAATCAGGCCGGCCCAATCCGGGTACCTAGTGCAAAGCCGGCGGAAGCTTTGTCAGTTTCGACGCAAAACTGACGACCGCTGATCTTAGATCGGATTGTTCTGAGGTGAAGCCGTAGATGCTATGAAAGCTCCGCTTCCGGATAAGTCATCTGTAAATAGGAGTTTACTATTTTGTCCTTAGGCCCATAGTCAGTCAATTGAGTCTGTAAAAATATCCTAAGGGCAGTTTGGTCTGTTCCATTTTATTTCAACGTCAGTAAAAACCCTAAGGGTCTTTTGGTATTTTCCTAGGCTATTGGGCTGATTATAAATAGGGCCCCAATCCCTAGGGTTAGGGTTAACTCACTTTAATCTAAAAACCAGAGTTCACCTCACCTGCTCCTGGTTATGTGCGCCGCCAAACTACTGTTCCTTCTCCTGTTTCTATGAGTTTCGCCACTGTTTCTTGAATCTTGTTCACCCCGAGAGATAATCTAGCTATGTTTTAAAACATGTTTTTCCTGCGATTTACCTCTTCGCTGTGATCACTGCTTGCCTTGATAAACGATCTGGTGTTTTGATCCCTGTTTGCATCCATCTTGTTTTTATGCCCTGAGGGTTATTTTATTCATAAAATGTTCTTGTTGTTGCATGAGTTGTTCACTCGTATGAAGGCTTCTGTGCAGAATAGTAGGATGGACAGCTAGTACTTGTGTGAGTATTTTTCTTTGGTTGCTCCTGTTCTATGTTCTGAGAATACTAGTTCTTCACGCAAGTTTCCTGGCAGCAACATTAAACAAGGCACAAGTTCATAGTGTGGGTCCCACGATTTAACATGATCCTTGATGTGTCTGCATGCTTCGCAGTGTCTGCTTCGGAGTTCAAAGTTGTTTCCTTCAGCAGCTAGGCTGCTAGTATTTTGTCCTTTTGTTTATTCGTCTTCGCTGGCACTTTCGTGCGACGATCAGAACTGATTCGAAGCGTCTCTTTATCTGATCGAAGTTGTTTTTTGTTCGAAGCTTTTCAGAGTAGTCTGTTTGTAGTACTTCACCGAAGTCTGCTAGGCTGTCGTTCTGTGCTGGTGCAATCTTCGAAGCTTTGCATGCGAAGGTGTTCAGTGAGCTCTTCCGTCGAAGTATGTGTTTCAGAGTGTGTCTTTCTGTCTTCAGACGATCGAAGCCCATGAGTGCAATCTTCGCATAACATTTCCAAAGCTAGCTTCGATAGTTCACTAAATGGACTTCGACCAGTGTTGTGATAAAGGCCTCGCAATTGGGTCAGCTGGTCACGGCTTTCGGAGTAGAGACCTCGCAATGCTGATTTTTATCTGGTTGCGTCGAAGTTCTTTTTTACCTCGGTTTTTGCACTGTAACTTGTGAAGCTATTTCGTTTCGAAGTAGGCTTCGCACGTTTGCTACATACATCAACAGCCTTCGCACGTCAACTTCTAAGCAGGCTTCATCAAGTATCTAACTGGAGACAACTGTGAACAGTAAGGCTCTTCGTTTCACGTGCACCCATGATTAAATCTCTGTGATGATCTATTTCTGTGAAGCTTGATTTGTCATGTTTTAAATGCCTTGTTAATCTACCTATTACCACTGTGTTGGTGTCTTTTCGATTAGGACACCGGTTGTTTTTAGGCTAGATCATTTTATGCTTTGTTGATCTGATTACTTTATTCTGCTTAGTCTGTTGAGGTGCGTTGGGTGTTGGGAGTAGGCCATTGATTTGAATGAATTTTTTAGGCGCCTAGTCACCCCCCCTCTGGTTGCTACTTTCGGTCCTACAAGTGGTATCAGAGCCTGGTTAGGGTTTTTCCATACCTTAACCAGTTTTAAACCCGAGTAGTGATCATGACGTCTCTTGGAAAGGTCCCGTCCATGGAAGCTTATGGCTATAATTATTGGAAGACTCACATGCGAGCCTATCTCATGAGCCAAAGCTCGGACATCTGGGACATTTGTATTCATGCTACTTTCACAGTGTTGCCTGTTGATGAGCGTAATTCTCTAGATATTATCGCCCAGCATCAGAACAACAACAAAGATGTAAATATTTTGTTTTCTGGTTTAGGTCCCACTGAATTTGAGCGTGTGAGCCGTCTCACCACTATGAGAGAGATCTGGGGTACCCTTCAGGCACACCATGACTGGACAGCCCAGGTCAAGGCTCGACTCTATCAGACCTACCGGCGTGAACATGAGAATTTCACATAGAAGCCGGGTGAATCTGTTGAAGCGTTGTTTGGTCGTTTTCAATCGATCATAAACAAGCTTCGGGCCAACAAGGCTAAGGGTGTTCAGTTAGTCTCAGATCATGAGCAGGCGCTCAAGGTTCTCCATACCTTGGACCCTAAGATCCGGGAGATCAAGGTATCCTCTATCATTGGGAGCACATCTTATGATACCTTGACAATTTCTGAGTTGTTTAGCAAGCTTAAGGCCACTGAGGTTGATACCCAGTTGAGATCAAATCTCACTGGCTCTGGATCAAAAACCCTAGCCCTTGCTACACCTTCTGCTGACCCCTCCTCTGTGAGTTGTGCTGGGTTCTCTTTGATGTCTATCACTGAGGACCAGCTTGAGTCGTTAGGAGATGATGACCTGTGTCTTTTTTACAACCGGGTGCGTCGTGTTTATGACAAAAGAATGTTCAAAAGACAAGACACAAAGACCGGATGCTTTGAGTGTGGTGATCCAGGTCACTTTATCGTCGATTGCCCCAAGCGCAATGGTCACAAGAAGGGTACCGGTGGTGGCTTCTATGACTTCGACAAGCACGACAACTCCTCCTTCACCAAGGGCAAGCCAAAGACCAGATTCTTCAGAAAGGCCCTGAAGGACTACCGGCATGAGAACAAGAAGCGCGACAAGGCCTTCTTCGCCGAGATGGAGAAGAGCTACTCCAAGCGGTCCACGTCTTCTTCCTCTTCATCGAGCTCAAGCAACGAGGAGATTGTCATCAGGAAGGGGAAGGACAAGGATGATCCGGCGGGCCTTTGCTTCATGGCCTTCGGGGACAAGCCGAAGAGCCGCTCACATCAATGCCGAAGATCCTGCAAGAGCTTCTACTCAATGGCTCTTGGGGATAAGGAAGAGAAGGGCTACTCCGACGACACTGACGACGACGAAAATGAGAAGGTATCATCTTATGAACGTGAAATCGTTGATTTACTTGAAAGTAATCGACAGGAGTTGAAATATCGGGAAAAACTTCTTAGAGGGGCTAAGAAGAGGATAGATGAACTGGAGAGTGAGCTTGTTGTGGCCAACGGTAGAATTGAGAGTCTATCTTCTTCCCCTTGCTTGGGTGATAGCAGTGAGTGCCCAAAGTGTGAGGTGCTTCTGTGTGACCTGACAACGCTGAAGTCCAGGTACACAGAAAGGGTTGATGAGAGGGACTCTTTGGCCACTAAGCTTGAGAGCGCTCAGCTGGAGCTGAAAGACGCTCATGCCACTGACATCGTGCCCTGTGCTGATTGCCCATCTCATCTAGCTAGTTTAGCCGAGCTTAAAACAAAGGGTGATGAGCATTTGTGCAATCTGGAGAGAGTTAGAACTGAGCTGGAGCAGGCTAGGCTAGAGCTTGAGACACTGTCAGTTCCACCCACTATTTGTGACAACTGTTTGTCTCTTAGATTGGAGTTGATCGAGCTGAAAGCCGAGAAGTCTGTTCAGGTTGATAGAGAGTGTGAGACCTGCTTGTCTCAGGTGGAGGTGCTAGCTTCTTTGAGAGAGGAGCTAGCTGATGTCTAAAATGAGAACTTCTACCTCTGTCATATCCTGACTTGGGTGAGTGCAAGAGAGCCACAGCTCGGCATGATGATCCAGCAGTTTAAGAGGCGGGATGGGTTTGGGGTAGGCTACACCTACACCAAGGCTGACTTTGAGAGTGCCATTAGCCGGGCAGTGGAGTGGAGTAAAATGACTCCTGAGCAGATATACCCCAAGACTCACTCCACTGAGTCTTTTCAGGCTAGTCAGCCTAAGGATGGAGTGTTCCAAGAACTGCCTAAAGCTCCACCCAAGAATCCCATCTAGGTTCCGAAGCCCAAACACCTCCGCACTTCTCTAGACTCTCTTCATGGACCCTCTCGCACCAAGAAGACTACACCCAACACAACCAAGCCCAAGAACCCCAAGCCTCAACCACATCCCAAGAAGCCCACCTACCACTGTGAGCATTGTCAGAGAGACGGAAATCAT
Source organism: Zizania palustris (assembly GCA_019279435.1). Lineage (NCBI taxonomy): Eukaryota > Viridiplantae > Streptophyta > Magnoliopsida > Poales > Poaceae > Zizania > Zizania palustris. The sequence continues at coordinate 32,679,558 of JAAALK010000285.1, read as the reverse complement.
GTGGAGTTTTGCTTCAGGAGGAAGCAGGTTGAGAGAGCAGAGAGAGCTTGTGGTGGCCAGGAGCAGTTCTACCAGCATGGTGGTAGACTGAGAGTTCCTCGACACGGGGAGAGGCTGGAGGCCAGGCCGCGTCATGTAGGTGGTGGTAGAGGAGACGACTTTCATGCCCGTGCTCCGGAGGGTGGTGTTCGATCCGGCAGAGCTTCATGTCGTTATGGATACGGTCCTGGACCTCATGGCCGAGGTTTTAGGCAGAACCGTGGACCACGCTTTGAGCCGCGTTTTGGTCCAAACTCGTATGATGATTTTAGCTTTCCGTCTTTTGAGCAGATGGCTCGACACTAGTTTAGTTCTTTTGCTAAACCTGGTGTCGGACCATTTGCTCCCCCTTACAACCACTGATTGTGCAGGATCGGGGACTGGAGGACATTTGGATCATGGACTCGGGATGCTCTCACCACATGACGAGACATCACAGATGGTTCTCCAGTCTCTCTCCCCCGAGCTCCAAGGAATACATCACCTTCGAGAACAGTGGTCAAGGGAAGGTACACGGCATTGGCTCAATTCGCATCTCTGACCATTTCTCTTTGAAGAACGTTGCTTTGGTTGGAAATTTGAACTACAATTTGATTTCTATTTCACAACTTCTTGAGGATGGGTTGGAGGTTCGTTTTAAGAAGGGCAGTTCTTTTGTGATTGATTCTAGAGGGTCTTTGATTTGAAAGATCTTACCCTTTGGTAAGGTTTTTTGGATTGACTTCACTAGTTCTTTTGGCCCTTCTCGCTGCTTGATTGCTGGATCCTCCTCTGAGCTCTGGAAGTGGCATAGGACATTGGGTCATTTGAGTTTTGATCTGCTAGTCAGGTTGAGCTCTATGGACTTCATCCGAGGATTGCCAAAGCTTAAAATGGAGAAGGATCTAGTTTGCCATCCCTGTCATCATGGGAAAATAGTTGCCGCTTCTCACTCACGTGTGACTCAGGTGATGACTTTGTATCTGGGTGAGTTGTTACACATGGACACTGTTGGTCCAGCTCGAGTACGCTCAGTCGGTGGGAAGTGGTATGCACTTGTGATTGTTGACGATTTTTCTCGATTCTCGTGGGTTTTCTTCTTGGAGTCTAAGGATGAGCCTTTCCATTTTGTTCATGACCTGATTTTGAAGCTGAAGAATGAGAACAATGGTCGGATGTGAGTGATTCGCTCTGACAACAGCTCTAAGTTCAAGAACTCTCAGTTCGTCAGCATCTGTAGTGATCAGGGTCTTGATCATCAATTTTCTGCTCCTTACAATCCCCCACAAAACAGCATTGTGGAACGAAAGAACCGCACGCTAGTCGACATGGCCAGGATGATGCTCGATGAGCACAGGACTCCTAGGTGTTTTTGGGCTGAAGCCATGAACACGGCTTGCTATCTGGCCAACCACATTTTTCTTAGAGCTTACCTAGGTAAGACTGCGTATGAGTTGCGGTTTGGCAGACAGCCCAAGGTGAGCCACTTGTGAGCGTTTGACTGCAAGTGCTTTGTGCTCAAGAAGGGAGGGCATTTGGACAAGTTTGAGTCTCGTTGCTGGGATGGAGTTTTTCTTGGCTATGTTTTGCATTCTTGAGGCTTCCGTGTTTGGAACCTCGAATCCCAGCAGCTTGTCGAGACTTGCGAGGTTTCTTTTGATGAGTCCTTGCCTTCTTTGACTCCTTCTTTTGAGCTGTCTAGAGATGGTGAGCTCAGAGAGTCCATCTTCGAGGAAGATGATGATGCTCCAGCTGCTGATGAGGGTGGGCCTTCTGCATATCCTGCAGAACCCACACCTTCTGAGACCTCGACTGAGGATGAGGGCGGACCTTTGATCACTTCTTACACTTCGATCCAGCTCCCTCAGTCGAGTACAAAGGTGCCATCTGCTGACTCCAGTGAGGTGACTTCAGATCACCAGGGATCCCGAGTAGTTCAGCGTGATCACCCCTCGGAGCTCATCATAGGTGATTTGTCTGAAAGGACTTTGCGTTCGTCTGTTGACTCTCTTGTTGTCTTTGTTGAATCTTCTTTTGTTGCATCCTTTGAGCCTAGAGACGTTACTCAAGCTCTTTCTGATTCGAATTGGATTAATGCCATGCAAGAAGAGCTTGAGAATTTTGTCCGCAATCGAGTTTGGACACTTGTTGAGCTGCCACCCGGATGCAACACCATAGGCACCAAGTGGGTGTTCAAAAACAAGCAAGGTGAATATGGGGTTGTGGTGTGCAACAAAGCTCGACTAGTTGCCCAGGGTTTTTGCCAGAAAGAGGGTATTGACTTTGAAGAGACTTTTGCCCCTGTTGCCCATCTTGAGTCCATTCGCATTCTTTTAGCTTTTGCCGCTTCGAAGGGTTTTAAGATTTTTCAAATGGATGTCAAGAGTGCTTTTCTGAATGGGTACATAGAGGAGGAGGTTTATGTTAGGCAGCCCCCGGTTTTGAGAACCCTAGGTTTCCTCGACATGTTTTTAAACTGCAGAAAGCTTTATACGGTCTGAAGCAAGCCCCTAGGGCTTGGTATGACCGATTAAAGCAGTTTTTGTTGGGGAAGGGCTTGTGATGGGTTCTGTGGATAAAACTGTTTTCTTGCTCACAGATGCTTCAGATTTCTTAGTCGCTCAGATTTACATGGACGATATTATCTTTGGCGGTACTACTGATGCTCGTGTGTCCAAGTTTTCTGAGCAGATGCATAGTGAGTTTGAGATGAGCCTCATGGGTGAGCTCAAGTACTTCCTAGGGCTCCAGATCAAGCAGACCAAGGACGGCACCTTCATCCACCAGGGTAAGTACACTCGAGACATGTTGAAGAAGTTCGACTTTGGTGGAGAGCTGAAGCCTCAGATGACCCCAATGGGAACATCTAGGGTCCTGGACAAGGACAAGAGCGGCGTCAAGGTCAATGAGAGAGAGTTTCGAGGGATGATTGGTTCGCTGCTGTACTTGACGGCGATGAGGCTAGACATACAGTTCACCATGGGACTGTGCGCGTGCTTCTAGTCTTCACCACCCGCGTCTCATCGGTAGGCTGTCAAGCGCATTTTCAGGTATCTCACCTATGCGTCCGATCTCGGTCTTTATTATTCAGCATCATCATCTCTTGATTTATCTGGCTTTTCAGACGCTGACTTTGGTGGGTGCCGGTTGGATCACAAGTCGACTTCTGGTACTTGCTAGTTTCTTGGTTCGTCTCTTGTTTCTTGGTCTTCTCTAAAGCAGTCTGGGGTTGCTCTTTCGACCACTGAGGCTGAGTATGTAGCTGCTGCTCATAGTTGGTTTGGATGATTTCCACGTTGCGAGACTTTGGGTTGTTCTTTCCTACCAGAGTTCCTCTGTTTTGTGACAGCACCAGTGCAATTTGTGTAGGGGAAATCCCTTGTCTCCATTCAAAAACCAAACACATTGATGTGCGCTTTCACTTTCTGAGGGATCAATATGAGAAAGGTGCCATTGACCCTGTTCATGTTGATACTCATCATCAATTGGCTGACATTTTCACCAAACCCCTAGATCAGTCTACTTTTGAGCGTTTACGAGGGGATTTGGGTGTTGTGTATCCTTTTTAGGATATTTTGATTCAGTTTTCTTTCTTCTTTACTCTTTTCTTGAGTCTTTTTGTGTGTGTTCATATCATGCATATTCACATATCACACTTTGAGCCTGCTTCTGTTATATGATTGTACTGCTTTACATAGTCTAGCTGGTACATGCTTTTGATTACTTGTCGATGATAATGCTTTGCTTCAGTTCACATGATATGTCTGACATGTGTCATATGCATGGCTTTTCTGCTTTAAAATTGAAAAATGATCACCATTGCTTCTGGTAACTAGCATGTGTAGGCTGAATGCTTTTGCAATCTATTACATGCCTTGTAGCTAGTTCCTCATTTGATGCAGATATGCAACTTGGACATCTATATGCTTTTACATGGAAAATGTGCTATAAAAATGATAAAAAATCAAAAATGAATGAAAATTCCATGCCTTTTTATGCTTAAGTTGAAAAGATCCGGGCGGGTTTGCTTTGTCGCATTGCATTGTTCTGGACTGCTTACCATAGCACTTTGGTTTGAACTAGGACAGTGTAGTGTATGCCAATACCAATGTCTTAAGCTTCTGATGGTCCAGTTCTGGCCTAGGCTTGACATGGTCGGTTAGCATAAGGTTTGACATGCAAATAACCCCTGGCAAAAATGAAAAAGGAAACGAAAAAGCCTGAAAATTAAAAAGATAACAAATTTGCTGAAGCACTTTGTTTTGGACAATGCTTATCTTGGTAGATATCAGTTAGCTCTTGTATCTCATGCTTTACCTTGCTTGTCAACTGGAAAATGTGGTGATGCTTTTGTTTGCAAAAATTGAAAAAATGTGTGCTAATGACTTTCTTTAGATGTCATCTGTTGCACTGATCATGCCATGTGTCTTAGATAGTATGTCGTTTGCTATACATATTAGATGTTGTAATTACAGTCAATCATATTTGAGAAGCATGTTTTCTACACTCCACCTGCACCCCAGTTGCATTCATTGCATATTTTGAGGGGGAGTTGCATTCTAGGGGGAGTCTATTTCTCTTTAGAGTGCATTTAGTCTCGCTTGATGAGTCCAATTATCAACAAGGGGGAGAAATTTTGGGAGAAGAGTTTCAGGGGGAGTTTTTGACCCGTTTGTCCTTACTCTTTGGTTATCCTTGTTGATAATTCTGAGATTGCACTCGTTTGAGTTTTTACTTTTGGATAACCATAATGACTGCTTTCTTTCTTTTGTCTGGCTTTTGGTCATTAGGGTTAAACTTTTACTTTATTTTCTTCTTCTCTGTTTTCTTATGTTTTGTTTTCGTGTTTCCACATGTGTTCGTAGGTACTGGAGAGAAGATGAAGAGAAGTGTTGACAATGCACTCATCAAGGGGGAGATTGAGGAGCCATGCTGAAGAGCGTGGGCCTCATGGCTCTAGATGTGATGAGTCATTGTCAACGGAAGTCAAAGAGGACAAGAAGAGAGGAGAAGAGCTGTTGCGTCTGGGCCGCATGTGACTCAGGTACACAGGCAGCGAGCGACTGTCGGGCAGAGGGGCCACGAAGTCGTGCTGGCCCAATCTGGGTACATGGGCTAGGAGCAGCAGAGGATCCACTAGGCTGTTGACCAGGATTGACTCAGGTACACGGGCGGCGAGCGATTGCCGGGCTGAGAGAGCCGCGGAATCCGGCCGGCCCAATCCGGGTACGTGGTGCAAAGTCAGTGGACGCTTTGTCAATTTCGGCGCAAAACTGACGACCGCTGATCTCGGATCGGACTGTTCTAAGGGGAAGCCATAGTCGCTACGAAAGCTCCACTTCTGGATAAGTCATCTGTAAATAGGAGTTTACTATTTTGTCCTTAGGCCCAAAGTCAGTCAATCGAGTCTGTAAAAATATCCTAAGAGTAGTTTGCTCTGTTCCATTTTATTTTAGCGTCTGTAAAAACCCTAAGGGTCTTTTGGTATTTTCCTAGGCTATTGGGCTGCCTATAAATAGTGCCCCAATCCCTAGGGTTAGGGTTAACTCACTTTAATCTAAAAATCAGAGTTCACCTCACCTGCTCCTGGTTATGTGCGCCGCCAAACTACTGTTCCTTCTCCTGTTTCTGTGAGTTTCGCCGCTGTTGCTTGAATCCTATGCACCCCGAGAGATAATCCAGCTATGTTGTAAAACATGTTTTTCCTGCGATTTACCTCTTCGTTGTGATCACTGCTTGCCTTGATAAACGAGCTGGTGTTTTGATCCCTGTTTACATCCATCTTGTTTTTATGCGCTGAGGGTTATTTTATTCAGACAATGTTCTTGTTGTTGCATGAGTTGTTCACTCGTATGAAGGCTTCTGTGCAGAATAGTAGGATAGACAACTAGTACTTGTGTGAGTATTTTTCTCTGGTTGCTCCTGTTCTATGTTCTGAGAATACTAGTTCTTCACGCAAGTTTCCTAGCAGCAGCATTAAACAAGGCACAAAGTTCATAGTGTGGGTCCCACGATTTAACATGATCCTTGATGTGTCTGCATGCTTCGCAGTGCCTGCTTCGGAGTTCGAAGCTGTTTCCTTCAGCAGCTAGGCTGCTAGTATTTTGTCCTTTTGTTTATTCGTCTTCGCTGGCACTTTCGTGTGATGATCAGAACTGATTCGAAGCCTCTCTCCATCCGATCGAAGTTATTTTTTGTTCGAAGCTTTTCATAGTAGTCTGTTTGTAGTACTTCACCGAAGTCTGCTAGGCTGTCATTCTGTGCTGGTGCAATCTTCGGAGCTTTGCATGCGAAGGTGTTCAGTGAGCTCTTCCGTCGAAGTATGTGTTTCGGAGTGTGTCTTTCTGTCTTCAGACGATCGAAGCCCATGAGTGCAATCTTCACATAACATTTCCGAAGCTAGCTTCGATAGTTCGCTAAACGGACTTCGACCAGTGTTGTGATAAAGGCCTCGCAATTGAGTCAGCTGGTCACGGCTTTCGGAGTAGAGACCTCGCAGTGCTGATTTTTATCTGGTTGCGTCGAAGTTCTTTTTGACCTCGGTTTTTGCACCGTAACTTGCGAAGCTATTTCATTTCGAAGTAGGCTTCGCACATTTGCTACATACGTCAACAACCTTCGCACATCAACTTCGAAGCAGGCTTCATCAAGTATCTAACTAGAGACAACTGTGAACAGTAAGACTCTTCATTTCACGTGCACCCATGATTAAATATCTGTGATGATCTATTTCTGTGAAGCTTGATTTGTCATGTTTTAAATGCCTTGTTAATCTGCCTATGTCGCGCCCCGATTTAATAAATCAGGACTTTGTTGAAATTCCATAGAAAATCCATAAAACAAGACGTTCATCATGCGACCCCGTACAATACGGGCAATCATTCACGGTTCATAGACCACATTAATACAAAAGTGAATAAAGGTGAAGAGAAACTAATAAAATAAGGGTCCTAGATTAACGCCTCCCTCCAGTCTCGCCTTGACTGGGTCGCTACTCCAGACCTGCATCCTCCTCGTAGTAGACGGGCACTAATGGTGTAAGTCAACGGGGTGAGTACAAGAGTACTCAGCAAGCCACCGAATGCAAATATAATGCAAGGTAATAACAAGGGAGATAGTGGCTAGTTTTGCGGAAGCGAGTAATTTGTAAAGCAATTTAATGTGAACAACTTATTAGTACTGAAACGTAAACATGTGTATGCATCATCATCTTCTAACTCGAGGGGTACAGTCAGCCCCACCTCGCTCAACGGTCCTTACATGCCATGAATAACTCAACCATTCAAATAATTGTAAACTAACTGCGAGTAGTCACACAACCCGCCCTTGACCGTGGGCTCGGCTTTTTGAAAAGATTAATTTACTCTGATCAGAGATGTACCACTGTACCCACAAGGCACGCACTCATCACTTACACCAAAGTGTAACGAGATGACCCATTTCACGGGAACTCATGCCAAAACCTTCCATATAGTCCTCCCCGACCTGACAGCACCCTCTTATAGGTTTCATATGGTGTCCCGACGCGTCGGAGCCCCACCATACCCCCCTTGAGCCTCGTCGGTACAAGTCGCCCGCAGGCTTGCCCCTTGCCCCCTCCACTTTGGTGCATCGAGTCGGAGTATTCCATACTTCCAGTTAGGACTTACCCATTAGACTTGTGGTTGGTACGGAAGTGCTTTGCAACAGATCCCGCAGACCGGTCCTTATAGTGCCCCGGGTGCGACAAACCAATGCCCGAGCTTGCACCCGGAACCCACCATACTTATAACTTAGCCAACTCCAACAGAGTCCAGAGACGAGAATAACGGGGAAAATCATATACAAAATCCAGCTAATCTATGACTCATTCTTTTTATCCTATAGCAGTTGTGCCGGTACATTGGGCACTAGCTAATAATTTTATAGTAGAGTGACAAGGAGTTAAGGCTCAATAAGCATGGCTTGGGTTTGCACACAAGGACGGGGATCTAATAAATATAAGTGTAAGGCTTGATTATTGGACTAATGCAATATTAACCTATGAGTTATAGCGATAATTTATTAAAACATGGGCTCAATAATGATCAACTGTTTCCACAGAGGTGGTCGATGACTTGCCTTGATCAGCAAATGGGGATGGAGGAACCTCGGGGTAGAACTCCGGCTCCTCGACGAACTCGTAGTCTTCTCGATACGGAAAAATAAACAACATATTTCAATACATTATCACAAAACATAAGCAAACAAGTTTTGTGGTTTAAATATGTGAATTGAGTTTTATTGTACTGAGGTTATATTTAATATCATTAAAAGCAACATTTTAAGTGTTTTTACTAATTTATTTCCTGAATTATTAATTTATCCCTAAGGGGTTTTTATTCATTTAATCCATAAGTTTATTTTGTGCTACAGCAACATACTGTTTTTATGGCATTAAAGTGTAGAGAATAATATACTGAATTTAACAAAATTTGAATGGTGAAATTTGGACTTAAAATGAGCAAGTCATGAATTTTCAAAGTTTAAATCGATTTCTGGAATTTTATTTAAACTAAAAAAGGGTTCTGGTCCACGGTGAGCCAGTCCCACGGTGGACCGCGGCACTATGCGCGTGGACCCGAATGATCTGGACCGTTGGATCTGGATCCAGCGGCCAGATGCAAGGCAGGAGGTTAAATGAGATTGACCGGCTGAGATTAAAACGTGCGAAAGGGTACGCGTGGACGCACGAGATCTATCCAGCGGGTTAAGTGGCGATCGATGGCCGAGAGGCCTCGATACCCCTTTGACCAGATCCGAGGGCCCAGATTAAATCCCGAAGGGATTTAATCGTAGCTCTCCGATCATGATCGGATGGCCGTGGCGCGATCCGGCATGGCACGTGCGGAAGGGGCTCGTACGCTTCGTCTCCGGTGACGGCGGGGCTTCGGTTGCGGTGGCGGCGGCGGCGACGATCGCCTAGGTGCCTATCTATGGCCAAAAATGGAACGCGGAGGGGATGGGGGTCATGACCGTACCTTCAACGGCGAAGATGGAGGTCCGGAGGGGGTTCGGGAGCTTGACGGCGACGACGACCCGGTGGGTTCCACGGCCAACAGAGGGGTGGCCGAGGACGGGCGGTCGACGGCGGACCCGACGGTGGCGGTGGCTAGGGTGAAGGGGGCCGGGATTGATGGCGATCGGCGACCGGAGGTGGGGCAGGACCTAAGACCGAAAAGAGGGCGGCGGTGCTCTGCTTTCGCTCTAGGATGGCTGCGTTTGCGTGGGCTGAGTGCGGAGGCCAGAGGGGGTTTATATAGGTGGGTCGTCGGCGTCCAGATGGCAAGGAACCGAAGGGTTCCCGTGAGCTCCGATGAGGGCTTTCCAAGCTTCGGGTATACTTCCTTAAGCACGAAACCGCTGTAGGACCGAAAGTAGCGACCAGAGGGGGGGTGAATGGGCGCCTTAAAAATTCTTTCGAATCAATGGCCTGTTCCCAATACCCAACGCACCTCAAAAAGACTACGCATCAGAAAATAAACAAAAGGCCTAAGTCTAAAGGTTTCTAACCTAGAAGCAACTGATAGTAATTGAGAACTATTAAAGTAGTGCAACTAGACAGATGAACAAAGTGTAACAGGCCTAAACTTCTCAATGAAATGATCTAAGTATGTGTAAGAAGAAAAAAAAGAAGTTACTGTCCAAATTTGTCTCCTGTTTGGAACTTGGCGAAGCCTCCCTCGCACGTCGAGGTCTGCTTCGGAGGTCAGTTGCGAAGCATGTCGAAGATGCCGAAGGTGTTTGGGTCTAGTCTAGTTCGAAGTGGCAAGAAGCAAAGTATGCTTCGAAGCGAAGTATGACAAAAGTCGGAGCCTGCTTCGAAGTGTGTACTTCGAAGACAGAGCTTCGAACACAGCTTCGAACCAACAGCTTCGAAGACAAACCTTCGAACATAGAACTTCGAACTCAACAAACAGACGAACAACCTTCGAACACAGAAGCGAAGCCTGTCACACGACAGGAAACCAAATTCGAAGCCTATGCTCTACCTTCGAAAGGAGTAAGCTTCGAACCGAGAGGCGAAGGCTAACACACGTCAGAGAAAACAATATGCAGTCTAACAGAAGAACAAGCTCCGAAGACAACTTCAAAACCCGTCGAAGTGAGGATTTCGAAGGGGTCAAGTCAGAGTACCTTCGTAGAGACGTTCGAAGTAGAGACGCTGTCAGTTTAAAAGAATACTTCGAGGCTAGACAGTCAGGGTACAAAAATGCAGTCCGAAGTTTGAACGAAGCTTCTGAGAGTATACGTTCGAAGCCTGCCTCACGAAGCTGAGGGGGTTCGATACCGAGATGATGGCTTCGCCAGAGAACAGTCAAAAAGGCATTCAATCCAGTCTGCTTCGATCAAAAAGCTGTGCGGTAGAAGGTGAAAAGGCTGGCAGTGAGTACTGTAGCTACAGTAGCAGTACTACTTGCAACAGCAAGAACTAGTACTACTTCTCACGAAGAACACACGCAACAGAGACATAACCTCAGGAATAAAATCACCCAGCACAACAAAACCGAAGCTTCTTGAATCAGATGAATCAATGCTCACACCTCAACAACCAACAAAGAATTCAATCTCACAGGAGCAAAGTAAATGCAAGGCAAAAAGGGATGAACCAGTGCCTGGCGGCGCACACAGGAGAGAGAAAGTGAGAGGCAAAATGACCCAAAGAAGTGGAATAGATTTCAGCCAAAAGGGTAGTCCAAACCCTAGGGATTGGGGTCCTATTTATAGGCAGCCCAACACTAGAAATATTCTACCAGCCTCTTAGGGTTTTTACAGACTCAAACATAAAGGAAAAGACTCTACTGCCCTTAGGAATTTTTACAGACACGACTGACTGACTGTGGGCCTAGAGTTACAGATGACTTATCCGGAAGCTCAGCTTTCGTAGCGACTACGGCTTCTCTTCTGGACAGTCGGATACAAAATCAACGGTTGTCAGTTTTACGCTGAAACTGACAAAGCCTCCACCGGCTTTGCACCAGGTACCCGGATTGGGCCGGCCCGACTCCGCAGCTCTCTCAGCCCGGCAGTCGCTCACCGCTCGTGTACCTGAGTCAATCCTGGTCAACAGCCCAGTGGGTCTTCTACTGCTTCTGGCCCATGCACCCGGATTGGGCCAGCCCGACTTCGCAGCCTCCTCTGCCCGACAGTCGCTCGATGCCCGTGTACCTGAGTCACACGCGGCCCATGAAACAGCAGATCTCTTCTTCTTCTGTCCTCATTGACTATCGTTGACAATGACTCATCACTTCTAGAGCCATGAGGCCCACGCTATTCAGCATGGCTCCTCAATCTCCCCCTTGATGAGTGCATTGTCAACACTCCTCTTTTCTCGGCTCTTCAGCACCTGCGAACAAATGTGGAAACACGAAAACAAAACACAAGAAAACAGAGAAGAAGAAAAAATAAGGTAAAAGTTTAACCCTAATGACCAAAAGCCAAACAAAAGCAAGAACCGGTCATTATGGTTAACCAAAACGTAAAAGCTCAAAATGAGTGTGAGTTCAGAACAACAAGGATATTAACAGAGTAAGAACTCCCCCTTAAACTCTGATCCCAAATTTTCTCCCCCTTGTTGACAAGTGAACTCATCAAGCACTCAAAAGAGACACAGACTCCCCCTGAAATGCAACTCCCCCTCAAAATATGCAGTGAATGCAACTAGGTGCAGGTGGAGTGTAGAAAGCATGCTTCTCAGATATGTTTGACTGCAGTTACAACATCTAACAGGTATAGCAAAAGAGATACTGTCGAACACACATGGCATGATCAGTGCAACAGATGATATCTAAAGAAAGTCATTTAGCACGCATTTTTCAGTTTTTGCAAACAAAAGCATCACCACATTTTCCAGTAAACAAGCAAGGTAAAGCATGAGATGCAAAAGCTAATTGATATCTACCATGACAAGCATTGTCCAAAAACAAAAGTGCTTCAGCGAACTTGTTATCTTTTAAATGTTCAGGCTTTTTCAATTTTCCTCTTTCATTTTTGCCAAGGGTTATTTGCATGTCAAACCTTATGCTAACCGACCAAGTCAAGCCTAGGCCAGAATTGGACCATCAGAAGCTTAAGACATTGATCTTGGCATACACTACACTGTCCTAGTTCATACCAAAGTGCTATGGTAAGCAGTCCAGAACAATGCAATGCGACAAAGCAAACCCACTTGGATCTTTTCAACTCAAGCATAAAAAGGCATGGAATTTTTTATTCATTTTTGATTTTTACCATTTTTATAGCTCATTTTCCATGTTAAAGCATAAAGATGTCCAAGTTGCATATCTGCATCTATGTGATGAACTAGCTACAAGGCATGTAACAGATAGCAAAAACACTCAGCCTACGCATGCTAGTTGCCAGAAGCAATGGTGATCATTTTTCAGGTTTAAAACATAAAAGCCATGCATATGACAGATATCAAATATATCAAGTGAACTGAACCAAAGCATGATCATTGACAAGTAATCAAAAGCATGTACCAGCTAGACTAAGTAAAGCAGTTCAATCATATAGCAGAAGCAGGCTCAAATGTGTGATATGTGAATATGTATGATATGAACACACACAAAAAGACTCAAGAAAAGAGTAAAGAAGAAAGAAAACTGACGCAAAATATCCTAAAAAGGATACACAACACCCAAATCCCCTCGTAAACGCTCGAATGTAGACTGATCTAGGGGTTTGGTGAAAATATCAGCCAACTGATGATGGGTATCAACATGAACAAGGTCAATGATACCTTTCTCATATTGATCCCGCAGAAAGTGAAAGCGCACATCAATGTGTTTGGTTTTTGAATGAAGACATGGGTTTTTCCCTACACTAATTGCACTGGTGCTGTCGCAAAACAAAGGAACTCTGGTAGGAAAGAACAACCCAAAATCTCGTAGAGTGGAAATCATCCAAACCAACTGTGAGCAGCAGCTAGCAGCAGCTACGTACTCAGCCTCTGTGGTCGAAAGAGAAACTCCAGATTGCTTTCGAGAAGACCAAGAGACAAGAGAGGAACCAAGAAACTGGCAAGTACCAGAAGTCGACTTGCGATCCAACCGGCACCCACCAAAGTCGGCATCCGAAAAGCCAGATAAATCAAGAGATGATGATGCTGAATAGTAAAGACCAAGATCAGGCGCATAAGTGAGATACCTGAAGATGCGCTTGACAGCCTGCCGATGAGACGCGCGAGGTGAAGACTGGAAACGCGCGCAAAGTCCCACGGCGAACTGTATGTCTGGTCTTGTTGCCGTTAAGTATAACAGCGAACCGATCATCCCTCGAAACTCCCTTTCATTGACCTTGACGCCGCTCTCGTCCTTGTCCAGACCCCCATATGTGCCCATCGGGGTCATCTGCGGCTTCAACTCACCACCAAAGTCAAATTTCTTAAGCATGTCGCGAGTGTACTTACCTTGGTGGATGAAGGTGTCGTCCTTGGTCCGCTTGATCTGGAGCCCTAAGAAGTATTTGAGCTCACCCATGAGGCTCATCTCAAACTCACTGTGCATCTGCTCAGAAAACTTGGACACAAGAGAATCAGTAGTACCGCCAAAGATAATATCGTCCACGAAATCTGAGCAACTAAAAAATCTGAAGCATCTCTGAGCAAGAAAAGAGTTTTGTCCACAGAACCCATCACAAAGCCCTTCCCCAACAAAAATTGCTTTAACCGGTCATACCAAGCCTTGGGGGCTTGCTTCAACCCGTATAAAGCTTTGTGCAACTTAAAAACATGTCGAGGAAACTTAGGGTTCTCAAAACCGGGGGGTTGCCTAACATAAACTTCCTCCTCTATGAACCCGTTCAGAAAAGCACTCTTAACGTCCATTTGAAAAAGCTTAAAACCCTTCGAAGTGGCAAAAGCTAAAAGAATGCGAATGGACTCAAGACGGGCAACAGGAGCGAAAGTTTCTTCAAAGTCAATACCTTCCTTCTGGCAATAACCCTGGGCAACTAATCGAGCCTTGTTACGCACCACAACCCCATCTTCACCTTGTTTGTTCTTGAATACCCACTTGGTGCCTATGGGGTTGCATCCTGGTGGCGACTCAACTAGTGTCCAAACCCGATTGCGGACAAAATTCTCAAGCTCTTCTTGCATAGCATTAATCCAATTGGAATCAGAAAGAGCATGAGAGATGTCTCTGGGCTCAAAAGATGCAACAAACGCAGATTCAGCAAACACAGCAAGAGAGGCAGAAGAACGCAAAGTTCTCTCAGTCAAATCACCAATGATGAGCTCTAAGGGATGGTCACGCTGAACTGCTCGGGTTCCCTGGTGATCTGAGGTCACCTCACCAGAATCAACAGCAGGTACCTCTGGACTCGACTGAGGGGGCTCGATCGATGTGGTAGAAGTGATCAGAGGTCCGCCCTCATCCTCAATCGAAGTCTCAGAAGGTGTGGGCTCTGCGGGGGATGCAGAAGGCCCACCCTCATCAGCAGCTGGAGTATCCTCATCTTCCTCGAAGATGGACTCTCCGAGCTCATCATCACCAGTAAGCTCAAAAGAAGGAGTCAAAGAAGGCAAGGACTCATCAAAAGAAACCTCACAAGTCTCGACAAGCAGCTGGGATTCGAGGTTCCAAACACGGAAGCCTCGAGAATGCAATGCATAACCAAGAAAAACACCATCCCAGCAACGAGACTCAAACTTGTCCAAATGCCCTCCCTTTTTGAGAACAAAGCACTTGCAGCCAAACGCTCGCAAGTGGCTCACCTTGGGCTGTCTGCCAAACCGCAACTCATATGATGTCATACCAAGGTAAGCTCTAAGAAAAATGCGGTTGGCCAGATAGCAAGCCGTGTTCATGGCTTCAGCACAAAAGCGCCTAGGAGTCCTGTGCTCATCGAGCATCATCCTGGCCATCTCGACTAGCATGCGGTTTTTTCGTTCCACAACGCCGTTCTGTGGGGGAGTGTAAGGAGAAGAAAACTGATGGTCCAAACCCTGATCACTACAGAAGCTGATGAACTGAGAGTTCTTGAACTCAGAGCCGTTGTCAGAGCGAATTGCTCGCATACGACCATTGTTCTCATTCTTCAGCTTCAAAATCAGGTCATGAACAAACTGAAACGTTTCATCCTTAGACTCCAAAAAGAAAACCCACGAAAATCGAGAAAAGTCGTCAACAATCACAAGTGCATACCACTTCCCACCGACTGAACGTACCCGAGCTGGACCTACAGTGTCCAAATGTAAAAGCTCTCCCGGATACGAAGTCATCACCTGAGTCACAGGTGAATGAGTAGCGGCAACCATTTTCCCATGACGACAGGGATGACAAACTAGATCCTTCTCCATCTTAAGCTTGGGCAATCCTCGGATGAGGTCCATAGAGCTTAACCTGACTAGCAGATCAAAACTCAAGTGACCTAATCTCCTATGCCACTTCCAGAGCTCAGAAGAAGACCCAGCAATCAAACAGCGAGAAGGGCCAAAAGAACTAGAGAAGTCAATTCGAAAAACTTTACCGAAAGGTAAAATCTGACAAACCAAAGACCCTCTAGAATCAACCACAGAAGAATTTCCCTTCTTAAAACGCACTTCCAGACCATCCTCAAGAAGTTGCGACACAGAAATCAAGTTGAAGTTCAAATTTTAACCAAAGCAACATTCTTTAAAGAGAAATGATCTGAAATGTGAATTGAGCCTATGCCACTTACTTTCCCTTGACCGATGTTCCCGAAAGTGATGTACTCTTTGGAGCTCGGGGGAGTGAGACTGGAGAACCATCTGCGATGTCCCGTCATGTGGCGAGAGCATCCTGAGTCCATGATCCAAACATCCTCTAGTCCCCAGTCCTTGTTGTCGTCGTCGGAGTCATCGGAGGAGCTCTTTTCTTCTCTATCCCCAAGAGCCATTGAACAGAAGCTCTTGCGGGATCTTTGGCGCTGGTGTGAGTGGTTCTTAGGCTTGTCCCCGAAAGCCATGAAGCAGAGGCCCGCCGGATCGTCCTTGTCCTTCCCCTTCCTGATGGCGATCTCCTCATCGCTTGAGCTCGATGAAGAGGAAGAAGACGTGGACCGCTTGGAGTAGCTTTTCTCCATCTCGGCGAAGAAGGCCTTGTCGCACTTCTTGTTCTCTCGCCGGTAGTCCTTCAGGGCCTTCTTGAAGAACCGAGTCCTCGGCTTGCCCTTGTTGAAGGAGGAGCTGTCGTGCTTGCCGGAGTCGTGGAAGCTGCCACCGGTGCCCTTCTTATATCCATTGCGCTTGGGGCAGTCGGCGATGAAGTGTCCTGGATCACCACACTCAAAGCATCCGGTCTTTGTGCCGTGTCTTTTGAACATCCTCTTATCATAGACACGACGCACCCGGTTGTTAAAAAGACACAAATCATCATCTCCCAACGACTCAAGCTGATCCTCAGTGATAGACATCAAAGAGAACCCAACACAACTCACAGAAGAGGGATCAACAGAAGGTGTAGCAAGGGCCAGAGATTTTGATCCAGAGCCAGTGAGATTTGATCTCAACTGGGTATCAACCTCGGTGGCCTTCAGCTTGCTAAACAAATCAGAAATGGTCAAGGTATCATAAGAAGTGCTCTCAATGATAGAGGATACCTTGATCTCCCAGATCTTTGGGTCCAAGGTATGAAGAACCTTGAGCGCCTGTTCGTGATCTGAGACTAACTGAACACCCTCACCCTTGTTGTCCCGAAGCTTGTTGATGATCGACTGAAAGTGACCAAACAAGGCTTCAACAGATTCACCCGGCTTCTATGTGAAGTTCTCATATTCACGCCGGTAGGTCTGATAGAGCCGAGCCTTGACCTGGGCTGTCCCCTCATGGTGTGCCTGGAGGGTAGCCCAGATCTCTCTCGCAGTGGAGAGATGGCTCACACGCTCAAATTCAGTGGGACCTAAACCAGAAAACAAGATGTTCACTGCTTTGCTATTGTTCACATGCTGGGCGATGATACCAGGAGAATCACGCTCAGCAACTAGCAATATAACAAACGTAGCATGAATGCAAATGTCCCAGATGTCCAAGCTTTGGCTCATGAGAAAGGCTCGCATGCGAGTCTTCCAATAATTATAGCCATAAGCTTCCAAGGACGAGACCTTGCCAGGAGACGTCATGATCACTACTAGGGTTTAGAACCGGTTAAGGTATGGAAAAACCCTAACTAGGCTCTGATACCACTTGTAGGACCGAAAGTAGCGACCAGAGGGGGGGGGGTGAATGGGCGCCTTAAAAATTCTTTCGAATCAATGGCCTGTTCCCAATACCCAACGCACCCCCAAAAGACTACGCAGCAGAAAATAAACAAAAGGCCTAAGTCTAAAGGTTTCTAACCTAGAAGCAACTGATAGTAATTGAGAACTATTAAAGTAGTGCAACTAGACAGATGAACAAAGTGTAACAGGCCTAAACTTCTCAATGAAATGATCTAAGTATGTGTAAGAAGAAAAAAAGAAGTTACTGTCCAAATTTGTCTCCTGTTTGGAACTTGGCGAAGCCTCCCTCGCACGTCGAGGTCTGCTTCGGAGGTCAGTTGCGAAGCATGTCAAAGATGCCAAAGGTGTTTGGGTCTAGTCTAGTTCGAAGTGGCAAGAAGCAAAGTATGCTTCGAAGCGAAGTATGACAAAAGTCGGAGCCAGCTTCGAAGTGTGTACTTCGAAGACAGAGCTTCGAACACAGCTTCGAACCAACAGCTTCGAAGACAAACCTTCGAACACAGAACTTCGAACTCAACAAACAGACGAACAACCTTCAAACACAGAAGCGAAGCCTGTCACACGACAGGAAACCAAATTCGAAGCCTATGCTCTACCTTCGAAAGGAGTAAGCTTCGAACCGAGAGGCGAAGGCTAACACACGTCAGAGAAAACAATACGCAGTCTAACAGAAGAACAAGCTCCGAAGACAACTTCAAAACCCGTCGAAGTGAGGATTTCGAAGGTGTCAAGTCGGAGTACCTTCGTACAGACGTTCGAAGTAGAGACGCTGTCAGTTTAAAAGAATACTTCGAGGCTAGACAGTCAGGGTACAAAAATGCAGTCCGAAGTTTGAACGAAGCCTCTGAGAGTATACGTTCGAAGCCTGCCTCACGAAGCTGAGGAGGTTCGATACCGAGATGATGGCTTCGCTAGAGAACAGTCAAAAAGGCATTCAATCCAGTCTGCTTCGATCAAAAAGCTGTGCGGTAGAAGGTGAAAAGGCTGGCAGTGAGTACTGTAGCTACAGTAGCAGTACTACTTGCAACAGCAAGAACTAGTACTACTTCTCACGAAGAACACACGCAACAGAGACATAACCTCAGGAATAAAATCACCCAGCACAACAAAACCGAAGCTTCTTGAATCAGATGAATCAATGCTCACACCTCAACAACCAACAAAGAATTCAATCTCACAGGAGCAAAGTAAATGCAAGGCAAAAAGGGATGAACCAGTGCCTGGCGGCGCACACAGGAGAGAGAAAGTGAGAGGCAAAATGACTCAAAGAAGTGGAATAGATTTCAGCCAAAAGGGTAGTCCAAACCCTAGGGATTGGGGTCCTATTTATAGGCAGCCCAACACTACGAATATTCTACCAGTCTCTTAGGGTTTTTACAGACTCAAACATAAAGGAAAAGACTCTACTGCCCTTAGGAATTTTTACAGACACGACTGACTGACTGTGGGCCTAGAGTTACAGATGACTTATCCGGAAGCTCAGCTTTCGTAGCGACTACGGCTTCTCTTCTGGACAGTCAGATACAAAATCAACGGTTGTCAGTTTTACGCTGAAACTGACAAAGCCTCCACCGGCTTTGCACCAGGTACCCAGATTGGGCCGGCCCGACTCGGCAGCTCTCTCAGCCCGACAGTCGCTCACCGCCCGTGTACCTGAGTCAATCCTGGTCAACATCCCAGTGGGTCTTCTACTGCTTCTGGCCCATGCACCCGGATTGGGCCAGCCCGACTTCGCAGCCTCCTCTGCCCGACAGTCGCTCGCTGCCCGTGTACCTGAGTCACACGCGGCCCATGAAACAGCAGATCTCTTCTTCTTCTGTCCTCATTGACTATCGTTGACAATGACTCATCACTTCTGGAGCCATGAGGCCCACGCTATTCAGCATGGCTCCTCAACCACGTGGCTCAAGGATGGAAAGGGGGCGGTGGCATTTGGGGAAGACGATCCGGGGATGATCGAGGCGATCGCGGGTGGCCGGCGGGGAAAAAACAGAAGGAGATCGCTGGAAAAAGGAAAGGGGAGGGAGGGATTCCATCGGAGACGATGGATCTGATAGGTGGGCTCCACCTGTCAGTGGGCGGATGGGAAGGAGAGCGCCGACAGGTGGGACCGAGCGGTCAGCGGGCGAAGGCGGGCGCAAGTGGCTGCCATGTGGGGCCGGGGCGAGCGCGGGCGGGAGAGAGAGGCGGGGGAACGCGCCGACAGGCGGGTCCCACATGTCAGCGACGCGAGTGCTGGCCTAGGTTGGGCCGAGGCAGATTCGAGGTTGAGGCCCGTTAAGAATTTTAATTCTTTTCTTATTTAAAATAAATCCAGTAATTCATATATTTGATTTAGGGTTGAATCACTGTTGATAAAATTTTGTAAAAATTCCTGAAATTATGTTTTGGCTTCTAGTTTATCTCATAAAATTTTCAAGTCCAAATTTTGAATATTTCTCCCTGTTTGGCTTTATTAGGGCTCTTTTAGGATTTTCTTTAACTATAAATTTCAGAAATGTATTTAATAATATTTTTCCTTTATTTTAATTCCTTTTTATTTCTGGGGTGTTACAATCCTATCCCCCTTACAAAGAATCTCGTCCTCGAGATTCGGATCAATCCTCGAATAGCTCAGGATGCTGTGCCTTGAGTTCATCTTCTTTTTCCCATGTAGCTTCCTCTACAGGATGATTGCTCCACTGCACCTTGCAGAAGCGGATGAGCCGACTCCTAGTGATCCTTTCTTTGACTTCCAATATCTTGACAGGCTTTTCCACATAGGTCAGATCCTCTTGAACATCCAACTGCTGTAGATCCACTTGATCTGTCGGGATGCGAAGACATTTCTTGAGTTGGGAAACGTGAAACACGTCATGCACTCCAGCCAATGAGGGTGGTAGTTCCAACTTGATAAGCAACTTCGCCTTGACGTCGAATAATGGGAAATGGTCCAACATATCGGGGGGGCAACTTTCCTCTCATGTTAAACCGTTGAGTGCACGGAGGGGTGTAACTCGAAGGTAGACATGATCTCCCTCTTCAAAGGCTAGGTCTCGGCGTCGATTATCCGCGTAGCTCTTCTGTCGTGATTGGGCTGTCTTGAGTCGGTCTCTGATGATCCGTACCTTCTCTTCAGCTTCTCGAAGGATGTCCGTTCCGAATACTTGAGATTCACCAGTTTGATCCCAAAGTAGAGGCGTTCTGCACTTACGTCCATATAGGGCTTCAAAAGGAGACATCTGAAGACTGGCATGATAGCTGTTGTTGTACGAAAACTCAGCGTACGGTAAGCTCTTGTCCCAAGTGGCTCCAAAATCCAAGACGCATGCCTGAAGCATATCTTCCAATATTTGATTCACCCTTTCAGTTTGTCCATCTGTCTGAGGGTGGTAGGCAGTGCTAAAGTTAAATCTTGTTCCCATCTCTTCTTGAAGGTTCTTCCAAAAATGAGAGGTGAACTGACTTCCTCTATCGGACACTATCTTCTTGGGTACTCCATGAAGACACACAATGCGGGCCATGTATAGTTCTGCAAGCTTAGGGCCACTAAAGGTCATCTTGACGGCTATGAAATGCGCTACTTTCGTGAGTCGGTCAATAATCACCCAAATAGAATCATAACCAAGTTGGGTTTTTGGGAGTCCGGTGATGAAATCCATACCGATCTCTTCCCACTTCCATTCAGGTACTTTCAATGGCTGTAATAGTCCTGCAGGTCTCTGATGTTCAGCCTTTACTCTTCTACAGGTGTCACACTCGGCGACGAACTGTGCAATCTCCCTCTTCATGCTAACCCACCAATAACGTTCCTTCAGGTCCTGGTACATCTTGGTACTGCCGGGATGAATGGAGTACAAAGTCTCATGGGCTTCTCGCAGGATAAGGGTTTTTATCTCGGGTTTATCCGGCACACATATCCGTGTTCCAAACCATATGGTGCCATTCTCGTCCTCTGAAAATCCTAGGGCTTTTCCTTGTCTCATATTCTTCCCAATGGCTGCTATATCCGGGTCTTCTAATTGAGCTTCTCGGATTTGTTCGAACAAGATGGGTTGAGTCTCCAAGGTGGCTAGGTATGCTCCGGTGGTCAACCCGAGATTCAACTTTTTCATCTCTTTACATAACAAGGGCGCGTGATCCTGAATCATAATGGCTGTGCAATATCCCTTGCGACTTAATGCATCGGCTACCACATTTGCTTTTCCGGGGTGGTAGTGGATACCTAAGTCGTAGTCCTTTATTAATTCCAACCATCGTCTTTGCCTCAGGTTGAGGTCTGGCTGTGTGAAGATGTATTTCAAGCTCTTGTGATCCGTAAAGATCTCACAGCGATTTCCGACCAAATAATGCCTCCATATTTTAAGGGCGTGCACTACCGCGGCTAATTCCAGATCGTGGGTCGGGTAGTTCAACTCACGAGGTCTCAACTGACGAGAGGCATAAGAGATAACCTTTCCATCTTGCATAAGAACACATCCCAATCCTTGGCGAGATGTGTCGCAATAGACATGGAAGTCTTTCTGGATATCGGGTAGGGTCAGTATGGGCGCTGACACTAGACGGGTCTTGAGGGTGCGGAAACTTTCCTCGCATTCAGGAGTCCATTCAAACTTTTCTCCTTTCTGCAACAACTTGGTCATTGGCTTGGCTATCTTGGAAAAATTCTCAATGAATCTTCGGTAATATCCGGCCAATCCCTGAAAACTTCGTATCTCAGATACGTTCGTGGGCGGCAGCCAATCCGTAACTGCTTCCACGGTGGCAGGATCTACTGCAATACCTTGTGCAGAGATAATGTGTCCAAGAAACTTCACTTCTGTCATCCAAAACTTGCATTTGCTGTACTTGGCGTATAACTGGTGTTCCCTTAGCTTTCCTAAGGTTAACCGGAGGTGAGTCTCATGCTCTTTCTGGTCCTTGGAATAAATAAGGATGTTGTCTATAAAGACCATGATGAATTTGTCCAAATACTCCATAAACACCTTGTTCATCATGTTCATGAAGAATGCAGGGGCGTTGGTCAATCCAAAGGACATAACAGTACACTCATATAATCCATAAAGGGGTGGTGAAGGCCGTCTTGGGTATATCCTCTTCTTGAATCCTTAACTGGTGATAACCAGACCGCAGGTCGATCTTCGAGAATACCGTAGCTCCCTTCAGCTGGTCAAAGAGATCATCGATCCGAGGCAACGGGTACTTGTTCTTGATGGTTACTTCATTCAAAGCGCGGTAATCCACACACATACGCTTAGCCTTGTCTTCTTTCTTCTCGACAAAGATGACGGGGGCACCCCATGGTGATGTACTTGGTCTGATGTAGCCTTTCCTTTCGATATCCTCTAACTACTGCTTCATCTCGGCTAGCTCATTAGAGGCCTTCCGGTATGGTCGCTTGTAAATAGGAGTAGTCCCGGGTACCAAATCAATCCTGAACTCGATGTCCCTCTTGGGTGGCATCCCTGGTAAATCCTTTGGGAATACGCCCGGGTATTCACTGACCACTGGTATTTCCTCCAAGGTAATCTGATGTAGTCTTGGTCTTCCGGTCTTCATGCTTGGCATCTGGAATGTGACGGCAGTCCCTTCTTCACTAGTCACAGTCACTTTTCTCTGGGCACATTCTATTACTCCTTGGTGTTTATTTAACCAATCCATCCCTAGAATGAGATCCAAACCTTGGCATTCTATTAGAATGGGGTCGGCCCAAAATATCGTGCCTTGGATATCTACCCATACCCTTGGACTATAGGAATAGGCGAGGGTTTGTTTGCCTGGGGTAGCTATTAGTATTGGTCTGGGTAGTTCACTTATGTTCAGGGCATTTCTTTCCACAAAAGCAGTTGATATAAAGGAGTGTGTAGCTCCGGTGTCAAACAATACCACTGCAAGTGATGAATGTACCATAAACTTACCCATGACAATTTCCGGGGTGGCCTGAGCTTCTTCGGCGGTGATGTGGTTGACCTTGGCGCGGACGGCGGGGTTCGATGCAACGCCTTGGGTACGCTTGGGATGAGGGCACTGGTGAGAATAGTGCCCCTCTTGGCAGCAGTTGAAGCATACCACAGGCTTGCCGTGCCTGTCTCGCAAAACCTCCGTCTTCTTAGCCGGGGCGGCTGGGGCGGCTGGTGCGGCGGGAGCGGGGCGAGGTTGTCCGACTCCGGTGTTGGCGGCAGGTGGTGTCGGGCGATATACCGGGCGGGGGTGGTACTGTGGTGCTGGTGGAGGAGGGGTGAAACGGGGCCTCTGAGCCATGCCCTGGTTTTGCCTAAAGGCAATCATCCTCTTCTTCTTCAGGTCAACCTTGTTCTGCTGGGTCTCCTGAATAATAGCTTTGTTCACCAACTTTTGGAAGTTGGCGAAATCTCCGGAGATAAGCTGTAGGGACAGCTCATCCTTCAGTCCTCGGAGGAACTTGGCCTGCCTGGCCGCATCTGTACGGACCTCATCTGGTGCGTACCTGGCCAGTCGGTTGAACTCATGCAAATACTCTGTTACGGACCTGCTCCCTTGCTGCAGGTCCCTAAACTCCTGTTGTTTCTGTGCTATGATGCCGTCGGGGATGTGAGCGGCACAGAAAGCAGCCGAGAACTCCGCCCAAGTGTGGACGTGTCCCTCGGGCAGGGTCTCGCGCAGATTGTCCCACCACTCTGTGGCGGGACCCTAGAGCTGGTGGGTGGTGAAGGCCACCCTCTCCTGCTCAGTGCAGGTCAGGAGATCGATCTTCTTCTCGATGGTCCTCAACCAATCCCCAGCCTCCATGGGGTTGGTGGTGCTCGAGAAGGTCAGTGGGCGGACTCGGAGGAACTCCGAGAGTTGGGAGGTGGGAGCGGGAGCTGGAGTGGCGGGTCGTGGCAGCTCGGGCTATTGGTGGAGACGGAAGAAGTGAGCCTGCTGCTCTTGCATCTGCTGCTGTTGCTACTGCATCTGATTCAGAAGGGCTGATACCAGTTGGTTTTGTGTGGCCATCATCTCGGCCAGAGTGGGGTGGTTGGCAACCGGGGCTTGCCTTTGCCCAGTTACTCCCCACTGAGGCAGGTTCCCATTATCTCCTCCGTTCTGAGGAGCGTCGGAGCCTTGAGTGTTTGTCATCCTGATGTTTCCAAAGTAGACAACATTTTCTTAGAGGATATTATTAAGTTTTATTCCAAAAATGTTGTTCTTGCGGTTACATTTGTTATTTATTTCTTCATTCATGCCTTATATTTGACATGAATAGCAATACAAACAAGTAAAAAGAAAAGCAATCAATCGTAAACTATGTCTATGGTAGCTCGGGGGACGGCTCGATCACGGGCTCGTGGGAGACGGTCGGGGTCGAGGAACTGGATGGTCCGGCGGGAGGTGCGCTGCGGGAAATCCTCTTGGGCCTCACGGTGGGGATCCGAAGGGATTTCCGCTTGCGAGGCGGAAGGGGTGCGATCTCCTCAATGTCCTTCTTCAACTCTTGGATCTGCTGGCGGAGCTGGGTATTGACCATGGCGCCTTGGCGTAGAAGCTCGTTCTGACGCCTCAACTCCTCCACCTCGAGGGTCAACTGGGGATTCTGCTGTACTTGTCGACGGAGCTCTGCATTTTTGCGGTTCAGGTTCTCCGAGGTATGGCGGTAGAAGTCAATCGTGTCATGCTGACTGTCTGCATCCAGAATGGCCTCGGTGTGGAGGTTGTCCATGGCCTCTAGAAGTCTCATGGTGCGTGCGATGGTGGAGTTACTCTGCGTTAGGGAGCTGATGTAGATGCTGCGGTGACTCCCTGGTGTGCGCATGGGCATGAAGCGGTAGACGGTGTCACGGAGGTGGCTATCGTAGACCAGTCGAAGCTCGGCGAGGGCCTGGAGTGCTGCGCGCTGTACTGGCCACCACGAACGAAGGTCCACCGACTCCATGGGTGTAGAAGGGTGGCTGCCTGGAGGAGGGGCGGATAACAACCGTGACCTCGCAGTAGCTCTCGCTCGCATCGGGAAAGATCTCGTGGAACGCGGGCTCGGGGAAGCCCCAAGAAGTCGACGAGCACGCGAAGCTCTCGGATGAATCCGGCCTCGTCACGAAGAGTCCCGCTCATGGTATGTACCGGCATCTACAAAAGAGAGAAAGTTTTTGTGAAAATCTCGGAAGATGAGAGGATAAGTAATTTTTGTAAGAAAATATAGTAAATATAAGTCCTAAGGTCATGTCTATTTGGCTTCCTACAGTCAAGTCGGCTCTGATACCATCTTGTCGCGCCCCGATTTAATAAATCACGACTTTATTGAAATTCCATAGAAAATCAATAAAACAAGACGTTCATCACGCGACCCCGTACAATACGAGCAATCATTCACGGTTCGTAGACCGCATTAATACAAAAGTGAATAAAGGTGAAGATAAACTACTAAAATAAGGGTCCTAGATGAACGCCTCCCTCCAGTCTCGCCTTGACTGGGTCGCTACTCCAGTCCTGCATCCTCCTCGTAGTAGACGGGATCTGATGGTGTAAGTCAACGGGGTGAGTACAAGAGTACTCAGCAAGCCACCGAATGCAAATATAATGCAAGGTAATAACAAGGGAGATAGTAGCTAGTTTTGCGGAAGCGAGTAATTTGTAAAGCAATTTAATGTGAACAACTTATTAGTACTGAAACGTAAACATGTGTATACATCATCATCTTCTAACTCGAGGGGTACAGTCAGCCCCACCTCGCTCAACGGTTCTTACATGCCATGAATAACTCAACCATTCAAACAATTGTAAACTAACTGCGAGTAGTCACACAACCCGCCCTTGACCGTGGGCTCGGCTTTTCGAAAAGATTAATTTACTCTAATCAGAGATGTACCACTGTACCCACAAGGCACGCACTCATCACTTACACCAAAGTGTAACGAGATGACCCATTTCACGGGAACTCGTGCCAAAACCTTCCATATAGTCCTCCCCGACCTGACAGCACCCTCTTATAGGTTACATATGGTGTCCCGACGCGTCGGAGCCCCACCATACCCCCCTTGAGCCTCGTCGGTACAAGTCGCCCGCAGGCTTGCCCCTTGCCCCCTCCACTATGGTGCATCGAGTCAGAGTATTCCATACTTCCAGTTAGGACTTACCCATTAGACTTGTGGTTGGTACGGAAGTGCTTTGCAACAGATCCCGCAGACCGGTCCTTATAGTGCCCCGGGTGCGACAAACCAATGCCCGAGCTTGCACCCGGAACCCACCATACTTATAACTTAGCCAACTCCAACAGAGTCCAGAGACGAGAATAATGGGGAAAATCATATACAAAATCCAGCTAATCTACGACTCATTCTTTTTATCCTATAGCAGTTGTGCCGGTACATTGGGCACTAGCTAATAATTTTATAGTAGAGTGACAAGGAGTTAAGGCTCAATAAGCATGGCTTGGGTTTGCACACAAAGACGGGGATCTAATAAATATAAGTGTAAGGCTTGATTATTGGACTAATGCAATATTAACCTATGAATTATAGCGATAATTTATTAAAACATGGGCTCAATAATGATCAACTGTTTCCACAGAGGTGGTCGACGACTTGCCTTGATCAGCAAATGGGGATGGAGGAACCTCGGGGTAGAACTCCGGCTCCTCGACGAACTCGTAGTCTTCTCGATACGGAAAAATAAACAACATATTTCAATACATTATCACAAAACATAAGCAAACATGTTTTGTGGTTTAAATATGTGAATTGAGTTTTATTGTACTGAGGTTATATTTAAAATGTGTGAAAGGGTACACATGGACGCACGAGATCTATCCAGCGGGTTAAGTGGCGATCGACGGCCGAGAGGCCTCGATACCCCTTTGACCAGATCCGAGGGCCCAGATTAAATCCCGAAGGGATTTAATCGTAGCCCTCCGATCACGATCGGACGGCCATGGCGTGATCCGGCACGGCACGTGCGCAAGGGGCTCATACCCTTCGTCTCCGGCGACGGCGGGGCTTCAGGCGCGGTGGCGGCGGCGGCGGCGATCGCCTAGGTGCCTAGCTATGGCCAAAAATGGAATGCGGAGGGGATGGGGGTCATGACCGTACCTTCGACGGCGAAGATGGAGGTCCGGAGGTGACCGGCGGCGAGTGTAGACGGCGGAGGGGGTTCGGGAGCTTGACGGCGACGACGATCCGGCGGGTTCCACGGCCAACAGAGGGGTGGCCGAGGACGGGCGGTCGACGGCGGACCCGACGGTGGTGGTGGCTAGGGTGAAGGGGGTCGGGATCGATGGCGATCAGCGACCGTAGGTGGGGCAGGACCTAAGCCCAAAAATAGGGCGGCGGCGCTCTGCTTTCGCTCTAGGATGGCTGCGTTTGTGTGGGCTGAGTGCAGAGGCCAGAGGGGGTTTATATAGGGGGGTCGCCAGCGTCTAGATGGCAAGGAACCGAAGGGTTCCCGTGAGCTCCGGCGAGGGCTTTCCAAGCTTCGGGTATACTTCCTTAAGCACTGAAACCGCGTGGCTCAAGGATGGAAAGGGGGCAGTGGCGTTTGGGGAAGACGATCCGGGGATGATCGGGGCGATCACGGGTGGCCGGCGGGGAAAAACAGAAGGAGATCACCAGAAAAAGGAAAGGGGAGGGAGGGATTCCATCGGAGATGATGGATCTAACAGGTGGGCTCCACCTGTCAGTGGGCGGACGGGAAGGAGAGCGCCGAAAGACGGGACCGAGCGGTCGGTGAAGGTGGGCGCAAGTTGCTGCCATGTGGGGCCGGGGCGAGCGCGGGCGGGAGAGAGAGGTGGGGGAACGCGCCGACAGGCGGGTCCCACATGTCAGCGATGCGAGTGCTGGGCAGGGTTGGGCCGAGGCGGATTCGAGGTTGAGGCCCGTTAAGAATTTTAATTCTTTTCTGATTTAAAATAAATCCAGTAATTCATATATTTTATTAAGGGTTGAATCACTGTTGATAAAATTTTGTAAAAATTCCTGAAATTATGTTTTGGCTTCTAGTTTATCTCATAAAATTTTCAAGTCCAAATTTTGAATATTTCTCCCTGTTTGGCTTTATTAGGGCTCTTTTATGATTTTCTTTAATTATAAATTTCAGAAATGTATTTAATAATATTTTTCCTTTATTTTAATTCCTTTTTATTTCTGGGGTGTTACAGCCTATTAGCACAGTGTTGGTGTCTTTTCGATTAGGACACCGGTTGTTTTTAGGCTAGATCATTTTAGGCTTTGTTGATCTGATTACTTTATTCTGCTTAGTCTGTTGAGGTGCGTTGGGTGTTGGGAGTAGGCCATTGATTTGAAAGAATTTTTTAGGCGCCCATTCACCACGCCTCTGGTCGCTACTTTCGGTCCTACATCTGGACCAAAATGCAGCTCAAAGTGTGGTCCTCTATTCTACCTAAAATCATGGCGACGAGGTCCAAAGCCATATCTAGAATGACCTAGAGCTCTGCCGGAGTGAAAACCACCCTTCAGAGCATAGGCACGAAAGACATCTCCTCTAAAACCACCTACACAACGCGTCGTGGCCTCTAGCCTCTCTCCGTGTCGTGGTACTCTCTGTCTACCACCCTGCTGGTAGAACTTCTCCTGCCACCTAGAGCTCTCTCTACTCTCTCAACCCGCTTCCTCCTAAAGCAGAACTCCACAAGATGCCCTGCATTTTGACAGAACTCACAATGATAGATAGGCTTCTTCGGATGTGGTTGGGGCTTGGGTTTCATGGTCTTGGTGGTGCTAGGTGTTTTCTATTTTCTATGAGAGGGTCCTAGTAGAGAGTCAAGAGAAGTATGGAGATGCTTGGGCTTCAGGATCCAGATAGGCTTCTTGGGTGGAGCTTTAGGTTGTTCTTAGAACACTTCATCCTTGTGCTGACTGGCCTGAAAAGACTCAGTAGAGTGAGTCTTGGGATATCTCTACTCTAGAGTCATCTTACTCCACTCCACTGAATGGCTCAGGGCACTCTAAAGTCAGCCTTGGTGTACGTGTAACCTACTCCAAACCCATCCTTCCTCTTGAACTGTTGGATCATCATGCCGAGCTGAGGCTCTCTGGCACTCACCAAACTCAAGATCTGACGGAGGTAAGAGTTCTCATTCTAAGCATCAGCTAGCTGCTCTCTCAAGGAAGCTAGCACCTCCATCTAAGACAAGCAGATCTCACACTCTCCATCAACTTGAACAAACTTTTCAGCTTTCATCTTGATGAGCTCCAACCTCAGAGACAAGTAGTTCTCACAGATAGTGGGTGGAACTGACAATATCTCAAGCTCAAGCTTAGTCTACTCTAACTCAGCACAAACTCTCTCTAGCTTGCCCGAGTGATCGTCACTCTTGGCTCTCAGCTCAGCTAAAATAGCTCAATGGGATGAGCAGTCTCTATAGGACACGACAGTAGTGGATGAGCATCTTTTAGATCTAGTTGAGTGCTTTCAAGCTCAGTGGCCAAAGCGTCTCTCTCATAAACCCTCTCGGTGTACCTGGACTTCAGAGTAGTAAGGTCACACAGCAACACCTTGTAGTTAGGGCACTCACTGCTCTCACCCAATAAAGGGAAATAAGATAGACTCTCAATCTTGCTATTGTCCATAGCAAGCTCACTCTCAAGCTCATCTATCCTCTTCTTAGCACCTCTAACCAGTTTCTCCTGATATTTCAACTCCTAACGATTCTCTTCAAGTAATTCAATGACATCACGTTCATAGGAAGATACCTTTTCATCATCATCATCATCATCGTCGGAGTTATCGGAGGAGACCTTATCTTCTTTATCCCCAAGAGCCATAGAACATAAGCTCTTGCGGGATCTTCGGTTGCGATGCGAGTGAGTTTTCGACTTGTCCTAGAAGCCCATGAAGTAGAGGCCCACCGGATCATCCTTGTCCTTGTCCTTGTCCTTGTCGTTCCCCTTCTTGATCAAGAACTCCTCATCGCTTGAGTTTGATGAAGAGGAAGAAGAAGATGATCGCTTGGAGTAGCTTCTCTCCATCTCGGCGAAGAAGGCCTTGTCTAGCTTCTTGTTCTCACATCGATAGTCCTTTAGGGGCTTTCGAAAGAACATTGTCTTGGGCTTGCCCTTGGTGAAGGTGAAGTTGTCATGCTTGTTGGAGTCGTAGGAGCCACCACCAATTCCCTTCTTATGTGTGTTCCGCTTGGGGCGGTCAGCGATGAAATGATCTGGATCACCACACTCAAAGCAACCATGTTTTGTGCCATGTCGTTTGAACATTATCTTATCATAGACATGACGAACACGGCTATTGAATAAACACAGGTCATCATCACCTAACAGATCCAACGGGTCCTCAGTGATAGACATCAAGGAGGACAAAGCACCACTCAAAGAAGTAGGATCAGCAGAGGGTGTCGAAAGGGGCAGTGTTTTTAAGAAAGAACTAGTGAGATTTGATCTCAACTGGATATCAACCTCTGAAGCCTTGAGCTTACTGAAAATCTCTGCGATAGTCAGGGTATCACAAGAAACACTCTCAACAATGGATGATACCTTGATCTCCCAGATCTTAGGGTCCAAGGTATGAAGAACATTGAGCGTCTGTCCATTATCTGAGACCACCTGATCTCGATCAGCCTTGTTGGCCTGAAGCTTGTTAGTGATCGACTAAAAGCGACCAAACAACACATCGACGGTCTCACCTGGCATTTGTGATAAATTCTCGTACACTCGCCGGTAGGTCTAATAGAGCCTAGCCTTGACCTGAGTTGTCCCGTCATGGTATGCTTGGAGGGTAGCCCATATCTCTCGAGCAATGTCGAGATGGCTAACACGCTCAAACTCGCTGGGACCTAAACTAGAAAACATAATGATCACTGCCTTGTTGTTTTGGTCATGTAGAGCAACTATCTCAGGGGTAGTACACTCAGTAGTCGGAAGCACAGTGAAAGTAGCATGAACACACATATCTCATATCCCTGAGCTCTGGCTCAATAGATATGCTCGCATGTGAGTCTTCCAATAGTTATAGCCAAAGACCTCACGGGATGGAACATTGCCAGCAGAAGTCATGATCACTACTTTGGGTTAGAACTAGTTAAGGTATGGAAAAACACTAACCAGGCTCTGATACCACTTGTAGGACCAAGAGTAGCGACCAGAGGGTGTGAATGAGCACCACAAAAATTCTTTCAAATTGATGGCCTTTTCCCAACACCCAACACACCTCAAGAGATAACCAAAAACTCAGACCAAAAACATAGATGGAAATAATGCTATCACTCTCCTATCAATTATGATGTGATGCAACATTCTGAGAGATCATAAGCACTAAAAATAATCTAGCCTAAAAACGATCGATGTCCTAATCAAACAGACATTACAACAGTGCTTAAAGGCAGATTAACAGTGCATTTAATTTACGGGCATTTTAGATAGCACAAATAAACTCATTACCAATACTCAGGCATTTAATCAGATAAAATAAATGAAGATGAATAAAAGTGCTCACAGATGATTCAAAATGCACTACGGATATAGAGATACATCAATGAACATACATAGTGCAATCTGAATGAAAAGCTTGTTGTAAGTTAATTTATCTCAGAATATTCAGGAAATAAATCTCTAAATACAAGCAAATAGAGGAATGATAATCGAAATTACTGTGTGTTCATGAGAATCGAGGAAAAAACTCAATGTTTAGAATTGTGCTTGTCGGTTCATCCACATTGTTCCTGATTCTCTGCTAGCGCCGATCCCTGGCGCCGCTCGATGGAAAACCATGCGTCGGCTGTCTTGTTTCTTCACGCAGTCTCATCGCAATGGAAAAAGGGCATGTGTGTCGAGGAATAGCTAGATTGCTACTAGATAAAAGTAGTCGGCGGGATTTCCCGAAGAAGAAACCGGCAGCGCCTCCCGCCGCCTGATTCGACTCCACTTGGTGCGATGCATTGCATAGAGAAGACCACCCATCAGGATGAGAAGAAAAACCAGAGGGTGAGCCGGCCAGAGAATCCTGCAGAAAACCAGCGCAAGAATAGGCACCTAGAAATTTTGCGGCAGTGGAGAAAATCGGAAGAATAAAGGAAATTTTTCTGGAGAAAGGAACTCTGATTTTTCAATAGAGGAGTTGAGAAACCCTAATGGGATACAAGGCCTTTTTATAGGTAGGTAAAAACGTGGAAAAGGCACATTTACCTCGAGGGTAAATTACACATATACTCAAAAATAAAATTGTGGGCCCAACGGGCAAAATAATAAAATCCTATCTACAGATAGCTTGTTCTGATGCGGAGCTTTCATAGCAGCTACGGCTTCACTTCAGGACTGTCGGATCTTCGATCGATAGTATGGATTGGGGCGACAGTTTTATGCTGAAAGCAACAAAGCATTCGTTGTCTTCGTACCGAGTACCTAGATTTGGTCGGCCCAATTCCGCGGCTCCCTTAGGCCGGCAATAACTCGCCACCTGTTTACTTGAGTCAAACCTAGTCAACATACCAATGGATCCCCTGCCGTTCCTGGCCCATGTACCCAGATTGGGCTGGCCTAACTCCATGCCGCTCTGCCCGGTAGTCACTTGCCGCCCGTGTACCTGAGTCACATGAGGCCCAACACACGACATGTTTCTCTTCTCCTATTCATCTCCTATGTTGACTTTCGTTGAAAATCACTAATCACTTTTGGAGCCATGAGGCCCATGATCTTCAACGTGGCTCCTCAACGATCTCCTGGAAAGCGACGTTGGTCTGGTCTCCACGCCCATCGTTGGTCTTGGCAATGGATCCCCTAAGATAGGACCCGCTCGAGTCACCTTGTTGGCTTGTAGGCACAACTCCTAGAAAGCATCAACGTTTCTCTGTACCTCTGCCCTCTGTTCCTCAGTCAAAGTCTCCATGGTGATCGGAATGATGTTGTCGTCATTGAGTTTACCCACCATGGCCGGATTGCTAAAGTATGGTCCCACCAGGCATGCCAAAAAGCGTGTTGGTGCGTTTTTTAGTCACACTTTGACAAACGCGTGGCCTGGGAGATCTTTTTAAGTCTAGTGCGGCTCCTACGTTCTCAGAAAAAGGGTTCATAGTGTGCCAATCAGTTTGATCCTGCAACTGATAAGGAAATCGGAAGGATAACATCAGTAGCATAACTGATTGGCAGGCGAGCTGATGATTGCGTCAGAGATGGTGAAATCGTGGAATATCATGCCGATCAGCGATAGGGTCGATGACCATGGCTGAACCAATTGGGGGAGCATGCCATCGGTCGATGGGATAGATAATTTATGTATGTGGGCCGATGAGCGCTTTCCAATGGTGGGTATGATGTGACGCTGAATTGAAGATAACATGTCGGCTTGTACTCCGACAAAAATAAATAAAATGCACCAGATAACATGTCTATATCAAGAAAATCATCACAATAACTAGATCGGACCTAACCATGACAGTAGCTAATCACGATGATCTTAATAATATATCAAAGTATTGGGCATGATTTATTTAGATCAACTGTATACAACATGAAAGAGATACAATAGCGAGAGATGTCAGACCTAACCAATGAAGCCTCAAACTATCACACCTAGATCACATCAATCTATGAGATCAAACTGATGCAACCTTTGACCTAGCTAATAAACCGAGGACAACCAGCGACCGTACTGTTTTGATATTCACCTCATGAGATCAAATTGATGCAGTCGTGAGGATACTGACCTAGTCGATATGGTCTTCAGGGGTTGCAGGACTCACCTCTTCGCGAGAGATTAGAATGATGCAGCCCAGCTCTGAGTGTTGAATCCCACAGGGGTTAACCTTGGAAGCAAAGGGTGGCGATGCGCCGAGTAGTTGTTTGACAGAGATGTGTGCTTAAAACTAATTAAAGGGTACATATTTATAGTCTAGAGACTTGTCGTCCAAGCATCATATATTAACCAATTCCGAATAATCTTCATCTTCTTCTTATCTTTTTCTCCATCGGCTCTTCTTATCCGGCCACGCATACATCATGGATGGGCTTCCTTGACTTTCTTTTACCAGACCTCTTTGACTCCTATTGACCATGCAGCGTCCTTGGTGGGCCCTAGGCTTTACCAAATCTTGACGTCAACACAGTGACGTTTGGTGCTTTGTCGAACGATTTTAACATCAACACAATTTTTGGTGACTCCGTTGGGGATGCATACGCCAAGCTCAACCACATCGGCGATGGGTACGACTACTGCGACTACATCAACTACACCCGCTACATCAGCAAACATGGTGGGGAGTGCAGAAATCGACGACAACAACACCATCCTCCCCACCCTAGAATATATTTCCAAGGAGGATAGGGCTGAGATCGAGGCCAAGACATGGGAGCTACATGCCATCATGCTTGGGCACTACACCAAAACCTGTGCAATCGTCGTCAAGCGCAACGCCGATCTCCCCAACATCTCCATGGGCAAGGTAACATCCCCTCCCACTCTATCTACCCTAGATATCGAAAAAAATGGCAACAACTATAGATCAAGCGGTTAGCACCACATTTGCGAATCATCTAGGGCCTAAGGTCGACTATAGGATCGAGGCAATGTTTAGGAGATTCGGCTTTTTCGAGGCCGCTTCTCCAACCCTAATTGCTAGCGTACCCCCTGTTCACCACATATACAGTAGAACATATGGGAGTACGAGAAAAAAATCACAAATATGGCCTCAGCATCCATGGCTGAGACCCCGCTTAACCCCGTCGGTCAAACTGACCCCAGGGCTGTTAGATCGGCACGTGCTAGCCCGCACTACCAGTAACATTCAGTCAAACCAGTTATCCGGCCGGTTAGACCACTACTACACCTCTGATCAGACTGACCCGATGGCCGGTTAGAATGCTCCTATCGTGGTCTATGCGCCACCTCCGCTAGCACCCAAGTAGCCTTTGCCCGTGCTCCCTTCACCTCCTCCCACATACCCGCATAGGACCAAAAATGTTGCTTACCATGAGCCAACACCATAGGAGGCGACTGAGAGGAGCTATATGGCCGACACATTGGGAAACCACCACGTGTCATGCCCCCGCACATTAGGCGCCCACAGGATAGAGGTGTAGACGACATAAATAAGCATATTTGTGTGTTGTTCAGAGAGTGTGTAGGCAATGCACCCTCGGATCGGACTAGGGTTTACCACAAGCCATACCCAGACTATTTTGACATCATCCCATATCCTTCTGGTTTTAGGATTGCCGAGTTCACTAAATTTAACGGTGAGGATAAAAAACAACTTCGGAGCATATAGGTCAGTTTCTAGTGCAGTGTGGAGAAGCTAGTGGGTTGGTTGCCTTTAAACTTAGGTTGTTTTCTTTGTCACTATCCAGCACCGCTTTTACTTGGTTTTTGTCACTACAGCCGAACTCTCTCCAGAATTGGGCCCAGTTAGTGAAGAAGCTCCATGATTATTTTTATACTAGAGAAACTGAACTTAGACTCTCGCACTTGACATCGGTCAAACAAAAATTTAATGAAAGTGTCGCTGAGTACATTAGGAGATTTAGAGACACCAGAAACCAATTTTTTAACTTAAGGAGAAGCTAGATGGCCAGGATTTTCTAGAAGTGAACCAAGTGTTGTAGAAGGCTCTAGCCTAAGAAGGCCAAGTCAAATCTAAAAAAAATCACTAAGACATTTAGTAAGCCCAAAGCCGAGTTGCACGTCGTGGAGCATTCCGATGAGGTGTCATAAGAAGCGAGGATGACTCGGCTGACATGTACACAACCAAGTGGACTTGGTCCAATAAGTCCAAGCCGGTCACTTGCTCTGAGTTATGGTTGTCTCCCACTAAGAGTCAGCCCAATGAGGTCAAGTACACTTTTGACATGACCAAATACGATAAAATATTTGATTTTTTTTTTGAAAAACAAACTCCTCAGGTTGCCGAAGGGTCACATCATTCCTACTACCAATGATTTGAAGAAACACGCTTATTATAAGTGGCATGGTTCACATTCTCACTCTAATAATGATTGCAACGTCTTCCGTCGATAGGTTCAATCAGCCATAAATGAAGGATGATTGAAGTTGGACACTAGTCCCAAGATGAAGCTGGACCAAGACCCCTTTCCTGTGAACACCATTGACCTCTATGGGAAGAAGGTGCTGATTCAACCTGAGCAGGCCGAGTCTGTTGACACTAAAATGCGCCAAACACACGGACACCGATCCGACAATCCAAAAACGTGTGGATACTTAGGAGTAAACACCTAAGTGTATCTCCGACGATCCTTAAACAGTGGTAATGAAATAACGGAGTCATCAGGCAATCAAATAAAATTAATCTAAAATTATTCAATTAACCGGTGTGTGAGAAAAAATAATTAAACCAAACCGGCCAGAATAGGGCCGGTTGGACCAAAACATAACAGGCGGTTAGACCGACCAAGGTAAGCCGGTCGAACCGAAGGTGTACCGCTGGTCGGACTGGTGGTGCAAAGGGTCACTGAAGGAGGCCTCTGGTGATCGGGTGCGAAGGGGTCCGAAGGTATCCTAGAGAGGCCTTCAGCCCATCAGCCGGTCGGACCGAGGGTACAACCGCGGTCGGACCGAAGGGTCTTCGGAGGTCTCGAAGCTGATGCGAAGACGGGCTCCAGGGTGAGTATACCTCTAGCGCAAAGAATCCCGAGAGACACTCTAATGTCTGGCACATACCCTAACCTTCGATCGGTTAGACCGAAGGGTAGGCTCCAGTCAAACCGGAAGGCGTGCGATGCTCCAGGTGAAGGGCTCTAGCGTCATGCGCAAAGGGGCCCGAAGCCTCCTGCGGAGCCCTGTGAGACCGGCCTTTTATTGTTTGTTAGACCGAGGCATGTCGGTGCGTTAGATGACCGTGCGGCACAGGCCAGTCGGATCGAAGGGTTGCCGCCGGTCAGACCGATAGCCTCCGAAGATTGATCTCCGGACTCCTACGACTTTCTTGACATGTATAAATTGCAACCAAATCTTCTAGCTAGGATGGGAGAGATAAAATACTACAGAAAACACCAAGAAACCCAAAGGCAATTCAGCCAAGAGACCGAATCACCGGTATAAACTGATAAAACGATAGAAATTTGTTACGTGGATGAAATGGACGATTCATGAGTGAACCAACAAGGACTTACCGTGATTACAATGTGGCAGATGGGTGGTTTCCAGTACAGACCATCAAAGATCTAAGTGATGAATTGAATCTACGGAAAGAAAGTAAATTGAAAAGTAAAGGAACGATTCAAAGAAATAATAGATTGGATCTATTAGGGTTTTGGGGGGTTTCTCCTTGAATCGGCCTTGCCTCTATTTATAGAGGTTGGGCATGATGTGCTTGGGTCTAATTTGAGTAATACACGAGTTCCAAGTCATCAAAATCAAATTAGGGATAAAAATACCCCGAAATCACTAATCTGACTAGGATTCAGACTACTTCGGTCAGACTGAAGTGGGTCCGGTCAAACCGGCATGGGCCAAGACTTGGCATATTTTGGGCCAAAAATACCAATTTTGACATTTTGACAATTTTGACCATTAATGTCATCTTTTGCTATCAACAGAGTCATCTAAGGGGAAAGCAATCATAGTTGGAGAGCCTTGCCCATAGATGCTTGTACCAAAAAATCCTGAAGTGGCGGTTTTGAAAGTGAACACTAACTGGGAATCTTTGGCTAGATCCCATAAGAAACCAAAGGTGACATATGAGATGCTACTTCATAAGCACCAGAAGAGTGTCGAGAAAGCAAGAGATCGGTCAAGGCCTCCAATAAGGCCAAACCATCCATAGATAAGTCGGCTCGGTCCCAAATACGCAAGATCACTATAGCCACTGATGCCTCCACCTCCATACCAGTTTTCGACCCCGCCCACTAGGTTCCCGTTCCCTTACTTTGTTGCAAGTGTCCCTTTTCTGCCACAGGGGGAGCTCAACATGCAGGAGAAGATGGGCATGGTGGGAGACAGTGTCTTCAGCCAGATGTCCATCGCATCACGGAGCGGGGAATGAGGATGGAGGAGATGGACACGAAGATTCATCGAAAAGGGTCTCAGAAGCCATCATCAAGGTGGGCTCTTAGGACGTCCCAATCCGCCAAGGGAACCCTTCCGAAACAAGACGGAGGAAAACCAGAGAAGGCGACTTAGGGCGGCGTTGGTCTGACTGACCCCTCATCTTTGGTTCGATCGGCTGCACACCTCCGGTCTGACGGGCCTATTAAGGCCGGTCTTACCGAAATTTCTCAGATCAGCCTGCTATGGTTGCTTCGAATGATAAGGCCTAGTCCGACAGACCCATTAAGGCTGGTCTAACTGACAATACATAGAAGGACTCCCACAGCAAGCACAAAATTGTCGAGGCAACCTAGGAAATTCCCATTCAACCAAAAATTCCAAGAGCAAGTTTGTGGCCTCTAGTACAAAGCCACAACTGTCATGGGAACCTCCAAGCATGACTAAGTCCTAGAAGAGGCATCTACAATGTCTCCGGGCATAGGTGATGAAAGAGAGGAAGGCCGAATACGAGCGGGATGCGATTTTCGAGGAGATTCGCCCTCGGCCACTACCCAAGCAAGTATGGAAGCCCAAGCCAGTTGCAATGGACAACACGGCTCCCACTCCAAGTGATGACGATGATGACATGCTAGATGAGGACTACACACTCGTCTCGGATGGACCTCTTCCTCGGTCGATGGATGTGAAAGTGGTGATGCTTCCCGCTGAGTTTGGTTTGCTAGAGGATGAGGCCAAGGTCGCTAAACTAAACTTTGACCCACGTGAAGCTATGTTTGGGAAGCCTAAGAAGTCGGCTCATCACTTGAAGCCCCTCTACGTTCGAGGGCATATTTACAGCAAGCCGATCTCGAGGATGTTGGTAGATAGAGGTGACACTGTCGACCTAATGCCGTACTCACTTCTAAAGAAGCTCGACAAGAATGAAGAAGATTTGATGAAGACCAACCTGACGCTGAATGGATTCAACGATGAGAGCTTCGAGGCGAATGACTTCTACCTTGCATCAGTGTCTGATTCAGTGGGATGGCGATGAAGTGGAGGTTATATCAGCTGACACTTCATCCCATGCTGCTTTGGTTGATGTGTCCATAGACTCCATCCATGATAAGGTAGAGTATTTGTCAGGTAGAGACCTCTTGGACTTCGATTTTGTCAGTGTATCTAAGAGGAGGTTTGTCCCTATTTTTGTAAAGCCAGCTGTTGTAGCTCGGCTGTCTCTAAACTAGTTTTCATGTTAGGTAAGAGAAATCTTGATTGGCTAAAGTCTTGTGTATAGAAATATAGTTCTTCTATATATGACATTGCTGAAGTCATTGAAGATTTTAGTGAATGAGAGAAGTTGGGTC
Source organism: Zizania palustris (assembly GCA_019279435.1). Taxonomy (NCBI): domain Eukaryota; kingdom Viridiplantae; phylum Streptophyta; class Magnoliopsida; order Poales; family Poaceae; genus Zizania; species Zizania palustris. The sequence goes on along the minus strand of JAAALK010000285.1, from coordinate 32,640,103 downwards.
AAGGTTTTGCGTCAGCCAACCCTTTAGAAGAACTAGACATAGGAGACGGTAGTGTTCCAAGGCCAACTATTGTAAATCAGAACATACAAGCCAATGATAAGGTTGAAGTAATAAAATTGCTTCGGTCGTATATTGATTGCTTTGCATGGGAATATAGTGAGATGCCCAGACATAGCCGCGATATTGTGGAGCATCGGTTACCTATCAAACCCAGGTTTAGGCCTCATAAACATCCTCCTCTTAGCTTTAATTTGACAGTGTATGACCGAGTTAAAGAAGAGCTAGAATGATTGCTGACGGTAGGGTTTATTAGGCCATGCAGGTATGCTGAATGGGTTGCTAACATTGTGCCTATTGAAAAGAAAGGGAGTGGCAAGATTCGTGTGTGTATTGATTTCACGGACTTGAACAAGGCCACTCCAAATGACGAGTATCCCATGTCGATAGCTGACATGTTGATCAACGATGCTTCAGGACACAAGGTACTAAGTTTTCTTGATGGTAATACTGGTTACAATCAAATTTTCATGGCCGAACAAGATATTTACAAAACGGCCTATATATGTCTTGGTTTTGTGGCTTGTTTGAGTGGGTAGTAATGACTTTTGGTTTGAAGAATGCTAGTGCTACATTTCAACATGCTATGAATTTGATCTTTCATGGCTTGCTAGGAGTTATGTTAGAAGTCTACATAATTGATGTTGTAGTCAAATCGGATGCTATGGGTAACCATTTACCCGATTTGAGAGTTGCTTTTGAAAGAATGTGTCAGAATGGCTTGAAAATGAACCCACTAAAGTGTTCTTTTGGCGTGTCGGTAGGCAAGTTCTTAGGATTAATGATTAATGAGAGAGGTATTGAAATTGATCCTAAGTAACTTGAGAAGATTAGAGACTTTGAAGCGTCGACAAGCAAGAGAGATGTGCAGAAGTTGCTAGGCAAGGTAAATTATTTATGTCGTTTCATATCTAACTTTTCTAGCAAGATTGATGCTTTTGTACCTATACTTCAGCTAAAGAATGCAGCCAAATTCACTTAGGTGGCATGTCAGCAACGTGCTTTTGACCAAATCAAGAAGTGTATGTCATCACTACCAGTGGTAAGAGCACCAAAAGCCAAAATTATGTTATGGTTGTATGTTACAACAGAAGATAGCGTGATAGGAGCTGTGTTTACTCTGGAGGTAGAAGGGAAGGAGTAAATCATCACGTTCTTGACACGCCGCCTATTGGATGTTGTAGGATTGAGAGTAGCGACTAGAGGGGGGTGAATGGACGCCTAAAAAATTCGTTTGAATCAATGGCCTTCTGCCAACACCCAAAGCACCTAAAGAGATAACTACAAACTCAGATCAAGAATATGACGTGGTGCGACAGTTTGAGAGATCATAAGCACTCAAAATAATCTAGCCTACAAATGACCGATGTCCAAATAGAAAAGACACCACCAAAGTGCTTAAAGGAAGATCAACAACACATTTAACTCCAATGCATTTCATAAAATCACATATACTCCATCAGGCATAACATCCTCAGTGCATAGGCATTTTAAAATCACAGATAGGTCAACAGATATGAAAATGCGCAGAATTTACAACATTCAATTTAGACAAAGTCAATGCAGGAAATAAATTTTGCTCTCAGTTATATCCCATAATATTCACGAAATAAATGTTGCAGTGCACGTAAAACGAGAAATGAGATTACTATTCTCCTATTTGGTATTGTGTGGGTTTCTCCTGTTCGTGGGACTTCTGCTGAACAAATCCCCTGCGCCAAACAGTGCCGCCTCTGGCTTCTACCATGCTAAACGCCGCACGCCGCACTGTGCAGGCGCATGAAAATGCGTCGTTAGGCGATATCCGCTGCCCCGGCTGAAGGAATGAACATATGCCCGCTTTGCGCCAAGTGCGACCGGGCGAAACGAAGACCAAGCGCCCGCTGTTTTGGCGCCGAGCACGACTAGAAATGGAGAATACAGCGGGGAAAAACTAGGCAGTTCATGAGCCAGGTGATGGCCATAGGCTGGCCAGGCACCAATAGAACAAAAGTGCATCACGACAAAGCTACAGTGGCAGAGAAATTCTTGTCGTCGGCTAAACAGCAGAGGAGAAACCTGGAAATAAAGTTGAACTTGAATTTTTCATTCAAGTGAGTTAAGAAAACCCTTGGGGGTACAAGCCAATTATATAGGTAGTCCAAAAAATAGAAAAGACACATTTACCTCTAGGGTAAATTACACAATAACGCAAAAATAAAACTGTGGGCCCAATAGAAAAAATAGTAAAATCCTATCTACAAATAGCTTGTCCTGACGCAGAGCTTTTGTAGCAGCTACGGCTTCACTTTAGGACTGACAGATCACCAATCGACGGTCTAGAATGGGGCGTCAGTTTTGCGTCAAAACCAACAAAGCATCTATTGTCTTCGCACCATGTACCAAAATTAGGCCAGCCCGATTCCGCGGCTCCCTCAGCCCGGCAATCGCTCGCCGCCCGTTTACCTGAGTCAAACCTGGTCAACAAACAAGCGGATCCCCTACCGTTCCTGGCCCATGTACCCGGATTCAGCCAGTCCGACTCTAGGGCCCCTCTGCCCAGCAATCGCTCACCGCCCGTGTACCTGAGTAACACACGGCCCAAGACCTGTTAGGTCTCATCTCCTCATCTCTCTCTCTATGTTGACTTTCATTGACAGTCACTCATCACTTCTGGAGCCTTGAGGCACATGATCTTCATCATGGCCCCTCAATCTCCCCCTTGATGAGTGCATTGTCAAAACCCTCTTCATCAACGCTTCATTACCTACAAACACTTCATTACCAACAAACCCTCTTCATCGACACAGGAAGAAAGCGGGGTTCGATCAGTGCTTCGCTAGTACCCAGCGAGGTCTGGCCTCCAGTTTACACAGATCGAACACGCACTACAAAACACACTTCGCTCAAAACACACTTTACCTAAAACACACTAGATCGAAGTATGCAGCGAGGTATGCAAACAAGCTCAAGCAGAAAATGAACACAGATTCAAGACTTCGCTGCTTGAACAGGGAACACAAAAATTGAACTCACGGGATGAATACAGAGTATGGTGGCTAGCACAGGAGTTCTACAATAAATGCTCAAAGTGTTAAGTGTGACCTACCCTACCTCCACTATTTATAGCCACTATTCACCAAAGTGTATTGACTACTTTACCCCTAGGGTTTACATTGGTTTTGTCTCATCAGAACAGAGGGGTACAAAAGGTAGTCTACTTTATTTGGAGGCTTCTCTGTCAGCTTTGCAGAGGGGACAGCGTCAGCTTTTTGCAGAGCAGACACTGTCAGCCTTTACAGTCTTGAACCCTTCTGAAGCCCCCCTTCGCACGTGAGGGGTGTGGTAGCTTCGGTGAGAAGCCTTGAGCCTGATGGCCTTCGCTTCACCGAAGTCGGCCTTCGATATAGTGACGGTTTTGAGCCGAAGCCATCAAAGCCCTTGGGCCTTCGCACCAACACCTTCGGAGTGGACCACAACGGCTTCGCAGCTTCCCCCAGCTCGAACTCCGTCAGTCCGTGTACCGAAGCCATGCATGACCGAAGTATCACAAGTCATCCTCACTCCGGAGCCAGCCTTGCTCCGAAGCCTGCTTCACTCTGAAGCCCCACCTTCGGAGTACCACCCTTCGAAGTCCCTCCTTCGTCCAAGGACTTCGCATGAAGCATTCCATGAGCACTTCGTCGCAGTGTCTCTCCTCGAGCACACTCCTCGACGAGCCTCACCCGGACCATGCCTTTGATGCACCTCAACTTCTGAGACCTTCGTCAGGTATACCTTCGAGTGTCTCCATCCGGAGCATACTTCGAACACCTTGCCTCTCCTGAGGACTTGATCCACCATACTCCGAAGTCACTCCTTCCGGAGTACCCTTCGAAGTGTCTCGCCTCCGAGGACTTTGTCTCGGGGTACCTTCACCCGGAGCCACGCTCCGCACTTACTGCCTTCTCCTGGCGCACCTCGACCCGAGGTCCGACCTTGACCCCTTCGCAGCCTTCGTGACGGAGCTCCCCGCTCCCCTGGCATCAAGCCTCCCGCTTGACCCAGGTTCACTTGCTATGAATCGTTCGTCGCCTCCGAAGTCCCCTGCGCACCACAGACAAACAGACAAGTGTATCCAGTACCCCGGAGACCTCTCCGGGTAAACAACCTTCGGCACACACTCCGGTGTACCGCCCAAAGTACCGAGACCTTCGGTACAATCAATCATCGTGTACTGTCGGACCCCTCCGACAGGCACACTCCGCTGCAACAGCTGCAGCAACTAGACCCACCGAACCCTTCGGTGAAACAGCCTCCGAACCCCTTCGGAGGGACCCCTTCGAAACAGAGGGTAAAAAGCCTGTCAATCACTCATCAAAGACTCCGAAACCAACCCTTGTTTTCTCAATCTCCCCCTTGATGAGTGCATTGACAACCAAATTCAAGTTCAAGAAATTTTGAAAAATTTTCAGCACACAAGTGACCATAAAAACTCAGAAACAAGCCAAATCATGTCACTTGACAAAAGAATTTTCCTCCCCCTTTTCAAAAGAGTCAAAGCCCCTTCAGCAAATATCCCGTTTGCAAGATAAAAACTCCCACTGAGATAATTTTCCCCCTTTGCAACAGAGAACTCAAATTTCTCCCCCTTTGGCAATGCAAGCATCAAGGAGCATTTAAAAGATGCAGAGCTTTGAAATGGGCAGAGTTGCAAACACATATAAAGTAAAAATATGCCAATATTAATACCAATGATCATGTGCTCAGCTCAATTTAACAGTCTCTAAAAACATGATGACAACATGTGATTTTGTCATTTTGAAATAAACGCATCACCACTCAATCAAGAAAACTAGACAAGTAAAAAGCAGGGACTGCGCAAAGCTAGTCAATTTCTACTCTAGACAGACAAGTCCAGTTCGAGTGGAGCATTTAAAAGCAAACTTGATGATCAATGAATGTTGTTGTTCTTTTCATAATGCCAGGGGTTATTTGTTTGTCTACCTTATACTTTCCAATCAGGCCAAGCCTAGGCACAAAAAGCCATCAGAAGCTTAAGGCGGTGATTTTGGCATACACTACACTATTCCAGTTCAGACCAATGTGCAATGGTAAGCAGTCTATAATAGAGTAGTGCGACAAACAAACCCACCTGGATCTTTTTGCTTTGAAGCATGCAAATCATGGATTTTTTTGGAATTTTGATTAAGTGAATCAAATTGTGTAACACTTGATGAATATCCATGAATACATTTTTTTCTAGTTGCATTGTTTAGCATCTAAATAAAAGGTGTCTTGCTATCAAGCAGATAAAAGATAGCTAAAACAGACCTGCCTAAACATGCTAGATTTCAAGACTAAGCAGTGAGCATGATTTGATTTTGGAAAGAAAAATCACGCACATAATGTTTTAGATATATCAAATAGAGCTGAGCTGACATGATTCATGAATTATAATCAGGCATATAAGTGCAAAAGATGTAAATGCAATTTCACACACAATTAGCATATGCATACCAATCTAAATCTGCTCCCCCTCACAAAATGCCATAAGGGTGACAAATACCAAGTTCCCCACGCAAGTAGGCGAAACGAGAAGCATCGAGGGGTTTTGTGAAAATATCGGGTAGCTGGTGTTGGGTATCAACATATTGAAGTTCAATATCACCCTTCTCATTATGATCTCTGAGAAAATGATATCGCACATCAATGTGTTTGGTTCTGGAGTGCTGAACCGGGTTGTTTGCAATACAAATAGCACTAGTGTTATCACAGAAAAGTGGAAAACTCTTATAATCTAACCCGAAATCCCGCAAAGTGGAAACCATCCACAAAATCTGAGAGCAACAGCTAGCTGCAGCAACATATTCGGCCTTAGCCGTCGATTGTGCAACACTAGATTGTTTGCGGGAAGACCAGCAAACCAGCGTGTTACCCAGAAAATGACAAGTACCAGAGGTACTTTTCCTATCAATCCTACACCCAGCAAAATCCGCATCGGAATAACCTCGAAGACACAAAGAGGAAGATGTTGAATACCAAATGCCGAACTCGTGGGTATGTTTGAGATACCTGAGAATGCGCTTTACCGCTTGGCGGTGCGAAGCTCGTGGTGAAGCATGAAAACGAGCGCACAGACACACTACGAAGTGTATGTCCGGCCTCGTAGCAGTCAAGTAGAGGAGGGAGCCGATCATGCTTCGGAACTCCTTCTGATCTACGGCTTCTCCATCTTCGTCAGGATCCAATGCTACAGATGTAGCCATTGGAGTGGCGAGTGGCTTCGCATCAGCCATGTCGAATTTCTTGAGCAGTTCCTTGGTGTACTTCATCTGGTGGACGAAGGTACCTTGTTTGCTTTGCTTAATTTGCAAACCAAGGAAAAATGTGAGTTCGCCCATCATGGACATCTCGAACTCCCTGCTCATGACATCTGCAAACTTGGCAACCAAAGCATGAGATGAGCCACCAAAGATGATATCATCCACATAAATCTGCACTAGGAGGAAATCTTTGCCATGCTTGAGAGTGAACAGGGTTTTATCAACAGAGCCCATCAAATACCCCCTCTCAAGCAGAAAAGACTTAAGTCTGTCATACCATGCCCGAGGGGCCTGCTTGAGTCCATAAAGAGCCTTATGAAGTTTAAGGACTTTATGTGGGTATTTGGGGTTTTCAAAACCAGGGGGTTGTTTTACATAAACATCTTCTCCTATGAAACCACTAAGAAAAGCACTTTTGACATCCATTTGATAGAGTTTGAATCCCCGGGATGTCGCAAAGGCAAGCAAAATCCTAATGGCCTCAAGACGAGCAACAGGTGCAAAAGTTTCAGTAAAATCAATCCCTTCTAATTGAGAATAACCCTGAGCTACAAGTCTAGCCTTGTTTCTAACTATAGTCCCATCCTCCCCTTGTTTGTTTTTGAAAATCCATTTTGTTCCAATGAAATGAACATTTGGTGGAGGATCAACTAAAGTCAAGACTTGATTTTTCTCAAAATTTTCAATTTCCTCATGCATGGCATTGATCCAACTAGAATCAGAAAGTGCATGACTAACATCTAAGGGCTCGAAAGAAGCAACAAAAGCGGAATCAATGAAATGAGCATGAGAACGTGTTACCCTTTGATCAAGCTCACCAATGATCTGGTCGGGAGGATGCATCCTTTGAACATGGTGTGGAGCCTCGCGGCGGGATGCAGTCTCCCCCTCAACTTGTGCATTGGAGTGGTCCAAGATGACCGATGTCGAGGTAGTTGCTTCGGGACCTTGTGCCGACGTGGTCAAAGCGGGGTCGGCTTCGGGGGTTGATGTCGAGGGTAGTAGGGGTTCATCCTCGAATTCTCCGGGATCTTCTTCTTCGAAGATAGTCTGTTCCATATCATGTTCATTTGTCTGTTCAAGAGCAGAACTAACAGAGGTGGTTGATTCATCAAAAGTCACATCACATGACTCGATGACATTGTTAGTCTCCAAATTATAAACACGATAAGAATGACCATGTGTAGTATACCCCAAAAAGATCCCGTCAGAAGAACGCGACTCAAATTTATCCAAATTACCACGTTTTAGGATAAAACAACGACAGCCAAAAACTCGAAGATGAGTAACCCTGGGTTGTCTCCCAAAACGTAGCTCATAATATGTCAAATTCAAAATTGAGCGCAAGAAGATTCGGTTTGAGATGTAACAAGCAGTGTTCATGGCCTCAGCCCAGAATTTTCTAGGAGTCCTGTGCTCATCGAGCATCATCCTAGCCATCTCAACCAAAGTGCGGTTCTTTCTCTCAACAACACCGTTTTGTTGAGGAACCCGCGGAGCAGAGAATTGATGTTCTATGCCATGCTCCATGCAAAAATCAACAAAGAGACTGTTCTTGAACTCAGTGCCATTATCACTTCGAATGAATTTCAATGCACCAGGGAGTTCAGTGAAAAGTCTCAAAGCCAAGCTCCGAAAGTGTGAAAACACTTCATCCTTACTGGCAAGAAAGAAGACCCAAGAGTAGTGAGAGAAATCGTCGACAATGACTAGCACATACCATTTGCCGCCTAAAGAACTAACCCGAGAAGGACCTATAGTGTCCATGTGGAGAAGTTCTCCGGGTTGTTCAGTCATCACAGTGGTGACTAGCGAGTGCGAAGCGGCAATCATTTTTCCATGTCGACAAGGAGCGCAAACTAAATTCTTCTCAAACTTGAGCTTGGGCAATCCTCGGATCAGACCTAGGGCACTCAGACGAGCGAGCAACTCAAAGCTCATATGCCCTAGTCTCCTATGCCACTTCCAAAGCTCGGAGGTAGAATGTGCAACAAGACAATGAGAAGAACCAGATGACTTGGAAAAATCAGCTCCAAAAACTCGCCCAACTCTAAAGATCTTACAAACCACAACGCCATCAGAATTGAGTACTTGCGAAGTATCGCAATGGAATCGCACTTCGAAGCCCTCATCTAGCAACTAAGATACAGAAAGCAAATTGTATCCCAGGTTTTCAACCAAAGCAACATCTTTGAGAGTGAAATTCGAGTTAATTCTTACCACACCTTTACCTTTCACTCTACTCCTTCGATTGTTCCCGAAGGTGATATGTTCCCTTTGCTTGGTTGTGGTGAGGTTGGAGAACCATGCTGCATCTCCGGTCATATGGCGCAACAACCGAAGTCCATGATCCACGTGCCCTCCAAGCCTCGATCTGCCGCCTACACGTGATAAGAAAATCTCGATCGCTCAGTGCTGGGGTGAGTGAAAATATGATGAGGCATCCAGCACTGAGTGATACTAGTAGTAGGCACAGTAAAAGTAGACTGTCTATGCACAGGATAATCAGAATGATGCAAAGTGCGAGGTCTACCTACATGCTGTGATCTAACAACATGACGAGGTCTCCTACTCTGATGAGGTACAAAGCTACTCACCCGGGGTCTACCACCATATGGAACATGGTGAACACCTCGAGGAGCAAAACCTCTCCGAGAAGCACGAGGAGCCTCAAAAACAGGACGATAGTAAAACTCAGACTCATGCATACCTAAAGATGGGTAATGCATGTCCTGGAAACTCATCGCTTGAGAGCGTCGCTCATCCTTGATGCGAAGAAAACAGAACCCAATCAAATTAACCGCCTGCTGACAGTAGGAACAATGAAAAACTCTCCTAGGGGCACTCTCATGGGTCATAGGAGCAACTCTCACAGGCTCCTTGGGCTTCTGCTAAGTGGTTTTCTTGGGAGGGATTTTCTTGGCAGGAGGAGTGGTTTTCTTTTGAGTTCGGGTAGGCTTTTTGGCTGATGGAGTGTCTAACAGAGCTCTCTCTTTCTCTAGGGTAGTGGGTGAGGTAAAAACAGTATATTTCTAGCCTTGGAGTTGGCATTATACTGATCTTTCTCTGTTTGAGAAGTGCGAGTCTCAGGGATGGAGTATTGTGAGTCCACAATCTCCCAAATTGCATTTCCTTGGCTTAGCAAGTAAGCCTCCATGCGCACCTTCCAGTATGTAAAATCAGTCCCATCGAACAGAGGAATTTTACTAACTCTGTCCATGTCGCCAAGAGATCACAAAACCGGTTAAGGTCAACTGGTGATCTTAACCCGCTTTGATACCAATTGTTGGACCAGAAACGGCGACCAGATGGGGGTGAATGGGAGCTTTTAAAATTTTAGACTAAATGTAGCCTTCTGTTTTAATTTTGTCTTCTGCGGAACAGGATTCGAACACACCCTTCGAAGTTCATGTTTGGAGGTATATGATGGCTCCGAACACAGGCTTTGCAAGGAGCAAAAGTTCGAGCAAGCTTCGCAAGGAGCAAAAGTTCGAGCAAAAGTTCTGGTTTGGAGGTATCTGATCAGCTCTGCTAAGTCAGTGCAGGCTCCGCACACAGGGTGCTTCGAGCAAGCTTCGCACTTCACCCTTCGCAAGAGCGGACTACCCTCCGAGCACTTCGACCAAATACTTAGCGACAGCAACTGGTGCTGGGCTTCGTACTTTGAAGATCAAAACGCACACAACACAGACTTCGCTAAGCACTTCGACACGGGAAGAAAAGCGGGGTTCGATCAGTGCTTCGCTAGTACCCAGCGAGGTCTGGCCTCCAGTTTACACAGAGTGAACACGCACTACAAAACACACTTCGCTCAAAACACACTTTGCCTAAAACACACTAGATCGAAGTATGCAGCGAGGTATGCAAACAAGCTCAAGCAGAAAATGAACATAGATTCAAGGCTTCGCTGCTTGAACAGGGAACACAAAAATTGAACTCACGGGATGAATACAGAGTATGGTGGCTAGCACAGGAGTTCTACAATAAATGCTCAAAGTGTTAAGTGTGACCTACCCTGCCCCCACTATTTATAGCCACTATTCACCCATGTGTATTGACTACTTTACCCCTAGGGTTTACATTGGTTTTGTCTCATTAGAACAGAGGGGTACAAAAGGTAGTCTACTTTATTTCGAGGCTTCTCTGTCAGCTTTGCAGAGGGGATAGCGTCAGCTTTTTGCAGAGAAGACACTGTCAGCCTTTACAGTCTTGGACCCTTCCGAAGCCCCTTCGCACGCGAGGGGTGCGGTAGCTTTGGTGAGAAGCCTTGAGCCTGATGGCCTTCGCTTCACCGAAGTCAGCCTTCAATACAGTGATGGTTTTGAGCAGAAGCCGTCAAAGCCCTTGGGCCTTCGCACCAACACCTTCGGAGTGGACCACCACGGCTTCACAGCTTCCCCCAGCTCGAACTCCATCAGTCCGTGTACCGAAGCCATGCATGGCCGAAGTACCACAAGTCATCCTCACTCCGGAGCCAGCCTTGCTCCGAAGCCTGCTTCACTCCGAAGCCCCACCTTCGGAGTACAACCCTTCGAAGACCCTCCTTCGTCCAAGGCCTCCGCATGAAGCATTCCATGAGCACTTCGTCGCAGTGTCTCTCCTCGAGCATACTCCTCGACGAGCCTCACCCGGACCATGCCTTAGATGCACCTCGACTTCTGAGACCTTCGTCAGGTATACCTTCGAGTGTCTCCATCCTAAGCATACTTCGAACACCTTGCCTCTGCTGAGGACTTGATCCACCATACTCCGAAGTCACTCCTTCCGGAGTACCCTTCGAAGTGCCTCACCTCCGAGGACTTTGTCTCGGGGTACCTTCACCTGGAGCCACGCTCCGCACTTACTGCCTTCTCCTGGCGCACCTCGACCCGAGGTCCGACCTTGACCTCTTCGCAGCCTTCATGACGGAGATCCCCGCTCCCCTGGCATCAAGCCTCCCGCTTGACCCAGGTTCACTTGCTACGAACCGTCCGTCGCCTCCGAAGTCCCCTGCGCACCACAGACAAACAGACAAGTGTATCCAGTACCCCGGAGACCTCTCCAGGTAAACAACCTTCGGCACACACTCTGGTGTACTGCCCAAAGTACCGAGACCTTCGGTACAGTCAATCATCGTGTACTGTCGGACCCCTCCGACAGGCACACTCCGCTGCAACAGCTGCAGCAACCAGACCCACCGAACCCTTCGGTGAAACAGCCTCCGAACCCCTTCGGAGGGACCCCTTTGAAACAGAGGATAAAAAGCCTGTCAATCACTCATCACAGACTCTGAAACCAACCCTTGGTTTCTCAAAAGGCAAATGAGACTAAAAACTCTCCCTGAAACAAATCCCAGAGAAAGCTAAAACTCCCCTAAATTCTTCTAAAAGACCAAGTATCCGGAAATTTCTCCCCCTTGTTGACAACTGGACACATCAAGTGAGACTAAATGCACTCAAAAGAGACACAATCCCAAACTCCCCCTAAAATGCAGCTCCCCCTCAAAATATGCAATTAATGCAACTGGGGTGCAAGTGGAGTGTAAATAGCATGCTTCTCAGATATGATTAACTGCAATTACAAATTCTAGCACGTATAGAAATAAACATTGTCTAAGATACATGATATGATCAGTGCAATAGAAGATATCTAAAGAAAGTCATTAGCATGTATTTTCAGATTTTTGCAAATAAAAGCATCACCACATTTTCTAGATGACAAGTAGAGTAAAGCATGAGATGTAAAGGCTAGCTAGTATCTGCCAAGATAAGCATGATCCAAGAACTCAGAGCTTCAGGAAACTTGTTATCTTTAATTTCAAGCTTTTTCTTTTTCTTTTTCATTTTTACCATGGGTTATTCGCATGTCAACCTTTTGCTAAATGACCAAGTCAAGCCGAGGCCAGAACAGGACCATCAAAAGCTTAATACATTGGTCTTGGCATACATTACAATGTCCTAGTTCATACCAAAGTGCTATGGTAAGCAGTTCAGAACGATGCAATTCGACACAACAAACCCGCCTGGATCTTTTTACTTAAGCATAAAAGGCATAGATTTTTCATTTTTTTTGATTTTTATCATTTTATACCATATCTTCCATATTAAATCTTGTAGATGTCCAAGTTGCATATCTGCATGTAAGGAAAGGATTTAGCTACCAGGCATGTAAAAGATAGAAAAATCATTCAGTATACACATGCTAGTTACGAGAAGAAATGGTGATTATTTTTCAATTTTGAAGTATAAAATCCATGTGTATGACAGATATCAGATATATCATGTGAACGAAAGCAAAGCATGATCATCGATAGGTATTCAAAAGCATATACTAGCAAGAATGAGTAAAGCTAATCATATAACAGAAGCAAGCTCAAAATGTGATATATGAATGTGTATGATATGAACTCACACAAGAAGACTCAATTAAAAGAGTAAAGACGAAATAAAAGACTCAAAATATCCTAAAAAGGATACACAACTCCCAAATCCCCTCGCAAACACTCAAACGTAGACTGGTCTAGGGGTTTGGTAAGAATTTCAGCTAACTGATGATGAGTATCAACATGAACAAGGTCAATGAAACATTTCTCATATTGATCCCTCCGAATATGAAAGCGCACATCGATATGTTTGGTTTTAGAATTAAGACATGGTTTTTTCCCTACACTAATCATGCTAGTGCTATAACAAAACAAAGGCACTCTGGCAGGAAAAGACAACCCAAAATCTTTCAAAGTGGAAATCATTCTAATCAACTGTGAGCAGCAGCTACGTACTCAACCTCAGTAGTGGAAAGCACAACTCCATATTGCTTACATGAAGACCAAGACACAAGTGAAGAACCGAGAAACTGGCAAGTACCAGAAGTCAACTTGCGATCCAGCCGACACCCACCAAAATCAGCGTCGAAAAAGCCAGATAACTCAAGTGATGATGATGCTGAATAGTAAAGACCAAGATCAGGTGAAAAGGTAAGGTACCTAAAAATGCGTTTGACAACCTACCGTTGAGATGTGCGTGGTAAAGACTGGAAGTGTACGCACAATCCCACAGCGAACTAAATGTCCGGTCTCGTCGCCATCAGGTACAGAAGCGATCTGATCATCCCTCGGTACTCTCTCTCATTGACCTTGATGCTGCTCTCGTCCTTGTCCAGGCCCCCAGATGTGCCCATGGGGGTCATCTGAGGCTTTAGCTCTCCACCGAAGTCGAACTTCTTCAGCATGTCTCGCGTGTACTTGCTCTAGTGGATGAAGATATCGTCCTTGGTCTGCTTGATCTAGAGCCCTAGAAAGTACTTGAGCTCACCCACGAAGCTCATCTCAAACTCGTTGTGCATCCGCTTAGAAAACTTAAACACGAGCTTATTAGTAGAACCACCAAAAATAATGTCGTCCACGTAAATCTGAGAAATCAAGAAATAAGAGCCAATTCTAAGAAAGAAAAGAGTCTTGTCCACAGAACCCATCACAAAGACATTCCCCAACAAGAACTACTTTAAACAATCATACCAAGCCTTGGGGACTTGCTTCAGACCATATAAAGCTTTCTGCAATTTGAGAACATGTCAAGGAAACTTAGGGTTTTCAAAACTGGGGATTGCCTAACATAGACCTCCTCCTCTATATACCCATTAAAAAAACACTCTTGACATCCATTTGAAAAAGCTTAAAACCTTTCGAAGCAATGAATGCCAAAAGTATATAAATGGACTCAAGATGGGCAACAAGGGTGAAAGTCTCCTCAAAATCAATACCCTCCTTCTGGTAAAAACCCTAGGCAACTAATATAGCTTTGTTGCGCACCACAGCCCCATCTTCACCTTGTTTGTTCTTAAACACCCATTTGGTGCCTACGGGGTTGCATCCAAGTGGAAGCTTAACTAGTGTCCAAAACTGATTGCGAACAAAATTTACAAGCTCTTCTTGCATGGCATTTATCCAATTTGCATCAGAAAAAGTGTGAGCAACATCTCTTGGCTCAAAAGTTGCAAAAAAGCAGACTAAGCAAACACAACGAGAGAACTAGCCTGAGAATGCAAAGATCTCGTAGTGAGATCACCGATGATGAGCTCTAAGGGGTGATCACACTGAATTGCTCGGGATCCTTGGTGATCAGATGTTAGCAGATGGCACATCAGGACTCGACTGAGGGGGCTCGATTGAAGTGGAAGTAGTGATCAAAGGTCCACCCTCATCCTCAATCGAAGTCTCAGAAGTTGTGGGGTCTACAGGCTGTGCAGAAGGCCCACCCTCATCAACAATGGGAGAGTCATCATCTTCCTTGGACATGGACTCTCCAAGCTCATCATCACCAGAAAGCTCAAAAGAAGGAGTAAGTATGGACTCATCGAAAGAAACCTCACATGTGTCGGCAAGCTACTTAGAGTTGAGGTTCCGGACTCGAAAACCTTGAGAATGAAAAGCATAACAAAGAAAGACTCCATCCCAACAACGAGACTCAAACTTGTCCAAATTCCCTCCCTTCTTGAGCACAAAGCACTTGCATCCAAACATTCGCAAGTGTCTCACCTTGGGATATCTGCCAAACAGCAACTCATATGATGCCTTACCTATGTAAGCTCTAAGAAAAATGCGGTTGCCCAGATATCAAGTTGTGTTCATAACTTCATCCCAAAAATGCCTAGGAGTCCTATGCTCATCGAGCATTGTCTTGGCCATATTGACCAGCATGCGGTTCTTTAATTCCACAACGTCATTTTGTGGGGGAGTGTAAGGAGCAAAAAACTGATGCTCAAGACCCTGATCAGTATAGAAACTGACAAACTAAGAATTCTTGAACTCGAAACCATTGTTAGAGCGAATTGCTCACATCCGACCATTGTTCTCATTCTTCAGCTTCAGGATCAGGTCATGAACAAAATGGAAAGCCTCATCCTTAGACTCCTAAAAGAAAACCCACGATAATCGAGAGAAGTCGTCAACAATCACAAGTGCGTACCACTTTCCACCGACTGAACGTACCTGAGATGGACCAATAGTATCCATGTGTAACAGCTCTCCCGGGTACGAAGTCATCACCTGAGTCACAGGTGCGTGAGAAGTGGCACCCATCTTACCATGATGACAGGGATGGCAAACTAGATCCTTCTCCATCTTAAGCTTGGGAAATCCTCGAATGAGGTCCATAGAGCTTAATCTGACTAGCAGATCAAAGCTCAAATGACCTAACCTCCTATGCCACCTCAAGAGCTCAGAGGAGGATCTAGCAATCAAACAACGAGAAGGGCAAAAAGAACTAGAGAAATCAATCTTAAAAACCTTACCAAAGAGTAAGATCTAGCAAACCAAAGATCATATAGAAACAACAACAGAAGACATGACCTTCTTAAAACGAACTTCTGAGCCCTCCTCAAGAAGTTGCGAAACAGAAACAAAATTAAAGCCCAAATTTCCAACCAAAGCAACATTCTTCATGGAGAAATGGTCAGAAATCCAAACTAAACCAAAACCATATACCTTCCCTTGACCATTGTTTCTAAAAGGAATGTATTCCTTAGAGCTCGGGGAAGTGAGGCTGGAGAACCATCTGCGATGTCCTATCATGTGGTGAGAGTATCCTGAATCCATGATCCATATGTTCTCCAAGCCTCGATCCTACAATATCAGTGGCCATAAGGGGGAGCAAATGGTCTGACACTAGGTTTAGCAAAAGAGCTAAACCAGTGTCGAGCCATCAGTTCAAAAGAAGGAAAGCAGTAAGAAGTGTAAAAAACTAGACCAAAATGTGACTCAAAGCGCGGTCCTCTGTACTGCCTAGAGTCACGGCCATGAGGTCCAAAGCCGTATCCAGAATGACCTTGAGCTCTACCGGAGTGAAGACCACCCTCCGGAGCACGGGCACGAAATTCGTCTCCTCTACCACCACCTACACGACGTGCCCTGGCATCTAGCCTCTCTCCGCGTTGAGGGACTCTCTATCTACCACCCTACTGGTAGAACTGCTCCTGCCCACCTAAATCTCTCTCTGCTCTCTCAACCCGCTTCCTCTTGAAGAAAAACTCTGCAAGATTGTAAGGCGCCCGAATTTAATAAAACCCATACTTTATTAAAATTACATAGAAAATCAATAATCACAAGATGTTCATAACACGATGACGCACATACATCAAACATTCGTGTCTCGTAGACCACATTATTACACAAAGGTTAAAATAAAAGAAACTATGAAAATAATAAACTCGATGAACATCTTCTCAAGGGTCGCTTCCTTGACTAGGTCGCTACTCCAGACCATCCCCATCGTAGTAAGCCTTTGAAGTGGTTTTTCCAACGGGTGAGTACAAATGTACTCAACAAGCCACCGAGAAAATGCAATAATAATGCAAGGTAATAACAAAGGGAGGTAATGGTTTAAAGTGTGGAAAAGTACATTTTTATCTTCCAGCCTTTAATGCGAGTCAGGTTTATTCATACAAAATATTTAAATCATGGATGATGCAACATCTTGTAACTCGAGGAGTATTGTCAGCCCTCCTCGCTCAACAGTCCTTACATGCCCAAACAATCATGCAACATTTCTTAAACATAGACTAACTGTGGGATGTCACTCCACTCACCCTTGACCGTGGGCTCGTCTTTTCAAAAATATTTTAACTCTGATCAGACGTGTACCACTGTACCAACAAGGTACTCATTCCCGCACACTGCAGTGTGTCAAATGAACCAAGTCATAGGAACTTATGCCAAAACTGTTAGCATGAACCGCTCCAACTCAATGACACACACTATAGGTTTTGCCAGCGTGCCGGTGCGTCAGACCAACATCGCTCCCCCTTTTGTGCCACATGGACCAAGCCACCCACAGGTGTTGCTTGCCCCTCTCCACATAGTGCCTCGGGTTGGAACGACCCATACCTCTAGTTAAGACTTACGCACTGGACTTGTGGTTGGTATGGAAGTGCTTTGCGACAAATCCCGCAGACTGGTCCTTATAGTGTCACGGGTGCGACTAACCAATGCCCTCGCTTGCATCAGGAACCCACCATGCTAACTTATCAAACCAATTCCAAGACCAACATAATACCAGGGGTGAGAGACATAGGTCATCATATATAAGAATCTCAGTACCTACGACTCGTCTTTAAGCCTATAGCAGTTGTGTCGATACATTGGACACTTCTAATATTAATAAGTATACTAGTGACAAGGAATTCAGGCTCGATAGCATGGCTTGGGTTTTCACATCAAGTTCGGGGATCTGATAAATATAATGTAGGGTTATTTATTTGACTAATGCAAATATAACCTATGAGTTTTAGCGATATTTAATTGAAAACTGGGCTCAATATGCTCAAAATGGGGTTGGTGACTTGCCTTGTTCAGCGAAAGGAGAAGGATGAGCTTCGGGATAGTATTCCAGCTCTTCGAAGGCGTCGTAATCTTCTCGGTACGCAAATCGAGAAATACAATCAATCAAAACAATATAAAATCACAACACAAGCATATAAATTTTATTGGGTCAAATTGAATGGGATAAAATATAAAGCCTCTGAAATTAAAATAGGGATTTTTAGAGGTAATTGAAGGAAGTTATGGATTTTTCAAAGTATAAAATGATTTCTTAAATCCTATTCTAATCTCCAATTAAAAAATGTAAAATGTTTAGTATAAACATACAAATTTTATTGGATCAATCTGAAGATAACAATAAGACGAGTTTTCTGGAGTTGGAATGGAAATTTTTAGAGTTAATTCAAAGGAGTTATGAATTTTTGAAGTTAGGAATTCATTTCTTCAATTTTATTTTAAAACCCAATTAAATAATATAAAATATCCAGTGTAAACATATAAATTTTATTGGATGAATAGGAAGAGAATAAAAAGATAAACTTTCTAAAATTTGAATGGTCAAATTTGGAGTTAATTTGAGCAAGTTATGAATTTCTAAAGATTAAACTAATTTGTGGAATTTAATTTAAATCATAATTTAGTCTTCGGTCCACGGTGGATGGGATTCAGGGCACTGTGCGGTGGACCGGTGGACTTTAAGTGAAAATGGACGCCTGAGATCTCTCGGTACCACTTCGTTCAGATCAAGCAGCCAGGATTAAACCGCAGGTATGATTTAATCCTTACCGTTAGATCACGATCAGGCGGTCGAGATCAGATCCGACATGGCACAGTATAAATACGGTGTCGGTTGTCTTCTCCAGTGATGGCCGAGTACGGCGAGAGCTCTAGCGGCGGTGACAGTGGCCTAAAGTTCGACCTAAGCCCAAAAATACGACAGCGGAGAGAACGAGGGAAACCGTGGGATTAATTTTCCAATACTTCGGTGAGGTGTTGAGCGGGCTAATTACAGTGTTCTGGAGCATAACAGCGAGGGGATATGAGGGCAATCAAATGCGGGAGTAACAGGGATCATCATTCTGGTGTTTAATCGGAGCATGGGCCCACGGCGGCGGTGATCGGGACTTAACCATGGTGGCTGGGGATCTCGGGCGTGTGAGGAAGACGAGGACCGACATGGTAGGACTCACTGGTCGGTGAGTGCGAAAGGATGAGGGGTTTAATAGTCAGCACTGATAGGTCGGGCCAGGGCATGAGCTGTGAGTGGAGGGGATTGACAGGTGGGCTGGGGTCCGGGCGAGACTAAGCACACTGATAGACGGGGCACGCTTGTCAGTGAGAGGGTGGCGTGGTGGATATGTTTGGCCGGCCGGGGAGAGGGAAATGTGGGGAGCGGGCCACTGCTATTTATAATCCATTTTTGAATAAAAATAATCATAGAAAAAACTTTATAGATTATGAGATAGAAGTAGAGGTTGGAAAAATTTGTAAAAATTCCCAAAATTGTATCTTGGTCTTAGGAACATAATATAAAATTTTCAGACCATGGTGTTGACACGAAAACGTGCCCCCGCACTTGGGCCGGTTTGATGATCTAAAAATGTCGCTAAACATTGACGCCACGTTCCAACAATCCTTAAATTGTGGTAAGGGGATAATGGAGTCGCCAGGCAATCAAA
Organism: Zizania palustris; assembly: GCA_019279435.1. Taxonomy (NCBI): domain Eukaryota; kingdom Viridiplantae; phylum Streptophyta; class Magnoliopsida; order Poales; family Poaceae; genus Zizania; species Zizania palustris. The sequence continues at coordinate 32,620,790 of JAAALK010000285.1, read as the reverse complement.
TAATAATAATTCTAAAATTACTTGGACTGAAGTCTACTAAGTGGTCGGATCGGCCAAGGGCTTCCAGTCAAACCAAAGGTGCACGGCCGGTCTGACCGGCAGTGTGAAGCCTTCGCTAAAGGTGGCTTCGGTGCACAGGTGCGAAGGGGCCCGAAGGTATCCCGAAGGGACCTTCACCCTATAAACCGGTCGGACCGAGGGCAACATGGTCGGTCGGACCAATAGTCCCTGGAAGATGGCCTTTGGGCTCCGGCAATCGTCTTCTCATGGATGGATAACGACCAAACTTCTCAGAGAAGTTAGGAGTAATGAAACACTACAAAAAATACCAATAGATCAAAGTAATTCGGCCAGGAGACCGAATTACCAATAGAATGCGATAAAACCAATAGAAATCCGTTACGTGGATGAAATGGATGATTCACGAGCGAACCGATAAGGACTTACTGTGATTACGACACAGTGGACGGGTGGTTTATAGCACAAACTAGCAAAGATGTACGTGCTAGGCTAAAACTAGGTCAAAGAAAGTAAATGCGATTCAAGGTAGATAATAGATTGGATCTATTAGGGTTTTAGGGAGACTCCTTGAATTGGCCTTTCCTCTATTTATAGAGGTGGGTCATGAGTTCCTGGGGTCTAATCTGAGTTAGACATGGGTTCCAAGTCGTCCAAAATTAATTAGGGATATAATACCCCAAAATCAGCCATTTGGAGTCGCACTCGAGTTGGATCGGTCTGACCGAGCCCATATATCCGGTCTTACCGGGCCTACATGGCCGGTCAGACCGGGCCTACATAGCCGGTTAGACTGGCCTGTGCCAGGTCTCGACATATTTTCGGTAAAACTACCAAAAGTGATATTTTGATAATCTTGACCATTAATGCCATTTTTTGCGATCAACACATGCCCCCCTGCGTTTTGGCCAACTTTAGTAGGTCAAAAGCACAATGAGCTAAGGGCAATATGCTTTATATCATCCTTTCGACACTTCAAGCATTTTTTCGTACACTTGGGAAGTACTTTTTCAAATACCTACCATTTAAAGCCCTACGAAATCGCTCTCCTTGAAGCAACTCTAGCAAATATGCATTACCCGTAGCGATTTCAACAACTCTAAAAGGACCTTCCCAACTAGGCGACCATTTGCCAAATTTTTGGCTCTTAGTGCCTAAAGGCAAAATCATCTTCCAAACAAAGTCACCAACCTAAAAAAATTTTGCTCTTACCTTCTTATTATACACTCTAGCCACTCTTCTTTTGTTTCTTTCTTTTTCTTCTAGAGCTCTTAACCTCTTATCGGTCACCTCTTCTAAATTATCCTTCAAAAGAGTTTCATACTCATCGACCAATAAGCCATCTTGCATAAGTAATCTTAAAGAGCCAAGATTCACTTCCACGGGTAAAATGGCTTCTTGTCCATACACCAAGTCATATGGACTTACCTTGGTGGCACCATGCTTTGCAACTCTACATGCCCATAATGCTTCAGAAAACACTTCATGCCACCTTTTAGGAAACTCTTCAATCTTTTTCTTAATGAGCTTAATCACAGTTTTATTACTAGACTCGGCCTGATCATTGGCCTGAGCATAGTATGGTGAAGAGTTTACCAACTTTATACCATAAGATTCGGAAAAATCACATACTTCTTTAGAAACAAATGAAGCACCCTGATCTCCAGTGAGGGTATGAGGAATACTGAATCTATGTATAATGTGCTTCAAGATGAAATCAATTACCTCATTTTGCGTCATGTTCTTAAGCGGCACGGCCTCGGTCCACTTGGTGAAGTAGTTTGTAGCCATCAAAACGAATCGATGCCCTTTTGAAGAGGAAGGATAAATTTGGTCGATGAAGTCCAAGGCCCAACCTCGGAACGGCCATGGTTTGATAATTTGGTTAAGTAAAGATGCAGGAGATAGCTGAATATTACCAAACCTTTGACAAGCTTCACATCCCCTATAATACTTGAAAAGTCCTTAGTCATGGTCGGCCAATAAAACCCGCTGTTTTGAGCATCTAACTCATTTTCTAGGCTGACTGATGAGTACCACAAAGACCTTCAATACTTCACCCACAGCAAGTCTAGATTGATCGGCATTCAAACATCTCAAAAGTACTTCGTCAATAGTTCGGCGATACAACTCATCGTCGAGTAGCACAAATTTGAACGCTTGCCGCCGAACATTCCGATCAACCCGCTTGCTAGGATCCCTCAAAAATTGAATAATTGGAGTCTTCCAATCATCCCCACGACTTTATGAAGTATTCACCAAATCTTCATCTGAGCTGGCGTTTAAATTACAAACCTTGGCTTGCCCCCCGTGTCTTGAAACCTCCTGACACGGGGTGGTCGGACCGGCCGTTGATAGATGGCTGGCACAGGGCAGTCAAATCGGCCTGGCATGGCTGGTCAGACCAACTAGACACCTGTGGTCGGACCAGCCATATCAGGCCAGTCATACCAAAATGCTCTGACTCGCGATGTAAATTAAAGTCAAGCATTGATTTTTCTTGTGTGGAAAATATACCTTTTTTAATTTGGTAACCAGATGCTTGTTGAGCCAAGTCATTTTCTATTGAATTGGCTTCTCTAGACACATGTGAAATCTCAAAATCATCAAGAGTAGCAATTATGTCTAGACATTTATCCAAGTAGCTATTTAGCAAACCATTAAAACATTAAGCAAGTCTACCTACTTGTTGGACTACTAATAGCGAATCACCATATGCATGAACATATTTAATACCCATAGAGCTTAGCAATTGAATTCCCAACAACAAAGATTCATATTCGGCTTGATTATTAGTACAAGGAAATTATAATGAGACCGAGGTTTCGAAACTCATACCATTATGCGATATGAGCACAACTCCAACACCTTGGCCATATTTGCAAGCCGAACCATCAAAGTAAAGTTTCCATGGTATTACCTCAATCAAAGTGGCGTCACTACTCCAATTAACATCTACATGGTGATAAACTATAAAATTAGCGACGACATGGCCTATCATAGCTTTTAAGGGTTCATAAGCCAAATCATCCTCAATCAAAACATAAGCCCACTTTCTGATTCTCCCACTTAGAATCAGATTTTGCAGCATGTACTTTATAACATTAGTTTGACAAGTAACAATACACGTGCCAGATAGAAGATAGCGTCAGAGTTTGGTGCATGCATAATAAAGCGACAAACATAAACATTCTAAAAACACGTACCTCGTCTCGACATCCAATAGGCGGTGACTCAATAAAGTGATGATGTACACTTTCCCCTCCACTTCCTGAGTTAGCACAGCTCCTATCACGCTATCTTCTATAGCAACATATAGCAGAAATGGAATCCTAGCTTTTGGTGCTCTAACCATAGGCGGTGATGACAAGCACTCTTTAATCTTCTCAAAAGCGTGTTGCTGACTCCCCGACCCCAAGTGAACTCGGCTTCGTTCTTTAGCCGAAGTATGGGGACAAAAGCATCAATTTTGCCAGACAAGTTAGATATAAAGAGGTGCAAATAATTAACATTGCCTAGCAACTTTTACTCATCTCTCTTGCATGTTGGCGCTTCGCAATTTCTAATCTTCTCAAGCCTCTTGGGATCAATCTCAATACCTATTTCATGGATCATGAATCCTAAGAACTTGCCCACCGACACACCAAAAGCACATTTGAGTGGGTTCATTTTTAAGGAGTACTGACGCATCCTATCAAAAACAACTCTCAAATCGGCTAAATGGTTTCCCATATCATCCGATTTGACTACAACGTCATCTATGTAGACCTCTAGCATAACTCCTAGCAAGTCGTGAAAGATCAAGTTAATAGCACATTGATATGCGGCACCAGCATTTTTTAAACCAAAAGTCATAACAACCCACTCAAACAAGCCAACAAAACTAGGACATCGAAAGGTTGTCTTGTAGATGTCCTATTCGGCCATAAAGATCTTATTATAACCAGCGTTGCCGTCAAGAAAACTAAGTACCTTGTGTCCTGAAGCATCGTTGATCAGCATGTCGGCTATTGGCAGGGGTACTCATCCTTCGAAGTGGCCTTGTTTAGGTCCCTGAAATCAATACACACACGAATCTTGCCACTACCTTTCTTTTCTACAGGCACAATGTTAGAGACCCATTCAGCATACCTGCATGGCCTAATAAACTCAACCTTAAGTAATCTCTCTATCTCTTCTTTAACTCGGTCATACACGACCGAATTAAAGCGACGAGGGGGCTATTTATAAGTCCTAAACCCGAGTTTGACAGGCAGCCGATGCTCCACGAGCTCACGGCTAAGTCCAGGCATCTCGCTATACTCCGATGTGAAACAAATCAACATATGACAAAAGCAACTTTATTGCTTCGTCCTTTTCATCGGCCTGCAAATTTTTGTTTACAAAAGTCGGCCTTGGAATACTACCATTGCCTATATCGACCTCTTCTAAAGGATCGGCCGACGCAAAACCTTGACCTAACTTTTCTACTTCACTAAAATCTTCAATGGCTTCAGCAATACCGACTTTAGAAGACCGATACTACTCCACACGAGACTTCAGCCAATCAAGATTACTCTTATCTGACATGACTACTAATTTAGAGATAATCGTGCTACATGAGCCGGCTTTACAGACACAGGAATGAAACGTCCCTCGGACACATTAACAAAGTCATAATCCGAGAGATCTCTACTTGACAGACACTCTACCATATCATGGACGGCATCAATATACACATCGGCCAAAGCAACCTGGGCTGAAGTATCAGCTGGTACAACCTCCACATCGTTGTCGTCCCACTGAATCAAGCACTGGTGCAAAGTAGACATAATATAGCAATTTGCGTGAATCCAGTCACGCCCAAGTAGCACGCTATAGTTACCTTGCACATCGATGATGAAGAACGTTGTCGGCAATGTCTTGTTGCCCACCGTTAGCTCTAGAGAAAGTACATACTTGGCCTCGGAGCTCTCTCCATTGAAGCCGCGTTGAGCGTCAGGTTAGTCCTCATCAAGTCATCTTCATTCTTGCTGAGATTCTTCAATAGAGAGTACGGCATCAGGTTGACGGTGGTGCCTCCATCTACAAGCATCCTTAAGATCGACTTTCCGTCGAGGTGCCCCTTGACATAGAGAGGCTTCAAGTGACGATCCGTATCCTCGGGCTTCTCGAAAATAGCCTCCTGTGGGCCGAGGTTCAATTGTGCGACCTCAGCCTCGTCTTGTGAAAGAGCGAATTCAGCAGGCAGCATGAAGACGTTTATGTCCATTGCCTGAGGAGGGGGCCCCTCAACGATGGGCGTGTAGTCGTCGTCCATCATATCATCCTTGTCGTCGCATTCTCCTTGCTCCTCGGAGCTCCCCTTAGGGATTGGGATGTCCTGGAACCCCACCTTCATGATGATAGCTTTAGAGTGTGCCACCTTGCATCCTCGTGGTTTGATGGATAGTCTGGAGAAGACATCGCCACCTGGAGCACCCATCTGACCCTGCATATTATAAAATCCAGGTGGCACAAATGGAGCAATATAATATGGCGAAGGATACCCGAGCGACGGAAAGTAGCAAGGTGGCCATTGTGCCATCGGCAGATGGTATGGTGGCAGAGGGAAAGGTGGCTCCAATGGCTTTGTCCATCGTGGGCCGAACCCACTCTTTCGAGGAGTGCCCAGCCTCGCTGGGGGTCCTGGCCGAGCACTCGCCTTCTCGACCCTCTTCTGGTGCTTCTGGAGCAACATGCCATATGTGACCTTTAGGCTTCTTGCGATTCACATCCGATGATGATGCGTTGGTGTTCACCTTCCACACTCCTACCTCAGGGTTCTTCGACACGAGCATGTGTGGGCATGGTTCCCCAATCATGACCTCCTTCCCCTCGGTGGACTCGGCATGCTCAGGCTGAATTAGCACCTTCTTCCTGTCGAGATCAATAGTGTTCACGGGGAAAGGGTCCTGGTCGAGCTTCATCTTAGGACTTGTATCCAATTTCAACCATCCTTATTCTATTGCCGATTGAACCTGCCGACGAAAAACATTGCAATTGTTAGTAGAATGGGAATGAGAATCATGCCACTTACAATAAGCACGTTTCTTCAAATCGTTGGACGTTGAAATGTTGTGACCCTTCGGTAACCTGATGAGTTTGTTCTTCCACAAAAAATCAAATATCTTATCACACTTGGTCACATCAAAAGAATACTTCACCTCACTGGGCGACTCTTAGTAGGAGACAGTCGTAACTCAGTGCAAGTGACGGGCTTAGCCTTGCTAGACCAAGTCCACTCTACGGTGTACATATCATCCGAGTCATCCTCGCTCTATGATGATTCCTCATCGGAGTACTCCTTGACATGCACCTCGGCCTTGGGTTTGTTAAATGTCTTGGTGAGTCTCCTGCCTTTGGCTCGGCTTTCCTGAACCAAAGCCTTCTGCAACACTTGACTAACAACAAAGAAATCCTAGCCATCTAGTTTCTCTTTAAGTTCAGAGTAGAGGTCGTTAAAAGCTAGGTCGGCCAAGTCTATATCAGAGATGTTCAAAGTAAAACATCGGTTTCTAGTGTCCCTAAAACACTTAATGTACTCGGAGACACTCTCGTTAGTCTTATGTCTAACCGATGTCAAGTGTGACAGTCTAAGCTCGGTCTCCCTAGTATAAAAATAGTCATGGAACTTCTGCTCCAACTAGGCCCAAGTCTAGATGGAGTTCAGCGGTAACGTCGAAAACCAAGTGAAAGCAGTGCCGAAAAGTGATAGAGAAAACAACCTAAGCTTCAAAGCATTCGACCCACTAGCTTCACCACACTGCGCTAATAACTGACCTGCGTGCTCAAAGGTGGTTTTACTACCTTCACCGTAAAATTTTGTACACTCGGGCACCCTAAAGCCCCATGGGTATGGGATGGTATCGAAGTAATCGGGGTATGGCTATTGATAAACCCTACCTTGTCCTTTGGGTGTCCATCCCGCAACCTCTATAAATAGCGCGCGAATACGCTCGTCAAGGTCATCTAAGCCTCCTACATGTGCGCGTCTCTCGTGTGGGGGTGCGACACACAATGGTATATCATGGTATCGGTCGTGCGGCTCCTCCTCTCATGGCTGCTCGCGATACGGGATGTGATTGGGCCTATGAGGGTGTGCGGGAGCAGGAGGTGCGGGCAGCACGGGGAGATGTAGTGTAGGCGCGGGCGGCGGCGGTGACGCATAATATGCTGCAGGAGCGGTCTGACCATCCAAAGGGCTGGTCTGAATGATCGTTGTCGTCTAGGTAATCCGGCACATGTCGGTCTGACTAGCCCAAGGGCCGGTCTTATCGACAGGGTCATGCAAGGCCTCGGCCATGGAACGTGTGGTCCAGGATGTGACAACTTTTCTGGTACTCTTGTCAATTCTACTATATACGCGGTGAACAGGGGGTACACTAGCTTTTGTAGTGGGGGAAACGGTCTCAGAAAATATGAATCTCCTAAACATCGCCTCCATCTTCGTGTTCAATTTTAGTCAACCATGGCTTCTACGTGGTTTGCAAAGGTAGCACTAATGGCCTGGTCAATGGTGCTAGCTTTTTTTGCTCGAGGTCGTGGGAGGACATTCGAGGAGACGATGGTGTTACCTTAGCTCCAGAGAGGTCGAGGATGTTGCCGTCGCGCTTGATGAAGCTCCCACGGGTCTTGGTGAAGCGGCCAAGAAAAAAGGTGTGTAGCTCCCCTGTCCTGGCCTCGAGCTCTGCCCTATCATTCTCAGAGAGGTCTTCAATGGTGGCTACGATGATGTTGCTATCATCAATCTCTGAGCTCCTAATCGGATCCATCGGTGTCGAGGGTCCCGTTGATGTAGAGGTAGTAGGCGTACTCGTCGCCGATGTGGATGTGCTTGGCATGTTTGTCCCCAGTGGAGTCGCCAAAAAGTGTGTTGACACAAAAATGTGCCCCCGCACTTGGGCCGGTTCGACGATCCAAAAATGTCGCTAAATGTTGACGTCGCGTTCCGATAATCCTTAAACCATGGTAAGGGGATAACGGAGTCGCAAGGCAATCAAATAATAATAATTCTAAAATTACTCAATTAACTGAAGTATAGGAAAAAACTAATTAAACCCAACCATCCAGAACAAGGTCTGTCGGACCGAAGTCTACTGAGTGGTAGGACCGGCCAGGGGCATCCTGTCAGACCGAAGGTGCATGGCCGGTCTGACCGGCAGTGCGAAGCCTTCGCCGAAGGGCGCTTCGGTGCACAGGTGCGAAGGGGCCCAAAGGTATCCCGAAGGGACCTTCGGCCTATCAACCGGTCGAACCGAGGGTTTAACCTCGCTCAAACCAAAGAGTCTTCGGAAGGTCTTAAATCCGATTCAAAGATGAACTCCGGCGTTAAATTACCTTTGGCACGAAGGGTGTTTGGGGTCTCCTACGTTGTCCGGCCAGACCGGCATTATATTGCCACTCGGACCATGGCGAGTCGGCACGTTAGATGATGACGTGGCACAGGCAGGTCGGACCGGGGCAACATGGCCGGTCGGACCAATAGTCCCTGGAAGATGGCCTTTGGCCTCCGGCAATCGTCTTCTCATGGATGGATCATGGCCAAACTTCTCAGAGAAGTTAGGAGTAATGAAACACTAAAAAATACCAAGAGATCAAAGTAATTCGGTCAGGAGACCGAATTACCAATAGAAAGCGATAAACCGATAGAAATCCATTATGTGGATGAAATAGAGGATTCACAAGCGAACCAACAAGGACTTACCGTGATTACGACGTGGCGGACGAGTGGTTTACAACGCAAACCAGCAAAGATGTACGTGCTAGGCTAAAACTAGGGCAAAGAAAGTAAATGCGATTCAAAGTAGATAATAGATTTGATCTATTAGGGTTTTTGGGGGGTCCTTGAATCGGCCTTGCCTCTATTTATAGAGGTGGGTCATGAGTTCCTGGGGTCTAAACTGAGTTAGACATGGGTTCTAAGTCATCCAAAATTAATTATGGATAAAATACCCCGAAATCAGCCATTTGGAGTTGGACTCGGGTTGGGCCGGTCTGACCGAGACCATATGGACGGTCTGACCAGGCCTACATGGCCGGTTGGACCGGCCTATTCCAGGTCTCGGCATATTTTTGGTAAAACTACCAAAAGTGATATTTTGATAATCGTGACCATTATTGCCTTTTTTGCTATCAACACATGGTTTGAATTATTTCTCTGGATTCTATTTATTCAGGCATTTATGACTTTAGGAGAATTAAAATAAATCATTTTCTGAAAATTACTGATTTTTATGGATTTATTTTATTGCTCTAAAATTTTGGGGAGTTACAAAGATGTCCTTCTCTCTAACAAAACTCAAAGTGATAGGTAGGCTTCTTAGGATGTAGTTGAGTCTTAGGTTTATTGGGCTTGGTGGTGTTGGGTGTTTACTCTTTGGTATTAGAGGGTCCAAGTACAGAGTCGAGAGAAGTGTGAAGGCTCTTGGGCATCGAGATCTAAACAGGCTTCTTGGGTGGAGCTTTAGGTTGTTCTTGGAACACTCCATCCTTAGGCTGATTGGCCTGAAAAGACTCAGTGGAGTGAGTCTTGGGATATCTCTTCTCTAGAGTCATCTTACTCCACTCCACTGCACGGCTTAGGGCACTCTCAAAGTCAGCCTTGGTGTAGGTGTAACTTACTCCAAACCCATCCTACCTCTTGAACTATTAGATTATCATGCCGAGTAGAGGCTCTCTGGCACTCAGCCAACTCGGGATCTGACGGAGGTAAGAGTTCTCATTCTGAGCATCAGCTAACTCCTCTATCAAGGAAGCTAGCATCTCCACCTAAGACAAGCAGATCTCACACTCTCCATCCATCTGAACAAACTTCTCAGCTTTTATCTTGATCAGCTCCATCCTCAGAGACAAGAAGTTCTCACAGATAGTGGGATGGAACTGACAATGTCTCAAGCTCAAGCTTAGTCTGCTCCAACTCAGCTCCAACTCAGCTCTAACTCGCCCGATGGCTCATCACCCTTCGCTCTCAGCTCAGCTATGTCAACTAAATGGGATGGGCAGTCTCTACAGGGCACGATAGTAATGGCATGAGCATCTTTCAGCTCTAGCTGAGCGCTTTCAAGCTCAGGGGCCAGAGTGTCTCTCTCATCCACCCTTTTTATGTACCTGTACTTCAGAGTAGTCAGGTCACACAGCAACAACTCGCAATTAGGGCACTCACTACTCTCACCCAAGCAAGGGAAAGAAGATAGACTCTCAATCTTGCTATTGGCCATAGCAAGCTCACTCTCAAGCTCATCTACCCTCTTCTTAACCCTCCTAAGTAGTTTATCCTGATACTTCAACTCATTTCGGTTCTCTTCAAGTAATTCAACAACTTCACGCTCATAAGAGGATACCTTCTCAACGTCATCATCATCGGAATTGTCGGATGAGCCCTTGTCTTCTTTATCCCCAAGAGCCATTGAGCAATAGATCTTGCAGGACCTTCGGCTGTGGTGTGAGCGAGTCTTCATCTTGTCCCTGAAGGTCATGAAGCAGAGGCCCGCCAGATCATCCTTGTCCTTGTCCTTCCCCTTATTTATCACGATCTCCTCATCGCTTGAGCTCGATGAATAGGTAGAAGAGGATGATCGCTTGGAGTAGCTGCTCTCCATCTCAGCGAAGAAGGTCTTATCTCGCTTCTTGTTCTCACGCCGGTAGTCCGGTAGGGACTTTCGAAAGAACTTAGTCTTGGGCTTGCCCTTGGTGAAGGTGGAGCTATCGTGCTTGTTGGATTCATAGGAGCCACCGCTGGTGCCCTTCTTGTGTGTGTTCCGCTTGGGGCAGCCGGCGATGAAATGACCTAGATCACCACACTCAAAACAGCCATGTTTTGTGCCATATCGTTTGAACATCCTTTTATCATAGACACGACGAACCTGGCTATTGAACAAACACAGGTCATAATCTTCTGAAAGATCCAACTGGTCCTCAGTGATAGACGTCAAGGAGGACAAAGCACAACTCAGAGAAGCAAGATTAGCAGAGGGTGTCGCTAGGGCCAGGGTTTTTGAGCTAGAACCAGTGAGATTTGATCTCAACAATATATCAACCTTTGAGGCCTTTGAACTTACTGAAAAGCTCTGCGATAGTCAAGGTATCATAAGAAGCACTCTCAATAATGGATGATACCTTGATCTCCTAGATCTTAGGGTCCAAGGTATGAAGAACCTTGAGTGCCTGTTCATGATATGAGACCAGCTGATCTCTATCGACCTTGTTGGCTCGAAGCTTGTTAATGATCGACTAAAAATGACCAAACGAAGCCTCGATAGTCTCACCCAGCTTCTGTGAGAAATTTTCATACTCTCATCGGTAGGTCTGTTAGAGCCTAGCCTTGACCTGAGTTGTCCCCTCATGGTGTGCTTGGAGGGTAGCCTAGATCTCTCAACCAGTGTCAAGATGGATAACGCGCTCAAACTCACTAGGACCTAAACCAAAAAATAGAATGTTCACTGCCTTGTTGTTCAGGTCATGCTGAGTGACTATCTCAGGGGTAGTACGCTCAGCAGCTGAAAGCATAGTGAAAGTGGCATGAACACACATGTCCCATATTCCTGAGCTCTAGCTCAATAGATAGGCTCGCATGCGAGTCTTCCAATAATTATAGCTGAAGACCTCAAGAGATGGAACATTGCCAGCAAAAGTTATAATAACTACCTTGGGTTAGAATCGATTAAGGTATGGAAAAACTCTAACCTTCCTCTGATACCACTTATAGGACCAAGATCGAGTAGTGACCAGAGGGGGATGAATGAGCGCCTAAAAATTTCTTTCGAATTAATGGCCTTCTCCCAACACCCAACACACCTCAAGAGATAATTGAAAACTCATATCAAAAACAAAGATGAAAATAGTGCTATCACTCTCTTATCAAATATGACGTGATGTGACACTCTGAGAGATCATAACACTCAAAATAATCTAGCCTAAAAACGACATGTGTCCTAATTAAAAAGACACCACCAAAGTGCTTAAAGACATATCAATATCACATTTAACTCACTGACATTTCAGAAAATCATAGATACTCCATCGGGCATAATCATCATCAGTGCATAGGCATTTTAAAATAATAGATAGGTCAACAGATATGAAAATGCGCAAAATTTACAACATTTAATTTATACAAAGTCAATGTAGGAAATAAATTTTTCTCTCAGTTATATCCCAGAATATTCAGGAAATAAATGCTACAGTGCACGTAAACCGAGAAATGATATTATTGTTCTCCTGTTTGGTACTGTGCGGGTTGCTCTGGGACTTCTGCCGAACAAATCCCGTGCACCAAACAGTGCCGCCTCTAGCTTCTACCACGCTGAACATCGCCCGCCGCACAATGCAGGCGCGTGAAAACGTGTCACCTGGTGATATCCGCCGCCCTGGCCGAAAGAATGAACAGATGCCCACTTGGCGCCGAGAGTGACTGTGCGAAACGAAGACCATGCGCCTGCTGTTTTGATGCTGAGCGCGACTGGAAATGGAGAATGCGTCGGGGAAAAACCGGGAAGCTCAGGAGCCAGTGTTGGCCGCAGGCTAGCTAGGCGCCAACCGAACAAAATAGCAGCACGACAAAGCTACAATGGCGGAGGAATTCCTATCGGTGGCTAAACAGTGGATGAGAAACTAGGAAATAAAGTTGAACTCAAATTTTTCATTCAAACGAGTTAAGAAAACTATAGGGGATACAAACCCATTATATTTGTCCAGAAAATATAAAAGACACATTTAATCCTAGGGTAAATTACACACTGACGCAAAAATAAAACTACGGGCCCAGCGGGTAAAATAGTAAAATCCTATCTACAGATAGCTTGTCTTTACGCGGAGCTTTTGTAGCAGCTATGGCTTTGCTTCACGACTGATGGATCTTCGATCGATAGACTAGATTAGGGCGTCAGTTCTGCGCCGAAACTGACAAAGCATCTACTGTCTTCACAATCGGGTACCCGGATTGGGATGGCCCGATTCTGTCGCTCCCTTAGCCTAGCAATCGCTCACTATCTGTTTACCTAAGTCAAACTGGGTCAATAGACAACCGGATCCCCTACCGTTCCTGGCCCATGTACCTAGATTAGGCCAGCACGACTCCGCGACCCCACTGTTTGGCAATCACTCACCACCCGTGTACCGGAATCACACGTGGTCCAAGACATGACAGTTCTCATCTCCTCATCTCTCTCTCTGTTGACTTTCGTTGACAATCACTCATCACTTCTGGAGCCATGAGGCCCATGATCTTCAACATGGCCCCTCAGATGCCGAGACGAGTTACTTATTTTTAGAGCGTTATGTTTATCACTTTACTATGCATGTACCAAACTTCAACAATATCTTCTATCTAGAGCATGTATTGTTATTTGTAAGACCAATGTTATGAAGTACATGTTGCAAAAGCCGACTCTGAGTGGGAGAATAGGAAAGTGGGCTTATGCTTTAATTGAGTACGATTTGGCTTATAAACCCTTGAAAGCTAAGAAAGGCCAAATTGTCACAAATTTTATAGTTGATCACCATGTAGATGTCAATTGGTGTAATGACACTACTCTAGTTGAAGTGGTTCCATGGAAACTTTACTTTGATAGTTCGGCTTGCAAGAATGGCCAAGGTGTTGGAGTTGTACTCATATCGCCTAGCGGCATGTGTTTTGAGATCTCGGCTTGTTTAGAATTCCCTTGCACTAATAATCAAGTTGAATATGAAGCTTTATTGCAAGAACTTGAACTTTTAGAATCTATGGGTGTCAAATACTCTTGATGATTTTGAAATCTCCTACGTGTCTAGAGAAGCCAACTCAATAGCAAATGATTTGGTTCAGCAAGCATCTGGTTATCGAGTCAAAAGAGGTAAATTTTTCACAAAGGAAAAGCCGATGCTTGACAAAATTATGCCATGTGAGTCAGACTACTTTGGTTTGATCGGCCTTGGTTGGCCGTTCCGAACAGTTGATGGAGTATTGTTTAAAAGTTTGAATGTCGATCAATCTAAACTTGCTATGGGTGAAGTCCATGAAGGACTTTGTAGTACTCATCAGTCAACCCCGAAGATGAGTTGGATGCTCAATAGAGCGGGTTTTATTGGCCGACTATGACTGAAGATTGCTTCAAGCATTATAGAGGGTGTGAGGCATGTCAAAGGTTTGGTAATATTAAACTTATGGTCGTTCCGAGGTTGGGGCTTAGACTTCATTGCCAAATTCATCCTCCCTCTTCAAAAGGGCATTGGTTCATGTTGATGGATATAGATTACTTCACCAAGTGGACCTAAGTTGTACCTCTCAAGAATATGACTCATAATAAGGTGATTGATTTCATCTTAAAGTAAATTATACATAGATTCGGTATTCTCCAAAGACTTACTACGCATCAAAGTACTTCATTTCTTTCTAAAGAAGTAAGAGATTTTGTCGAATCTTTTGGTATAATGTTGATAAACTTCTCACCGTACTATGCTCAGGCCAATGGTCAGACCGAGTCTAGTAGTAAAGTTGTAATTAAGCTCATTAAAAATAAGATTGAGTTTCCTAGAAGGAGGCATGAAGTGCTTTCTGAGGCGTTAGAAGCATGCAGGATTGTGAAGCACAGTGCTACCAAGGTAAGTCCACATGAGTTGATGTATGGACAATAAGTCGTTTTACCCGTAGAGGTGAATCTAGGCTCTTTGAGATTACTTAGGCAAGATGGCTTATCGGTCAGTGAATATGAAGCTCTCTTGAAAGATTGTTTGGAAGAAGTTATCGATAAGAGATGGAGAGATTTAGAAGCGATAGAAAGAGACAAGCGAAGAGTAGCTAGAGCATACAAAAAGAAATTGAGAGAAAAATCGTTTTAGATTGGTGACTTAGTTTGGAAGACGATTTTTCCTTTGGGCACTAAAATCGCAAAGTTTGGCAAGTGGTCACTTAGTTGGGAAGGTCCTTTTAAGATTGTTGAAATCGCTCCAGGTAATGCATACTTGTTAGAGTGTTTGCAAGGAGAGCAATTTCACAGAGCTCTTAATGGCATGTATTCGAAAAAGTACTTCCCGAGTGTGTGGTAAGATGCTTGAAGTATCGTATAGCTAGTATGAAGTATATCGTCCTTAGCCCGTAGTGCTTTTGACTCACTAGTTTGCCAAAAGGCAGGGGGGCATGTATTGATAGAAAAATTTGGCACTAATGGTCAAAATAGTCAAAATTGGTATTTTTGGGTGAAATGTGACTTTCCTAGCACAGGACGGTCCAATCGGCCATAGTAGGCCGGTCAGACCGGCCATAGTCAAAATTTGGTATATTGGACGCTTTGGACTTTTAGAAAATTTGTGAAACAATGAACATTTTGAGTTAAACCGAGGAATCATCCGAATACATATTCATATTCAAAATATTCATTTTGTATTCGTATTCGAAAACATATGAATTTATATTTGTATTCGAAATAAAATTTGGTAAATAGTGCTATCCGGATTCGTTTCCATCTATATCCGATCCGAATCCATCCCTACGCATCGGTGATTCCTATACGACGACGGGAGAGATGTCACCGAGGAGGGCAAAGAATGGCTTGTGACACAAAAACAAATAGCAACACACGGAGAGAAAAACAACAACGAATAAAAATTGCAGGCATGTTGACAATAGTAGATAAAACTTGTGGTACAATAAGATGAGCAGCCTCAAGGAGTATTTATAGCCTAAATATATGTTGGGGGAATAAGTTTTCCCTTGAACAAAGGCCAAATGAAGTCAGCCTCAGATAGCCTTCGGCCCGGAGCCCAACACTGTCGAAGCATGTTCCTATCTGGAGAAGCTATTTCCAAGTCTCAAGGTCTTCTTCGAAGCCCTCTGAAGCGAGGCCTCCGAACCCCTGCGGACTCTGGAGCGAAGCCCCCAAGATCCCTTTGAAGTTTTCATAGGCTAAGTCTCAGGCTAGTTTCGAAGTTATCCTCTGGGCTAACTTCGGAGTTAACCTTCGAGCTCTGTTCGGAGTTAACCTTCGAGCTCCCTTTGGAGCCCCTCGGAGCCAGTCTCTGGACACTTTCCAGCCAATTCAAAGATAAGTCTCCGAGAACTCAGTTCGGAGTTCAGTTCGGAGTATACTTCGAAGCCCACTTCGGAGTGGTGTACTTCGAAGCCTCCCTTACGGCTTCCGCCTGAAGTGCTCAGGCCCCTACTCTGAACCGAGAAGATATTTGTACCTTGCTACAGTGTAGAAGCCATACCAGGGGCCCCTCTGCCCCTAGTATGTCGTTTAGCTAGTCAAGAAGTGACGTTTATATGACTCGTCTGTAAAGTTGTAAAGCACTTTGTACAGTAGCTAGCTCCTTTTTTCCCTTTTTGCCCCTATGAGCCTATGACTTATAGTGGGCATTTTGGTCTTTTCCTTTGGCCTCCGTGCCTATAAAAGCAGGGTCAAGCCCTCATAACAAAAACAACAACTCCCAGGGCCAAGAGAGCCTCGAGATTCATTAGACACCATCAAGGCATACCATGCCATATCCATCACAAACTGGACGTAGGGCTATTATCCCTTAGGGTAGGTCCGAACCAGTATAAATCTTTTCTCCTTCTGAGAAGAACCCTTCGAGGTTCATTTTACACACCATACACACATACAAAACCTGTGTTGTAGCTAACACAATTGCTACAACAGTTGGCGCTGTCCGTGGGGAGCTTAGTCCTAAAAGCTAAGTTCTCTGCCACTGTTTGCAATTTGAAGTGCGCTTGAGGGGGGAGCTTCTAAGCTTTTCTTGCTTCGCGCACCCTCCGGCAAGGGGCTTCGGGTGCAGTTCGAAGGCTTTCTTCACCTTCCTCCATCCTTCGCACTTCGGAGCTCACCCTCCAATAAGGGGCTCCGCTTCGCGTGTCGAAGGCCGTCAAAGCCCCAGGGGCTACGAGGCAAGTTTTCACCCACTTTACAAGGTATGTACATTGTCAAAGCATCCCTTCGATGTACCAATCTGCAATTACATTAATATAAAATCGAAGCCCCGGCTTCGCCTTAAAATCGAAGCCCTGCTTCGCCTTAAAAGCAAACTTTTGCTCCATCTTGAAAGTTGAAGCCTCGCTTCGTGTTTAAAAACCGAAGCTATGCTTCACGTTTTGAAATCGAAACCTCGTTTCCTTTTATAGATTAGAAGCCTTGCTTCATCTTATCAAAAACCTGAATCCTTGCTTCGCCTTATTTAAAATTCGAAGCCTTGCTTCGCTTTACAAAATCCGAAGCACCCCTCCGAAGGCTACACAGCGCCTCCAGGCCCATAGCAGTGGGCTTTGAGACTTCCGAGCGACGGCACGGCGAGTCTGAGATTCCAGGCTCCGGCCTGATGCATCCCCGGGTCGAAGGTGGCCCAGGGTCGTAGATGACCCAGAGTCGAAGGTGGCTCAACCTATCGCAGGTTCGGTGAATCCACACTAAATATCCTTTTCACTACAAGATCAAGCTCAAGAAGCCTTGCTTCGCTATCTGAACACGCACAGAGGCCTCGCTTCGCGTGACGTGATCTAATCTAAAAATTAAGCATCTCGAAGTCATGCTTCACATAAAATCTAAGTGCGTTTCGGAGCCTTTCTCACACACATCATCCAAATCCAAGCATGCTGAAGCATGCTTCGCTTAATTTGGCTACGCTGAAGCCTTGCTTCGCTCCAAATTAAAGCATTCGAAGCCCAAAAGAGGCCTTCGCTCGATGTAATATAAGCATCCCAAGCCGCCAAAAAGGCGCACCCCTTCACATTTTTAATTGCCCGCACCAGCAACGACTAAGTCCCTAGCTGCCACGAGCAAGGGGGGAAGTATGCATGCGAAGTGTGCGAATGTAATGCGCAGTACGAGCGTGACAAGCTAAAAACGTTCGAAGCCATCAAACCATGCGAAGCATGCAGACAAAGTATGCAAATACAACAAATCTCATTCATTGAATGATAATTGAGAAGTATGTTACAAATACACATCGAAAACAAAATTATGAGTAATCTGTATCTAAGCCTAAGAAAAAGCGAGCTCGAGGCCCCAACCCTCGCTTGCCCTTCTTTCGGCCAGGGCCCCCTCGGCTGGACGAAGCCTCGTCGGAGCCTACTCTCCCACGTCCGGTTCGTCCACGTCCCGAAGCCCGCAGACCTCATCTTCCACTTTGCAGGTTTGTCCAAGTTTGTGAGGCAGGCAGTGCCGTGTCGAAGGCAGAGAAGTCTAAGGCTTCATCGCTTGCCAAGGACATTCGCGAAGGTTGTACCCCCTCGCTACCTGAGTCTATTGTGAAACAACTTAAGTCGGGCGAGGAGGAAGAACTCTGAAGGGGCTCCATCTTCACGATAGCCAGCAGCTCCTGGGCTACTTCGGGGATGGCTTCGCTGTTAGGCCCCCTCGGAAGTTTAAACCGAGAGGGGCCTTCGGACCTAGCTACCTCGAGGACCACCCACAACTGGTGAAGTTCTTTAGAGTCCTCAAGTACTTCGAAGTCAACATTCGGAGACTAAGCCTGGGCAGGTATAAAGTACCCCCACATTTATATTAATAAACTGATAAGTTTTTACAAGCCTACAACTAAGAATTACAAGGAGCCTAAGGAGATCTACACCTTCGGAGGTGGAGGTGCTGACGTCGAAGGCTGAGCTGGCAAGGCATGTGCCCTGGCTCGGTGAAGATGGATGGCGAGGACTACTTCGCAGCCTTGAGCCTTCCAAGGCTCCTGAAGTCGCCGCCATGCTCTGCGGACGCCGGCTAGAAGCGTCACCAAGTGCTGGCCTCCGAAGGCCACCGAAGTCGCCGAGGTTTCTGCTTTGAGGTGGTTGCACCCCGCGTCATGAAGCATTTGCAACACCCCTTGACCCGCCACTCAGCCGGCCATCAAGGCAAAGCCCTTCAAAGATTGCTCCGCCGTCGCAGCCACCACCTTAAAAAAGTTGACGCGGTCCCCAATTAGATCTTGGCTTCCGAAGTATGGAGCCCGACATTCGGTCCCTATTTGTTCTAGGACGTTGGTCAGGCTTAGAGTGGCTTCATCGATATTGCCAACGACGAAGTTTTCAAGGCAGTGAGCTCCTTGGCGAAGCTTGGAGTTTTCCTCCGCCAGCTGGGCTCCGGCATCCTTCGCAGCTTGAAGCTCCGCTCAGAGCCTGTCGGTCTCCGAGGCCAAGGCTTCCCTAGCCTTGTCGGCCTCGGCCCTCGTCGCCACGGCTGAGGCTTTGGCCCACCTTCGCTTCTCGGCTTCCACTGAGACTTCGCGTCGGAGGGCGTCCCTCTCCTCCGCCAAGTGCGTCATCCACCTGTCCGTAGAGGTTGATGCTGCAGCGTTCAGTGCGAAGGCGTGAAAGAATTCAAGAAAATCATAAGTATTGATCGAAGACCAACATACGACTCGAAGGCTGCATAGGACTTCGCTCACCTAGATTAGGGCTTCATTTGCGTTGATAAATAGGTCCATGGGGCTCGAGTGGCTGAGTTGAGCCACCAAGCATCCTGCCTCCGTAGCTGCGCAGCCCTCATGGAAGTCATGGATGGCTGCCTCCGTCATGGCCCCTTCGGTAGTAGAGGCCAGACAATTTCCTCCACCTCAACCTCCTGCACAGGCTTCGACGGAGTTAGGCTTCGGTCCACCACCTCGACATGCTCATCGTCTCGGGGGTCCCCTTCGTCATGACCTGTTGCCTCCATCTTCTTCAGACGAGGAACTGTCGGACTCCGAACTACTGCTGCCACCGGAGGCCTCCACTGGCTTCGGTGCGGTGGGCCTCGCACCGGCATCATCTTCTGCAAAAAAGTTCAAGCCAATATCCACATATAAAAGAGAAGTATGTTTAAAGTGTTTACCTTCGTCGGAGATGTCTTCGAAGGTAGAGGGGTCAATGTGTGCCCCCAAATCCTTTTGCTGCGAAGCTGGCGCTTCGACCTCCGCGCCCGAAGCCGTCGCCATCGAGGTCTTCGCTACCACCTCGGTAGCTGTTGCCGGAGCCCTTGCTAGCTCTGCTTCTGTTTGAGGGTTCGCAACCGTGGCCTCCTCTGAGCGAGGGGCTTCGGTTGCGGGGACCTCCGACCGAACCCTCAAAGCTTCGGGCTCGTCGTCGTCCCCCCTCTTCCTCTTGGAGCCAGTTGTCGAAGTATGGGAGAAGTATGGCAGAGCCTGGACCTCCTCGAAGCCGAGCAAGGTCCACACCCTGTTCTAGTGCTCCCAGGTCCCCACCAGAGCAAGCCGTTGGGCTTGCTCCTCAGGTGTCGGGGCCCCGACAACACGCTCCGCCTTCAGCCCTCATGGCCCATTCAAACACGGCACGCCTCGCCACGGCGTTGGGCGAAAGTTGAGGAAGCTCGAGGTTGTAAGACATCAGAACTTCGCTCAGCATCCCCATCGCCGGCAGTCTGAGGCCGGCTTCGAAGAAGGCCTCGAACAACACCACTTCATCAGCCCGAGGCCTCGGTATGGCCTCCGACTTCTCCGGCACTCGAAGTTGAATCTTCGACGAGATCTTCCCCGCGGAGGCCCTCCGGACAAACTCCTCTATTGAGATCGAGGCCCTCATGTCTAGTGTTTGCTCGAACTTGTCGGATGGCGACCGAAGATCCTTCGGCCCCAACCGCCTCGGTGCAGGCTTCGCTGCCATTGCTGCCGCTACCTGCGCTTGGGCGGAGCTCGAGCTCGAACCCAAGGCCAAAGCCTTTGAAGCAACCTTCTTCGGCATTTCGCGAAGGGCGCTAAAGCTTGCGAAGGATGCTTCGTGCGAAGCTAAGGAGGAGAAGAGAGCGAAGGATGCAAGGCGTTGAGAAGGAAGCAAATGAGAGGTGTGTCGAAGCCGTGTGCGGTAAACCCCTATTTATAGGCGGTAAAAATCCCGACGGTTCGCGTGCCGAAGCCAACGACAGGTGGGCCTCTAGCGAAGCTGAAGCGACCCTGGCGCACTGTAACGGTTAGTTTTATAGCCGTTGCGAAGTCAATTGATCTCCCCGAGGTCATTCTGATAGCTGACGCATGAAATTATTACCTGTGCATTTCGAAGCCACCTTCGGTCCAATCTCCGAAGGCCTGTTTTCTCTGAAGTTGTAATTTTTACTGTCATTTGTCCCAAGGGCGCATGCACCCCTTCGTCCCGAAGGCCTGCGGGCGAGGGCTACTGTTGGGGGAATAAGTTTTCCCTTGAACAGGGGCCAAATGATGTTAGCCTCTGACAGCCTTCGGCCCGGAGCCCAACACTGTCGAAACATGTTCGTATCTGGTGAAGCTATTTCCAAGTCTCATGGTCTTCTTCGAAGCCCTCTAAAGCGAGGCCTCTGAACCCCTTCAGAGCCCTCCAGAGCGAAGCCCCCAAGATCCCTTTGATGTGTTCAGAGGCTAAGTCTCAGGCTAGTTTAGAAGTTATCCTCCGGGCTAACTTCGGAGTTAACCTTCGAGCTCTGTTCGGAGTTAACCTTCGAGCTCCCTTCGGAGCCCCTCAGAGCGAGTCTCCGGACCCTTTCCAACCAATTCAAAGCTAAGTCTCCGAGAACCCAGTTTGGAGTTTAGTTCGGAGTATACTTTGAAGCCCACATCGGAGTTTACTTCGAAGCCTCCCTTACGGCCTCCGCCTGAAGAGCTCCGGCCCCTACTCCGAACCGAGAAGATATTTGTACCTTGCTACAATGTAGAAGCCATACCAGGGGCCCCTCTGCCCCTAGTATGTCATCTAGCTGGTCAAGAAGTGACGTTTATCTGACACGTCTGTAAAGCTGTAAAGCACTTTGTACAGTAGCTAGCTCCTTTTTCCCTTTTTGCCCCTATGAGCCTATGACTTATAGTGGGCATTTTGATCTTTTCCTTTGGCCTGTGTGCCTATAAAAGTAGGGCCAAGCCCTTGTAACAAAAACAACAACTCCCAGGGCCAAGAGAGCCCCGAGATTCATTAGACACCATCAAGGTATACCATGGCAAATCCACCACAAACTGGACGTAGGGCTATTATCCCTTAGGGGAGGTCCGAACTAGTATAAATCTTTCTCCTTCTGAGAAGAACCCATCGAGGTTCATTTTACACACCATACACACATACAAAACCTGTGTTGTAGCTAACACAATTGCTACAACAATATATTTAAGGAAAAGACTTAAATGTCCCTAGGTTATTTTTGATAGATTTAAGGCCTGAAGGGCAAAAATGTAAAAACACCTAATCTACATATTTTCCCGATGCTTCGCTTGCGTGGATTCCATGTCTTCAAATCAAGTACGTCGATCTTCACATCTACGGTTGATGTGGTTGACGGTTTTATGCCGAAACTACCAAAGCACTCACTGCCCTTGCACTGTGTACCGGGATTGGACCACCACGACCCTACAACTCTCTCAGCCTGCCAGTCGCTTATCCCTGTACATGAGTCACATGACCAACGCAACGATACTCACTTGTCACCCTTGTATTGTGTACCCAGATTGGACTACCACGATTCCGCAGATCCTTAAGCTTGTCGATCATCCATCCGTCTACCAGAGTCACACAAGCCAATGCCACGACAAGACCACTTCCTTCGAAGTGCCTCCCCACAAAGGGCTTCCTACATCATCTCTTTCGTTGACAATCACTCATCATCTGGGAGCCATGAGGCACATGGTCTTCACCATGGCTCCTCAATCTCCTACTTGATGAGTGCATTGTCAACACTCTATTCTTCACTTCATTCACCTTTAACCAAATGTGGAAACAAAGAAACAAACACGAGGAAAATAGAAAATAAATAGTTCAACCTAATGACCTCTGGAATCAGAATGGCGACTAGAGGGGGTGAATAGGTGCCTCGACAAATTCTCGCGAATATGATGGCCTTTTCAAGACACCCAACGTACCTCTAAAAATATGCAGAAGCAAAATTGATGATCACAGATAGAATTAAAATTAAAACAATACAATTTGAATTTTCCTCTAGATTGAAGATTGCAACTCTGAAATTCTTTTGTCAGAATTTGAGTTGCCGACTGGTATTGCTTAGTCGGTAAATGAGTCACCGATTTAGATCTATCGCTCAATGAATCGCCGACAGGATTTAGAAACATCAGAGAACAGATTAAAACAAAATTGATTCAAAGTATATTTCTTGCCTTGCTGTTACAATCGTACTGTTCCTTTTTAGCCTAAGTTGTGCGAGTTTTAGGGATCACATATCAGGAATCAACAATGTCTCATATAGCACTTCTTTGGCTTAGTAAATAAGCCTTCATGCGTACCTTCCAATAAGCAAAATCACGACCATCAAACATCGGAATCTTTGTATTCTTATCGATGTCGCCAAAGGATCACAAACCGATTAAGGTCGACTGGTGATCTAACTGACTCTGATACCAATTGTGGAATCGGAATGATGACTAGAGGAGGGTGAATAGGCGCCTCGACAAATTCTCGCGAATATGATGGCTTTTTCAAGACACCCAACGCACCTCTAAAAATATGCAGAAGCAAAATTGATGATCACAGTAAGAATTCAGATTAAAACAATACAATTTGAATTTTCCTCTAGATTGAAGATTGCAACTCTGAAATTCTTTTGTTAGAATTTGAGTTGCCGACTGGTATTGCTTAGTCGATAAATGAGTCACCGATTTAGATCTATCGCTCAATGAATCGCCGATAGGATTTAGAAACATCAGAGAACAGATTAAAACAGAATTGATTCAAAGTAAACTTGATCTCGATGATCTTGTTGCACAATCTGTGTTCCCTTTCTCCTAAGCACATAAGTGGTAATCTCAGAAGACAAATCAACTTCTAGATTAGAGGTTATAGAAGTAGAAACACTTTCATATCTCTGAATGAGCAAATCAGAACATGTTTTTCTTCAAGCATAAGTAAAACAGATAAGAAAACTGTTGCATTCTCTGATCTCTTGATTTAAGTTGAACCTACTCAGGACAAACTTCAAGAAGACAAATATTATACCATACTAGTGATGGAGATGAATCCAAAACAGAATAGTGTAAGATATCAGAGAACACAACAACCAATCTGTAAACACAGCCCTCACACAAAACTAAATTCACTCGTACTCATGAATCAAAACTGCCCAACATGAACATCAATTTGGATGCACTACTTTTAATCCTGTTGCATATAATCTTTACAAAATTTTGTACTGTACTTACACACTGAACAACAGAGAAAAACAATATACATTAATTACTCTAAGAACTTGTACGGTGCATCAAACTGCCAACAATAATGCCATACAGCAAACTATCACAGTAGATGGTTCTCAAACTAGTTCAACATAGGAAAATAGTTTCAACATAACTTCAGTGATGATGACAGAAGTTTTCAGCTGACCAACAATCAAGAATCAAAAATACCCTCTACATCAAGTGCTACACACATGCTTAATTCTTCTATGTAAAATGCCACACTTGGATGCAACAAAACTACAAGGACAGCAAAACTATTAAAGGCAAAACTGAAAAATCAGATAATAGCCAATCTGTATTTCCAACCAAATCAAGTTTTCATGCACTTAGAAAGGCAAATATGGTTCTCAAAGTTGAGAGGAGAATATAAAGTATTGGAACAAGAGCTTAAAGTTTCTGAAATGGTTTGATGAATAAAATTCAGAGTCAAAAGAAATCACCGCTGAATGAATCAAAATACTGATCAAAAGTTCTGGTACTTTATCACACCACTGTAGAATTTTTGAGACATCACGGCTTGTGCATAGCACATGAGCTAGTACATGTGTTTCCTGTAGTTCATCCGGGACGGGGGTTCGGTTCACAACAGCAAGAAAATCAAGCAACAATGGAACAGAAGCAAACTAGAAAGAACACAATGCTCTGTAGAGTATAAGGCAAAAATGTTGATGCTGAAGAACAGCTAAATACTGTAGCACTTCAGGTGATGGATAGCAGCAAAAAGTTGTAAATCTAATGATCTGAAGTTTCATATCAAGATGGTTGAACCAGGAAGAAGTAGATGACTATTTCGGCTTCTTTTCACAAAACGACAAAAGAAACAGGAGCTTCGGATGAAGCAAAATGGTGGCAGCTGGAAATTTTCCAGTAGAAAAATTTCAATGAAGCTGAACAGTAAAGACATTTCAGTTTTAAGAATCACATGTATACTGCAGCAAATATTCAAGGATCAAAACTAAGTAGTTTTAGGGAAAATAGATCTGATCAAGATAAATTTCTCCAAAACCAAACAACACAAAATAGTGCACATGTTTCCAGCTTCACCAGCACTGTAGCTCATCCAGGAACAAGCGTTGTCGTGCCAAACTTTAGTCGCTGCTTGCTGTTGCAATCTCTTGTAGAAAAACCGGCACATATGGAAGAAAAAGACACGCTACAAGCAATACTCAACAAAAATCAGAGAAAAGGTATGGAGGAAATATGAAAAGAGGTTTCTCTCTAAAATGTTCAACCACCAAGGGGTCTTTTATATAGGCAAGCCCATGAATGAATTCCCCAAAATGCCATTAGGATTTAATGACCATGTATTTACCTAAATATCCTTATGTATTTTCAGAATTAATAATTCTAAAAAATACACAAAAGTATACCCCTAATTTATTACATCATTGACAATATTCATTTAATATTTTTTCAGAATTAAAAATTACGAAAAATACTAAAAGATTACACTTAATCTAGACTACTAAACAAAAAAATAAACTCCTATTTATTGGA
The DNA here is from genome assembly GCA_019279435.1 of Zizania palustris. NCBI lineage: Eukaryota > Viridiplantae > Streptophyta > Magnoliopsida > Poales > Poaceae > Zizania > Zizania palustris. The sequence goes on along the minus strand of JAAALK010000285.1, from coordinate 32,595,161 downwards.
ATTTAAAAACATTTTCTGATGTGATGGTTTTCAGCCAAAACCGACAAAGCCTTCCCGATCGCTAACTCATGACACCAATCAAATATCTTATCACACTTGGTCACATCAAAAGAATACTTCACCTCACTGGGCGACTCTTAGTAGGAGACAGTCGTAACTCAGTGCAAGTGACGGGCTTAGCCTTGCTAGACCAAGTCCACTCTACGGTGTACATATCATCCGAGTCATCCTCGCTCTATGATGATTCCTCATCGGAGTACTCCTTGACATGCACCTCAGCCTTGGGTTTGTTAAATGTCTTGGTGAGTCTCCTGCCTTTGGCTCGGCTTTCCTGAACCAAAGCCTTCTGCAACACTTGACTAACAACAAAGAAATCCTAGCCATCTAGTTTCTCTTTAAGTTCAGAGTAGAGGTCGTTAAAAGCTAGGTCGGCCAAGTCTATATCAGAGATGTTCAAAGTAAAACATCGGTTTCTAGTGTCCCTAAAACACTTAATGTACTCGGAGACACTCTCGTTAGTCTTATGTCTAACCGATGTCAAGTGTGACAGTCTAAGCTCGGTCTCCCTAGTATAAAAATAGTCATGGAACTTCTGCTCCAACTAGGCCCAAGTCTAGATGGAGTTCAGCGGTAACGCCGAAAACCAAGTGAAAGCAGTGCCGAAAAGTGATAGAGAAAACAACCTAAGCTTCAAAGCATTCGACCCACTAGCTTCACCACACTGCGCTAATAACTGACCTGCGTGCTCAAGGGTGGTTTTACTACCTTCACCGTAAAATTTTGTACACTCGGGCACCCTAAAGCCCCATGGGTATGGGATGGTATCGAAGTAATCGGGGTATGGCTATTGATAAACCCTACCTTGTCCTTTGGGTGTCCATCCCGCAACCTCTATAAATAGCGCGCGAATACGCTCGTCAAGGTCATCTAAGCCTCCTACATGTGTGCGTCTCTCGTGTGGGGGTGCGACACACAATGGTATATCATGGTATCGGTCGTGCGGCTCCTCCTCTCATGGCTGCTCGCGATACGGGATGTGATTGGGCCTATGAGGGTGTGCGGGAGCAGGAGGTGCGGGCAGCACGGGGAGATGTAGTGTAGGCGCGGGCGGCGGCGGTGACGCATAATATGCTGCAGGAGCGGTCTGACCATCCAAAGGGCTGGTCTGAATGATCGTTGTCGTCTAGGTAATCCGGCACATGTCGGTCTGACTAGCCCAAGGGCCGGTCTTATCGACAGGGTCATGCAAGGCCTCGGCCATGGAACGCGTGGTCCAGGATGTGACAACTTTTCTGGTACTCTTGTCAATTCTACTATATACGCGGTGAACAGGGGGTACACTAGCTTTTGTAGTGGGGGAAACGGTCTCAGAAAATATGAATCTCCTAAACATCGCCTCCATCTTCGTGTTCAATTTTAGTCAACCATGGCTTCTACGTGGTTTGCAAAGGTAGCACTAATGGCCTGGTCAATGGTGCTAGCTTTTTTTGCTCGAGGTCGTGGGAGGACATTCGAGGAGACGATGGTGTTACCTTAGCTCCAGAGAGGTCGAGGATGTTGCCGTCGCGCTTGATGAAGCTCCCACGGGTCTTGGTGAAGCGGCCAAGAAAAAAGGTGTGTAGCTCCCCTGTCCTGGCCTCGAGCTCTGCCCTATCATTCTCAGAGAGGTCTTCAATGGTGGCTACGATGATGTTGCTATCATCAATCTCTGAGCTCCTAATCGGATCATCGGTGTCGAGGGTCCCGTTGATGTAGAGGTAGTAGGCGTACTCGTCGCCGATGTGGATGTGCTTGGCATGTTTGTCCCCAGCGGAGTCGCCAAAAAGTGTGTTGACACAAAAATGTGCCCCCGCACTTGGGCCGGTTCGACGATCCAAAAATGTCGCTAAATGTTGACGTCGCGTTCCGATAATCCTTAAACCGTGGTAAGGGGATAACGGAGTCGCAAGGCAATCAAATAATAATAATTCTAAAATTACTCAATTAACTGAAGTATAGGAAAAATAGCTAAAGATGATAAAAAACCTAATTAAACCCAACCATCCAGAACAAGGTCTGTCGGACCGAAGTCTACTGAGTGGTAGGACCGGCCAGGGGCATCCTGTCAGACCGAAGGTGCATGGCCGGTCTGACCGGCAGTGCGAAGCCTTCGCCGAAGGGCGCTTCGGTGCACAGGTGCGAAGGGGCCCAAAGGTATCCCGAAGGGACCTTCGGCCTATCAACCGGTCGAACCGAGGGTTTAACCTCGCTCAAACCAAAGAGTCTTCGGAGGTCTTAAATCCGATTCAAAGATGAACTCCGGCGTTAAATTACCTTTGGCACGAAGGGTGTTTGGGGTCTCCTACGTTGTCTGGCCAGACCGGCATTATATTGCCACTCGGACCATGGCGAGTCGGCACGTTAGATGATGACGTGGCACAGGCAGGTCGGACCGGGGCAACATGGCCGGTCGGACCAATAGTCCCTGGAAGATGGCCTTTGGCCTCCGGCAATCGTCTTCTCATGGATGGATCATGGCCAAACTTCTCAGAGAAGTTAGGAGTAATGAAACACTAAAAAATACCAAGAGATCAAAGTAATTCGGTCAGGAGACCGAATTACCAATAGAAAGCGATAAACCGATAGAAATCCATTATGTGGATGAAATAGAGGATTCACAAGCGAACCAACAAGGACTTACCGTGATTACGACGTGGTGGACGAGTGGTTTACAACGCAAACCAGCAAAGATGTACGTGCTAGGCTAAAACTAGGGCAAAGAAAGTAAATGCGATTCAAAGTAGATAATAGATTTGATCTATTAGGGTTTTTCGGGGGTCCTTGAATCGGCCTTGCCTCTATTTATAGAGGTGGGTCATGAGTTCTTGGGGTCTAAACTGAGTTAGACATGGGTTCTAAGTCATCCAAAATTAATTATGGATAAAATACCCCGAAATCAGCCATTTGGAGTTGGACTCGGGTTGGGCCGGTCTGACCGAGACCATATGGACGGTCTGACCAGGCCTACATGGCCGGTTGGACCGGCCTATTCCAGGTCTCGGCATATTTTTGGTAAAACTACCAAAAGTGATATTTTGATAATCGTGACCATTATTGCCTTTTTTGCTATCAACACATGGTTTGAATTATTTCTCTGGATTCTATTTATTCAGGCATTTATGACTTTAGGAGAATTAAAATAAATCATTTTCTGAAAATTACTGATTTTTATGGATTTATTTTATTGCTCTAAAATTTTGGGGAGTTACAAAGATGTCCTTCTCTCTAACAAAACTCAAAGTGATAGGTAGGCTTCTTAGGATGTAGTTGAGTCTTAGGTTTATTGGGCTTGGTGGTGTTGGGTGTTTACTCTTTGGTATTAGAGGGTCCAAGTACAGAGTCGAGAGAAGTGTGAAGGCTCTTGGGCATCGAGATCTAAACAGGCTTCTTGGGTGGAGCTTTAGGTTGTTCTTGGAACACTCCATCCTTAGGCTGATTGGCCTGAAAAGACTCAGTGGAGTGAGTCTTGGGATATCTCTTCTCTAGAGTCATCTTACTCCACTCCACTGCACGGCTTAGGGCACTCTCAAAGTCAGCCTTGGTGTAGGTGTAACTTACTCCAAACCCATCCTGCCTCTTGAACTATTAGATTATCATGCCGAGTAGAGGCTCTCTGGCACTCAGCCAACTCGGGATCTGACGGAGGTAAGAGTTCTCATTCTGAGCATCAGCTAACTCCTCTATCAAGGAAGCTAGCATCTCCACCTAAGACAAGCAGATCTCACACTCTCCATCCATCTGAACAAACTTCTCAGCTTTTATCTTGATCAGCTCCATCCTCAGAGACAAGAAGTTCTCACAGATAGTGGGATGAAACTGACAATGTCTCAAGCTCAAGCTTAGTCTGCTCCAACTCAGCTCCAACTCAGCTCTAACTCGCCCGATGGCTCATCACCCTTCGCTCTCAGCTCAGCTATGTCAACTAAATGGGATGGGCAGTCTCTACAGGGCACGATAGTAATGGCATGAGCATCTTTCAGCTCTAGCTGAGCGCTTTCAAGCTCAGGGGCCAAAGTGTCTCTCTCATCCACCCTTTTTATGTACCTGTACTTCAGAGTAGTCAGGTCACACAGCAACAACTCGCAATTAGGGCACTCACTACTCTCACCCAAGCAAGGGAAAGAAGATAGACTCTCAATCTTGCTATTGGCCATAGCAAGCTCACTCTCAAGCTCATCTACCCTCTTCTTAACCCTCCTAAGTAGTTTATCCTGATACTTCAACTCATTTCGGTTCTCTTCAAGTAATTCAACAACTTCACGCTCATAAGAGGATACCTTCTCAACGTCATCATCATCGGAATTGTCGGATGAGCCCTTGTCTTCTTTATCCCCAAGAGCCATTGAGCAATAGATCTTGCAGGACCTTCGGCTGTGGTGTGAGCGAGTCTTCATCTTGTCCCTGAAGGTCATGAAGCAGAGGCCCGCCAGATCATCCTTGTCCTTGTCCTTCCCCTTATTTATCACGATCTCCTCATCGCTTGAGCTCGATGAATAGGTAGAAGAGGATGATCGCTTGGAGTAGCTGCTCTCCATCTCAGCGAAGAAGGTCTTATCTCGCTTCTTGTTCTCACGCCGGTAGTCCGGTAGGGACTTTCGAAAGAACTTAGTCTTGGGCTTGCCCTTGGTGAAGGTGGAGCTATCGTGCTTGTTGGATTCATAGGAGCCACCGCTGGTGCCCTTCTTGTGTGTGTTCCGCTTGGGGCAGCCGGCGATGAAATGACCTAGATCACCACACTCAAAACAGCCATGTTTTGTGCCATATCGTTTGAACATCCTTTTATCATAGACACGACGAACCTGGCTATTGAACAAACACAGGTCATAATCTTCTGAAAGATCCAACTGGTCCTCAGTGATAGACGTCAAGGAGGACAAAGCACAACTCAGAGAAGCAAGATTAGCAGAGGGTGTCGCTAGGGCCAGGGTTTTTGAGCTAGAACCAGTGAGATTTGATCTCAACAATATATCAACCTTTGAGGCCTTTGAACTTACTGAAAAGCTCTGCGATAGTCAAGGTATCATAAGAAGCACTCTCAATAATGGATGATACCTTGATCTCCTAGATCTTAGGGTCCAAGTTATGAAGAACCTTGAGTGCCTGTTCATGATATGAGACCAGCTGATCTCTATCGACCTTGTTGGCTCGAAGCTTGTTAATGATCGACTAAAAATGACCAAACGAAGCCTCGATAGTCTCACCCAGCTTCTGTGAGAAATTTTCATACTCTCATCGGTAGGTCTGTTAGAGCCTAGCCTTGACCTGAGTTGTCCCCTCATGGTGTGCTTGGAGGGTAGCCTAGATCTCTCAACCAGTGTCAAGATGGATAACGCGCTCAAACTCACTAGGACCTAAACCAAAAAATAGAATGTTCACTGCCTTGTTGTTCAGGTCATGCTGAGTGACTATCTCAGGGGTAGTACGCTCAGCAGCTGAAAGCATAGTGAAAGTGGCATGAACACACATGTCCCATATTCCTGAGCTCTAGCTCAATAGATAGGCTCGCATGTGAGTCTTCCAATAATTATAGCTGAAGACCTCAAGAGATGGAACATTGCCAGCAAAAGTTATAATAACTACCTTGGGTTAGAATCGATTAAGGTATGGAAAAACTCTAACCTTCCTCTGATACCACTTATAGGACCAAGATCGAGTAGTGACCAGAGGGGGATGAATGAGCGCCTAAAAATTTCTTTCGAATTAATGGCCTTCTCCCAACACCCAACACACCTCAAGAGATAATTGAAAACTCATATCAAAAACAAAGATGAAAATAGTGCTATCACTCTCTTATCAAATATGACGTGATGTGACACTCTGAGAGATCATAACACTCAAAATAATCTAGCCTAAAAACGACATGTGTCCTAATTAAAAAGACACCACCAAAGTGCTTAAAGACATATCAATATCACATTTAACTCACTGACATTTCAGAAAATCATAGATACTCCATCAGGCATAATCATCATCAGTGCATAGGCATTTTAAAATAATAGATAGGTCAACAGATATGAAAATGCGCAAAATTTACAACATTTAATTTATACAAAGTCAATGTAGGAAATAAATTTTTCTCTCAGTTATATCCCAGAATATTCAGGAAATAAATGCTACAGTGCACGTAAACCGAGAAATGATATTATTGTTCTCCTGTTTGGTACTGTGCGGGTTGCTCTGGGACTTCTGCCGAACAAATCCCCTGCACCAAACAGTGCCGCCTCTAGCTTCTACCACGCTGAACATCGCCCGCCGCACAATGCAGGCGCGTGAAAACGTGTCACCTGGTGATATCCGCCGCCCTGGCCGAAAGAATGAACAGATGCCCACTTGGCGCCGAGAGTGACTGTGCGAAACGAAGACCATGCGCCTGCTGTTTTGATGCTGAGCGCGACTGGAAATGGAGAATGCGTCGGGGAAAAACCGGGAAGCTCAGGAGCCAGTGTTGGCCGCAGGCTAGCTAGGCGCCAACCGAACAAAATAGCAGCACGACAAAGCTACAATGGCGGAGGAATTCCTATCGGTGGCTAAACAGTGGATGAGAAACTAGGAAATAAAGTTGAACTCAAATTTTTCATTCAAATGAGTTAAGAAAACTATAGGGGATACAAACCCATTATATTTGTCCAGAAAATATAAAAGACACATTTAATCCTAGGGTAAATTACACACTGACGCAAAAATAAAACTACGGGCCCAGCGGGTAAAATAGTAAAATCCTATCTACAGATAGCTTGTCTTTACGCGGAGCTTTTGTAGCAGCTATGGCTTTGCTTCACGACTGATGGATCTTCGATCGATAGACTAGATTAGGGCGTCAGTTCTGCGCCGAAACTGACAAAGCATCTACTGTCTTCACATCGGGTACCCGGATTGGGATGGCCCGATTCTGTCGCTCCCTTAGCCTAGCAATCGCTCACTATCTGTTTACCTGAGTCAAACTGGGTCAATAGACAACCGGATCCCCTACCGTTCCTGGCCCATGTACCTAGATTAGGCCAGCACGACTCCGCGACCCCACTGTTTGGCAATCACTCACCACCCGTGTACCAGGAATCACACGTGGTCCAAGACATGACAGTTCTCATCTCCTCATCTCTCTCTCTCTGTTGACTTTCGTTGACAATCACTCATCACTTCTGGAGCCATGAGGCCCATGATCTTCAACATGGCCCCTCAGATGCCGAGACGAGTTACTTATTTTTAGAGCGTTATGTTTATCACTTTACTATGCATGTACCAAACTTCAACAATATCTTCTATCTAGAGCATGTATTGTTATTTGTAAGACCAATGTTATGAAGTACATGTTGCAAAAGCCGACTCTGAGTGGGAGAATAGGAAAGTGGGCTTATGCTTTAATTGAGTACGATTTGGCTTATAAACCCTTGAAAGCTAAGAAAGGCCAAATTGTCACAAATTTTATAGTTGATCACCATGTAGATGTCAATTGGTGTAATGACACTACTCTAGTTGAAGTGGTTCCATGGAAACTTTACTTTGATAGTTCGGCTTGCAAGAATGGCCAAGGTGTTGGAGTTGTACTCATATCGCCTAGCGGCATGTGTTTTGAGATCTCGGCTTGTTTAGAATTCCCTTGCACTAATAATCAAGTTGAATATGAAGCTTTATTGCAAGAACTTGAACTTTTAGAATCTATGGGTGTCAAATACTCTTGATGATTTTGAAATCTCCTACGTGTCTAGAGAAGCCAACTCAATAGCAAATGATTTGGTTCAGCAAGCATCTGGTTATCGAGTCAAAAGAGGTAAATTTTTCACAAAGGAAAAGCCGATGCTTGACAAAATTATGCCATGTGAGTCAGACTACTTTGGTTTGATCGGCCTTGGTTGGCCGTTCCGAACAGTTGATGGAGTATTGTTTAAAAGTTTGAATGTCGATCAATCTAAACTTGCTATGGGTGAAGTCCATGAAGGACTTTGTAGTACTCATCAGTCAACCCCGAAGATGAGTTGGATGCTCAATAGAGCGGGTTTTATTGGCCGACTATGACTGAAGATTGCTTCAAGCATTATAGAGGGTGTGAGGCATGTCAAAGGTTTGGTAATATTAAACTTATGGTCGTTCCGAGGTTGGGGCTTAGACTTCATTGCCAAATTCATCCTCCCTCTTCAAAAGGGCATTGGTTCATGTTGATGGATATAGATTACTTCACCAAGTGGACCTAAGTTGTACCTCTCAAGAATATGACTCATAATAAGGTGATTGATTTCATCTTAAAGTAAATTATACATAGATTCGGTATTCTCCAAAGACTTACTACGCATCAAAGTACTTCATTTCTTTCTAAAGAAGTAAGAGATTTTGTCGAATCTTTTGGTATAATGTTGATAAACTTCTCACCGTACTATGCTCAGGCCAATGGTCAGACCGAGTCTAGTAGTAAAGTTGTAATTAAGCTCATTAAAAATAAGATTGAGTTTCCTAGAAGGAGGCATGAAGTGCTTTCTGAGGCGTTAGAAGCATGCAGGATTGTGAAGCACAGTGCTACCAAGGTAAGTCCACATGAGTTGATGTATGGACAATAAGTCGTTTTACCCGTAGAGGTGAATCTAGGCTCTTTGAGATTACTTAGGCAAGATGGCTTATCGGTCAGTGAATATGAAGCTCTCTTGAAAGATTGTTTGGAAGAAGTTATCGATAAGAGATGGAGAGATTTAGAAGCGATAGAAAGAGACAAGCGAAGAGTAGCTAGAGCATACAAAAAGAAATTGAGAGAAAAATCGTTTTAGATTGGTGACTTAGTTTGGAAGACGATTTTTCCTTTGGGCACTAAAAGCGCAAAGTTTGGCAAGTGGTCACTTAGTTGGGAAGGTCCTTTTAAGATTGTTGAAATCGCTCCAGGTAATGCATACTTGTTAGAGTGTTTGCAAGGAGAGCAATTTCACAGAGCTCTTAATGGCATGTATTCGAAAAAGTACTTCCCGAGTGTGTGGTAAGATGCTTGAAGTATCGTATAGCTAGTATGAAGTATATCGTCCTTAGCCCGTAGTGCTTTTGACTCACTAGTTTGCCAAAAGGCAGGGGGCATGTATTGATAGAAAAATTTGGCACTAATGGTCAAAATAGTCAAAATTGGTATTTTTGGGTGAAATGTGACTTTCCTAGCACAGGACGGTCCAATCGGCCATAGTAGGCCGGTCAGACCGGCCATATGGGCTCGGTCAGACCGGCCTAGTCTGAGTCCTAGCGAAAATATTTAATCTCGGGATGTTTTGATCTCTAAACAATTTGTAACGACTTGGACTCATACCTAAATCAATTTAGAGTAGGAATTAAGCCTAAGAACGACAAGACCACCCCCTGTAACTATAGTGGCAGGACCGATTCAAGGGGACATCAAAAATCCAATTCAATCTAATCTACTACCCCTTAGAATCATTTTTTCAATCTACTACCTTTTTGCCCTATGTTTAGCCATAACACGTCCATATTTGTTGGTTTGCGCAGTAAACCTTCCATCCATCGCGTTGTAATCATGGTAATCCTTGTCGATTCACTTGTGAATCATCCGTTTAACCCCATAATGGGTGTTTATCGGTTTTTATTGATAATTCAGTCCCTAGACTGAATTGCTACTGATCCTAAGTGTTTTGTAGAGGCAAGGTCATCTATCTTCATCACCAAGAAGCCCTGCATCGAGCCATTACTGACAAGACGGTCGTCGGAGACCTAGGGTCTATCGGTCTAACCGGCGGTGCATAACCAGTCTGACCAGGCCGTGCCAGCACATGTCAGTCTGACTGACAGCATATGGATGGTCTGACCGCTAGTGCGCTATCGACCTGACTATGACCCCCTTTACCCTAACACTCTAACCATCGGTCTATACCCGGTCTAACCGGCCCGCCTTGGCCGGTTTGATCGCCCCTTCACACTTCGGCTAATTGAATCACATTCTTGTAGTGCGGTTTAAATTGCTTGGCAACTCCACTCATATATCCCCTTATCATGGTCAAGGGTCATTGGAACGTGGGGTCGGCGTCGTGTGACGTTTGGAAGGGTACTCTGAGCGTTTACGCCCTTTTGGATCGCTGGATCAACATCAGTGACGTTTGGTGCTTTGTCGGACAATTTTAGCATCAACACTCGCACATCACCACTTTGGCTTTTTTAGTGTATATGCACTTAAGCCAGACCTCATCCATTGTTCGATAATATAGATCTTTATTGAGCAGTACATACTTTGTAACCTGATATCTAAGTTTTCTTGGTGCCAATATTTAAGGGTTTTTCAAATAAGTAACGATAGCATACCTCCAATCATCGGCTCCTATTTCTGAGATCTCCACCTCAATCGGCCTAGTTATTGGCTTGTACCCTAATGTTGTCTAGGCCAGATCATTTGCCTCTGTGTTCTATTCCCTCAGGATTTGCCTCAGGGTTGTACTTCTGAATCTTGCTATCATCTCTTGGCACCAATCATGATACTTTTTCGTCACGTCATCTTTGTACTCGTATTCGCCTGATAGTTATCTCATTATCAATAGGGAATCTCCGAATATTTCTATCGTATCGGCACTGACTTCTTCCAGCAGTTGTAGCCCTTTCAGCACTACTTCATATTCAGTTTGATTATTTGTAGAGAAAGGCTTGATCGTGTATGTGAATTCAAATGATGTCCCCCGAGGGGAAATTATTATCAGTCCTATGCTGCATCCATGCCAATACACTGATCTGTCGAAGAATAATGTCCATGGTGCCGGCTTGACATAGGTCATTGTCTCATCTCTGTGTTGGACTATGAAATCGATAATTACTTGTCCCTTTACTGCCTTTGTTGATTCATACCGAAGATCGAACTCAGTAAGGGTGAGTACCTATTTTCCAATACTTCCTTTCAAGACCGGTGCCGATAGCTTATACTTGATGACATCGTCCTTATATACGATGGTGCACTTTGCCGACAGTAAATAATGCATCAACTTGGTGCATGAAAAATATTAAAATAAATAGAGCTTCTCCTCTGTGGGGTATCGAGTTTCAGCGTCTAACAGCCTCCGGTTGAGGTAGAAGATTACCCTTTCCTTTCTGTTGACCTCTTGCACCAAGACCGACTTGTTGGCTTTGTCATCGGCCAATAAGTATAATTTGAATGGAATTCCCTTTTGCAGCGGCATTAGTACCGTTGGCAAGCTATAGGACCGAAACAGATGACTAGAGAGGGTTAATAGGTGTCTCAACAAATTCTTTCGAATAGATGGTCTTTTCTTAACACTCAACGCTCCTCTAAAACAACCAGCGGAAGCAATCAAATTTGCAAATCACTCTCCTGCCAAATATGATGTGAAGTGACAGTCTAAGAAATCACAAGCACTAAAAATAATCTAGCCTCCTAAAAAACAATAGATGTCTTAATTAAAAAGGCATCAACACAATCCTAAGAGCCAGATTAGCACTACTCACCGATCAAACAAGAGATCAACAAACATTTCACAAACATATCAGTAATCCGGCGGAGTTTTGAGCTAACACGAATGGTGGATAGAAAAATAAGACAGACACGTAGATCGAGGCACGACTTGAAACTGGCGAAGCCATGGATTATAGGGGTGTTTGGATAAGGGGCTAAATTTTAGCCCCTATCACATCTAATGTTTAGATACTGTTTTGGATTATTAAATATAGACTATTTATAAAACCCCTTCATAATCGGTGGATTATTCACGAGACAAATCTAATGAGCCTAATTCCGCCATGATTTGACAATGTGATGCTATAGTAAACATTTGCTAATTATGGATTAATTAGGTTTAATAAATTCGTCTTGCGAATTATCTCTGATTCTGTAATTATTTTTATAATTAGTTCACATTTAATCCTTCAATTTATTGTTCAAATATCTGATGTGACACGGACTAAAATTTAGTCTCTAAATCCAAACACTCCTTATATGTGTACCTTAACATGACACGGGAGCAGGTAGCAACGTGCTCTATCTTGAGCAGCTAGCTATGGCCTGTCTCATCCACGCTGTTGCAGGCTAGACGATGCGACAAGTTCTTGCCTTGGTATGCGGATTAGAGAACGAAGAAAGTAGCTTGTAACTGCAGTAAAAACTTACGGAAACAAGCAGCGCTGGTTTTCAACAGCGAAATATAAGGCGAAAGAAACAAATTAAAAATTAATTGATGAAGAACTGCTGACAAGGTTGGCAGATTAAACTGTAAACGCACGAAACGCGGGCATCGACCAGTAACAGAAGATACGCACACAAACCGAGAAATCAACACCAGGTGCAGTGAACCGCGTCAGGCAACATAGATCAAGTGCGCTTTGCTGATCGTGCGCCAGTAGTCCCTAGTGCGCCATGAGAGCAGGTCCAGGCAGAGAAAAACGTGAGCAGGCCAACAGGAGAGAAAAAAATATGGAGGAGAAAGAAATCCTTCTGGCCGACAACTAACTCGAGTGCAGCGCTACGACGTGTGCGCAAATGAAAGGAGCGGCGCTGCCAGCCTCGGTCCGGCGAAAAGAAACCGGATGCAGAACAGAAACTCAGAATATTCGAATTATATGTGTATTTATATTCGAATAATTATAAATATAGATATTTATATTTATATCTGAATTAAAAACAAATGATATTTAGAAACATCTGAATTCGTTTTACAAATATGGATATGGAAACGGATATCCGAAATTTGCTTTAAGATTTCACGCAGATTAAAATTAGACTCAAGATGATATATTATCACTATATTAATGGTTTATTTATTATTTATGTAATTATGGAATACTTAAGTTAGTGAATATTAATAATCTATGGTTTAAAATAAATTGATGGTTAAATATTTGTTTGAACTTGAAACTTTTTTTATAATTCAAATACAACATATCTCATTTCATATAAATTTTTTGTATTTTTATAGATCCATTTGCTATTTTAACTCATTAATTATGTTTTTAGGATTTAAATTTGAATATGTGAAATTTTAACTGCAAGTACCTAAAATAATGCACTAAAATTGATAGAAAAATCATATTGACTATTTTGTGTCCATTTTTAGTTCTTATCCACTAAATTTAAAGAAATGTTAAAAAATTATGTTACGACACTTTATCGGTAATGCGTATCTTAAAGATTTTTAATTATAAAAAATCAAATAAAGTATAAAAAATACGAGACTTGTCATGTTGTTATAATATTATATGTAGAGACTATGATAAAAAATATAAAATGTTTCAAGAAAGTTTATCATATATGATGTTAAGATACTTCAAAATTCTCTTGAGAGGAATTGGAGTTTTGAGAAGTAATAGGCCACGGTTTAAAGTAAATTGATGGTTTTAATTAGTGTTGTTTAAAAACTTAGTTTGTGTATGGTTTATTTTGTATCATTGCTTCTTATTAATTATTATTGCAATTTGGTATATTGGACGCTTTGGACTTTTAGAAAATTTGTGAAACAATGAACATTTTGAGTTAAACCGAGGAATCATCCGAATACATATTCATATTCAAAATATTCATTTTGTATTCGTATTCGAAAACATATGAATTTATATTTGTATTCGAAATAAAATTTGGTAAATAGTGCTATCCGGATTCGTTTCCATCTATATCCGATCCGAATCCATCCCTACGCATCGGTGATTCCTATACGACGACGGGAGAGATGTCACCGAGGAGGGCAAAGAATGGCTTGTGACACAAAAACAAATAGCAACACACGGAGAGAAAAACAACAACGAATAAAAATTGCAGGCATGTTGACAATAGTAGATAAAACTTGTGGTACAATAAGATGAGCAGCCTCAAGGAGTATTTATAGCCTAAATATATGTTGGGGGAATAAGTTTTCCCTTGAACAAAGGCCAAATGAAGTCAGCCTCAGATAGCCTTCGGCCCGGAGCCCAACACTGTCGAAGCATGTTCCTATCTGGAGAAGCTATTTCCAAGTCTCAAGGTCTTCTTCGAAGCCCTCTGAAGCGAGGCCTCCGAACCCCTGCGGACTCTGGAGCGAAGCCCCCAAGATCCCTTTGAAGTTTTCATAGGCTAAGTCTCAGGCTAGTTTCGAAGTTATCCTCTGGGCTAACTTCGGAGTTAACCTTCGAGCTCTGTTCGGAGTTAACCTTCGAGCTCCCTTCGGAGCCCCTCGGAGCCAGTCTCTGGACACTTTCCAACCAATTCAAAGATAAGTCTCCGAGAACTCAGTTCGGAGTTCAGTTCGGAGTATACTTCGAAGCCCACTTCGGAGTGGTGTACTTCGAAGCCTCCCTTACGGCTTCCGCCTGAAGTGCTCAGGCCCCTACTCTGAACCGAGAAGATATTTGTACCTTGCTACAGTGTAGAAGCCATACCAGGGGCCCCTCTGCCCCTAGTATGTCGTTTAGCTAGTCAAGAAGTGACGTTTATATGACTCGTCTGTAAAGTTGTAAAGCACTTTGTACAGTAGCTAGCTCCTTTTTTCCCTTTTTGCCCCTATGAGCCTATGACTTATAGTGGGCATTTTGGTCTTTTCCTTTGGCCTCCGTGCCTATAAAAGCAGGGTCAAGCCCTCATAACAAAAACAACAACTCCCAGGGCCAAGAGAGCCTCGAGATTCATTAGACACCATCAAGGCATACCATGCCATATCCATCACAAACTGGACGTAGGGCTATTATCCCTTAGGGTAGGTCCGAACCAGTATAAATCTTTTCTCCTTCTGAGAAGAACCCTTCGAGGTTCATTTTACACACCATACACACATACAAAACCTGTGTTGTAGCTAACACAATTGCTACAACAGTTGGCGCTGTCCGTGGGGAGCTTAGTCCTAAAAGCTAAGTTCTCTGCCACTGTTTGCAATTTGAAGTGCGCTTGAGGAGGGAGCTTCTAAGCTTTTCTTGCTTCGCGCACCCTCCTGGTAAGGGGCTTCGGGTGCAGTTCGAAGGCTTTCTTCACCTTCCTCCATCCTTCGCACTTCGGAGCTCACCCTCCAATAAGGGGCTCCGCTTCGCGTGTCGAAGGCCGTCAAAGCCCCAGGGGCTACGAGGCAAGTTTTCACCCACTTTACAAGGTATGTACATTGTCAAAGCATCCCTTCGATGTACCAATCTGCAATTACATTAATATAAAATCGAAGCCCCGGCTTCGCCTTAAAATCGAAGCCCTGCTTCGCCTTAAAAGCAAACTTTTGCTCCATCTTGAAAGTTGAAGCCTCGCTTCGTGTTTAAAAACCGAAGCTATGCTTCACGTTTTGAAATCGAAACCTCGTTTCCTTTTAAAGATTAGAAGCCTTGCTTCATCTTATCGAAAACCTGAATCCTTGCTTCGCCTTATTTAAAATTCGAAGCCTTGCTTCGCTTTACAAAATCCGAAGCACCCCTCCGAAGGCTACACAGCGCCTCCAGGCCCATAGCAGTGGGCTTTGAGACTTCCGAGCGACGGCACGGCGAGTCTGAGATTCCAGGCTCCGGCCTGATGCATCCCCGGGTCGAAGGTGGCCCAGGGTCGTAGATGACCCAGAGTCGAAGGTGGCTCAACCTATCGCAGGTTCGGTGAATCCACACTAAATATCCTTTTCACTACAAGATCAAGCTCAAGAAGCCTTGCTTCGCTATCTGAACACGCACAGAGGCCTCGCTTCGCGTGACGTGATCTAATCTAAAAATTAAGCATCTCGAAGTCATGCTTCACATAAAATCTAAGTGCGTTTCGGAGCCTTTCTCACACACATCATCCAAATCCAAGCATGCTGAAGCATGCTTCGCTTAATTTGGCTACGCTGAAGCCTTGCTTCGCTCCAAATTAAAGCATTCGAAGCCCAAAAGAGGCCTTCGCTCGATGTAATATAAGCATCCCAAGCCGCCAAAAAGGCGCACCCCTTCACATTTTTAATTGCCCGCACCAGCAACGACTATGTCCCTAGCTGCCACGAGCAAGGGGGGAAGTATGCATGCGAAGTGTGCGAATGTAATGCGCAGTACGAGCGTGACAAGCTAAAAACGTTCGAAGCCATCAAACCATGCGAAGCATGCAGACAAAGTATGCAAATACAACAAATCTCATTCATTGAATGATAATTGAGAAGTATGTTACAAATACACATCGAAAACAAAATTATGAGTAATCTGTATCTAAGCCTAAGAAAAAGCGAGCTCGAGGCCCCAACCCTCGCTTGCCCTTCTTTCGGCCAGGGCCCCCTCGGCTGGACGAAGCCTCGTCGGAGCCTACTCTCCCACGTCCGGTTCGTCCACGTCCCGAAGCCCGCAGACCTCATCTTCCACTTTGCAGGTTTGTCCAAGTTTGTGAGGCAGGCAGTGCCGTGTCGAAGGCAGAGAAGTCTAAGGCTTCATCGCTTGCCAAGGACATTCGCGAAGGTTGTACCCCCTCGCTACCTGAGTCTATTGTGAAACATCTTAAGTCGGGCGAGGAGGAAGAACTCTGAAGGGGCTCCATCTTCACGATAGCCAGCAGCTCCTGGGCTACTTCGGGGATGGCTTCGCTGTTAGGCCCCCTCGGAAGTTTAAACCGAGAGGGGCCTTCGGACCTAGCTACCTCGAGGACCACCCACAACTGGTGAAGTTCTTTAGAGTCCTCACGTACTTCGAAGTCAACATTCGGAGACTAAGCCTGGGCAGGTATAAAGTACCCCCACATTTATATTAATAAACTGATAAGTTTTTACAAGCCTACAACTAAGAATTACAAGGAGCCTAAGGAGATCTACACCTTCGGAGGTGGAGGTGCTGACGTCGAAGGCTGAGCTGGCAAGGCATGTGCCCTGGCTCGGTGAAGATGGATGGCGAGGACTACTTCGCAGCCTTGAGCCTTCCAAGGCTCCTGAAGTCGCCGCCATGCTCTGCGGACGCCGGCTAGAAGCGTCACCAAGTGCTGGCCTCCGAAGGCCACCGAAGTCGCCGAGGTTTCTGCTTTGAGGTGGTTGCACCCCGCGTCATGAAGCATTTGCAACACCCCTTGACCCGCCACTCAGCCGGCCATCAAGGCAAAGCCCTTCAAAGATTGCTCCGCCGTCGCAGCTGAGGAGCCATGCTGAATAGCGTGGGCCTCATGGCTCTGGAAGTGATGAGTCATTGTCAACGATAGTCAAAGAGGACTGAAGAAGAGAGGAGATCTGCTGTTTCATGGGCCGCGTGTGACTCAGGTACACGGGCAGCGAGCGACCGTCGGGCAGAGGAGGCTGCGAAGTCGGGCTGGCCCAATCCGGGTACATGGGCTAGGAGCAGCAGAAGACCCACTGGGCTGTTGACCAGGATTGACTCAGGTACACGGGCGGTGAGCGATTGCCGGGCTGAGAGAGCTGCGGAGTCGGGCCGGCCCAATCCGGGTACCTGGTGCAAAGCTGGTGAAGGCTTTGTCAGTTTCGGCGTAAAACTGACAACCATTGATTCTGTATCCGACTGTCCAGAAGAGAAGCCGTAGTCGCTACGAAAACTTAGCTTCCGAATAAGTCATCTGTAACTCTAGGCCCACAGTCAGTCTGTCGTGTCTGTAAAAATACCTAAGGGCAGTAGAGTCTTTTCCGTTATTTTTGAGTCTGTAAAAACCCTAAGGGGCAGGTAGAATATTCCTAGTGTTGGGCTGCCTATAAATAGGACCCCAACCCCTAGGGTTTGAACCACCCCTTTGTGCTGAAATCAAATCCACTATTTGGGTCACTTTTTGTCTCCTGTTTTGTCTCTCTCCTCTTTACTCCTTGCTTGCGCCGCCAGGGAGAGTTTGCCCCTGTATTCAATCCCTTGCTTTTATTGTTGCAGTAAATGCTCTATTTCATTTGTGTGCTGCATCTGCAAAGGTTTTAAATGGCTTCATTTCATTAGCATAGCGAGTTTTCCCGTGATTTTTGAGGCATTGGAGGCTTCGGCTGAGTGTGTTCTTCATTCTAGTAGTACTAGTTCTTGTTGTTGCAAGTAGTACTACTTCCCTGCAGCTACAGTGTACTGTGCAGCTTTTCACCTTCTACTGCACAGCTTTTTGATCGAAGCTGACAGGGTCTATTACCTTTTCTGGCTGTCTCTGGCGAAGTCTTTCTCTGTTCGAAGCCCCTCAGCTCCGTGAGACACGCTTCGACTTAGCATCTTCGAAGGCTTCGCTCAAACTTCGATTTTCGGTGTACGGTCTGTGTCGATAAGCTTCGAAGTATTCTTGTGAACGGACAGCATCGCATACTTCGAACAACATACTCCGAATCCACCCTTTCGAAGTCCACACTTCGGTAGGTTTCGAAGTAGGGTTCGAAGCTTGTCTTTTCTGATAGACTTCGTTTGGATTTCTTTGTGGCGTGACAGACTTCGCTTCTTTGTTCGAAGGTTGTCCTTTTGTGTGTTGTGTTCGAAGCCTTCTGTTCGAAGGTTGTGCTTCGAAGTTTTCGGCTCAAAGTTGTGTTCGAAGTTTTGTCTTCGAAGTGCTCACTTCGAAGCAGGCTCCGACTCTGTTACTTTGCTCCGAAGCTCTTGGTTCGAAGCTGAGTTCGAAGCTTTGACTTCGAAGTACATACTTCGAACCAGGCTCCGGCACTGTCATACTTCGCTTCGAAGTACACTTCGCCTCTTGCCACTTCGAACTAGGCTAGACCGTGACACCTTCGGCATTTCGGACAGACTCCGTCACCAACCTCCGAAGCAGACCTCGACGTGCGAAGGGGGCTTCGCCAAGTTCCGAACAGGAGACAACTTTGGACAGTAACTTCTCTTTTCATCGTATACATTCTTAGATCATTTCATTGAGAAGTTTAGGCCTGTTACAACTTGTTCATCTGCCTAGTTGCACTACTTTAGATTTACACTGTTTATCATCAGTTGCTTCTAGGATAGAAACCTTTAGACTTAGGCCTTCTGTTTATTTTCTGCTGCGTAGTCTTTTGAGGTGTGTTGGGTTTTGGGAACAGGCCATTGATTCGAAAAAATTTTTTAAGGCACCCATTCACCCCCCCTCTGGTCGCTACTTTCGGTCCTACAAGTGGTATCAGAGCAAGGTTAGGGTTTTTCCATACCTTAACCGGTTCTAAACCCCAGTAGTGACCATGACGTCTCCCGGCAAGGTCCCGTCCTTGGAAGCCTATGGCTATAATTATTGGAAGACTCGCATGCGAGCCTATCTCATGAGCCAGGGTTCGGACATATGGGACATTTGCGTTCACACCACGTTTGTCATTTTGCCAGTTACTGAGCAAGGTACTGCTGGTATCATTGCGCAGCATCTGAGCAACAGTAAGGCTGTGAACATTCTGTTTTCTGGCTTAGGTCCCACTGAGTTTGAGCGTGTGAGTCATCTCTCCACTGCGAGAGAGATCTGGGCTACCCTCAAGGCACACCATGAGGGAACAGCACAGGTCAAGGCTCGGCTCTATCAGACCTACCGGCGTGAATATGAGAATTTCACACAGAAGCCGGGTGAATCTGTTGAGGCTTTGTTTGGTCGTTTTCAGTCGATCATTAACAAGCTTCGGGACAACAAGGCTGAGGGTGCTCAGTTAGTCTCAGATCACGAGCAGGCGCTCAAGGTTCTCCATACCTTGGACCCAAAGATCTGGGAGATCAAGGTATCCTCTATCGTTGAGAGCACTTCTTACGATACCTTGACCATTTCTGAGTTATTTAGCAAGCTAAAGGCCACTGAGGTAGATATCCAGCTGAGATCATATCTCACTGGTTCTGGATCAAAATCCTTGGCCCTTGCTACACCTTCTGTTGATCCCTCTTCTGTGAGTTGTGCTGGGTTCTCCTTGATGTCTATCACTGAGGACCAGCTTGAGTTGTTGGGAGATGATGATTTGTGTCTCTTTAACAACCGGGTGCGTCGTGTCTATGATAAAAGAATGTTCAAAAGACACGGCACAAAATCCGGATGCTTTGAATGTGGTGATCCAGGACACTTCATCGCCGACTGCCCCAAGCGCAGTGGACACAAGAAGGGCACCGGCAGCAGCTTCCACGACTCCGGCAAGCATGAGAGCCCCTCCTTCAACAAGGGCAAGCCGAAGACTCGGTTCTTCAAGAAAGCCCTGAAGGACTACCGGCGAGAGAACAAGAAGCGCGACAAGGCCTTCTTCGCCGAGATGGAGAAAAGCTACTCCAAGAGATCCACGTCTTCTTCCTCTTCATCAAGCTCAAGTGATGAGGAGATTACCATCAAGAAGGGGAAGGACAAGGATGATCCGGCGGGCCTCTGCTTCATGGCCTTCGGAGACAAGCCGAAGAGCCGCTCACACCAGCGCCGAAGATCCCGCAAGAGCTTCTGCTCCATGGCTCTTGGGGATAGAGAAGAAAAGAGCTCCTCCGACGACTCCGACGACGACGATAGCAAGGTATCATCTTATGAGCGTGAAATTGTTGATTTACTAGAGAGCAATCGTCAGGAGTTAAAGTATCGGGAAAAACTGCTTAGGGGGGCTAAGAAGAGGATAGATGAGCTAGAGAGTGAGCTTGCCGTGGCCAACGGCAGAATTGAGAGTCTATCCTCTTCCCCTTGCTTGGGTGTTAGCAGTGAGTGCCCGAAGTGTGAGGTGCTTCTGTGTGACCTGTCGACTCTGAAGTCCAGGTACACAGAAAGGGTTGATGAGAGGGACGCTTTGGCCACTGAGCTTGAAAGCGCTCAGCAGGAGCTGAAAGATGCTCACGCCACTGTCGTCGCACCCTGTGTTGATTGCCCATCTCATCTAGCTGCCTTAGCTGAGCTGAAATCCAAGGGCGATGAGCATTTGGGTGATGTTGAGAGGTTGAGAGCTGAGCTTGCCCAGACTAGGCTAGAGCTTGAGACACTGTCAGTTCCACCCACTGTCTGTGAGAACTGCCTGTCTCTTAGAATGGAGTTGATTAAGCTAAAAGCCGGGAAGTCTGTCCAAGTAGAGAATGAGTGTGAGACCTGCTTGTCTCAGGTGGAGGTTCTAGCTTCTTTGAGAGAGGAGCTAGCTGATTCTCAGAATGAGAACTTTTACCTCCGGTCTATCCTGAGTTGGATCAGTGCCAGAGAGCCACAGCTTGGCATGATGATCCAGCAGTTCAAGAGGCAGGATGGGTTTGGGGTAGGTTACACCTACACCAAGGCTGACTTTGAGAGTGCCCTCAGCCGGGCAGTGGAGTGGAGTAAAATGACTCCAGAGCAGAGGTATCCCAAGACTCACTCCACTGAGACCTCCCAGGCTTGTCAGCCCAAGGATGGAGTGATCCATGAACCTCCCAAAGCTCCACCCAAGAAGCCTATCTGGGTTCCTAAGCCCAAACACCTCCACTCTTCTCTAGACTCTTTTCCTGGACCCTCTCAGCCCAAGAAGACCACACCAAACACTATCAAGCCCAAGAATCCCAAGCCTCAACCACATCCCAAGAAGCCTACCTATCATTGTGAGTTTTGTCAGAGAGACGGGCATCTTGCGGAGTTTTGCTTCAGGAGGAAGCGGGTTGAGAGAGCAGAGAGGGCTCGTAGTGATCAGGTGCAGTTCTACCAGCAGAGTGGTAGACTGCGTGTTCCTCGGCGCGGGGAGAGGCTAGAGGCCAGGCCGCGTCGTGTAGGTGGTGGTAGAGGAGACGGTTTTCCTACCCGTGCTCCAGTAGGTGGTGATCGTTCCGGCAGAGTTCCAGACCGAGTTGGCTACGGTTCTGGACCTCGTGGCCGTAGGGTTAGGAAGAACCATGGACCGCGTTTTGAGCCGCGTTTTGGTCCAAACTCTTTTGATGGTTTTCGCTTTCCATCTTTTGAGCAGATGGCTCGACACTGGTTTAGCTCTTTTGCTAAACCTGGTGCCGAACCATTTGCTCCCACTTACAGACATTGATTGTGCAGGACCGGGGACTGGAGGATGTTTGGATCATGGACTCAGGATGCTCTCGCCACATGACGGGACATCGCAGATGGTTCTCCAGTCTCACTCCCCCGAGCTCCAAAGAGTACATTACATTCGGGAACAGCGGTCAAGGGAAAGTAAGTGGCATAGGCTCAATCAGCATCTCAGACCATTTCTCTTTAAAGAATGTTGCTTTGGTTAAAAATCTGAACTTTAATTTAATCTCTGTGTCGCAACTTCTTGAGGATGGTTTGGAAGTGCGTTTTAAGAAGGGAAATTCTTCTGTGATTGATTCTAGAGGGTCTTTGGTTTGTCAGATTTTACCCTTCGGTAAAGTTTTTCGAATTGACTTCTCTAGTTCTTTTGGCCCTTCTCGCTGTTTGATTGCTGGATCTTCTTCTGAGCTCTGGAAGTGGCATAGGAGGTTAGGTCATTTGAGTTTTGATCTGCTAGTCAGGTTAAGCTCTATGGACCTCATCCGAGGATTGCCCAAGCTTAAAATGGAGAAGGATCTAGTTTGTCATCCCTGTCGTCATGGGAAAATGGTTGCCGCTTCTCATTCACCTGTGACTCAGGTGATGACTTCGTATCCAGGCGAGCTTTTGCATTTGGACACTGTAGGTCCAGCTCGGGTACGCTCAGTCGGTGGGAAGTGGTATGCACTTGTGATTGTTGACGACTTTTCTCGTTTCTCGTGGGTTTTCTTTTTGGAGTCTAAGGATGAAACTTTTCAATTTGTCCATGACCTGGTTTTGAAGCTGAAGAATGAGAACAATGGTCGGATGCGAGCAATTCGCTCTGACAACGGCTCTGAGTTCAAGAACTCTCAGTTCGTCAGCTTCTGTGGTGATCAGGGTCTGGACCATCAGTTTTCTTCTCCTTACACTCCTCCACAGAACGGCGTTGTGGAACGAAAGAACCGCACGCTAGTTGAGATGGCCAGGACGATGCTCGATGAGCACAGGACTCCTAGGTGTTTTTGGGCTGAAGCCATGAACACGGCTTGCTATCTGGCCAATCGCATTTTTCTTAGAGCTTACATTGGTAAGACATCATATGAGTTGCGGTTTGGCAGACAGCCCAAGGTGAGCCACTTGCGAGCGTTTGGCTGCAAGTGCTTTGTGCTCAAAAAGGGAGGGCATTTGGACAAGTTTGAGTCTCGCTGCTGGGATGGTGTTTTTCTTGGTTATGCTTTGCATTCTCGAGGTTTTCGTGTTTGGAACCTCGAATCTCAGCTGCTTGTCGAGACTTGTGAAGTTTCTTTTGATGAGTCCATGCCTTCTTTGACTCCTTCGTTTGAGCTTTCTGGTGATGATGAGCTCGGAGAGTCCATCTTTGAAGAAGATGAGGATACTCCAGCTGCTGATGAGGGTGGGCCCTCTGCATCCCCCGCAGAGCGCACACCTTCTGTGACTTCGACTGATGATGAGGGCGGACCTCTGATCACTTCTTCCACTTCGATCGAGCCCCCTTAGTCGAGTCCAGAGGTGCCAGCTGCTGACTCAGGTGAGGTGACTTCAGATCACCAGGGAATCCGAGCAGTTCAGCGTGACCATCCCTCAGAGCTCATCATTGGTGATTTGACTGAGAGAACTTTGCGTTCTTCTGCCTGTCTTGCTGTGTTTGCTGAATCGGCTTTTGTTGCATCTTTTGAGCCTAGAGACGTCTCTCATGCTCTTTCTGATTCAAATTGGATTAATGCTATGCAAGAAGAGCTTGAGAATTTTGTCCGCAATCGGGTTTGGACATTAGTTGAGCCGCCATCAGAATGCAACCCCATAGGCACCAAGTGGGTGTTCAAGAACAAACAAGGTGAAGATGGGGTTGTGGTGCGCAACAAGGCTCGACTAGTTGCCCAGGGTTATTGCCAGAAGGAAGGTATTGACTTTGAAGAAACCTTCGCTCCTGTTGCCCGTCTTGAGTCCATTCGCATTCTTTTAGCATTTGCCGCTTCAAAGGGTTTTAAGCTTTTTCAAATGGACGTTAAGAGTGTTTTTCTGAACGGGTACATAGAAGAGGAGGTTTATGTTAGGCAACCCCCCGGTTTTGAGAACCCTAAGTTTCCTCGACATGTTTTTAAATTGCACAAAGCTTTATACGGGTTGAAGCAAGCCCCCAGGGCTTGGTATGACCGATTAAAGCAGTTTTTGTTGGGGAAGGGTTTTGTGATGGGTTCTGTGGACAAAACTCTTTTCTTGCTCAGAGATGCTTCAGATTTCTTAGTTGCTCAGATTTATGTGGACGATATTATCTTTGGCGGTACTACTGATTCTCTTGTGTCCAAGTTTTCTGAGCAGATGCACAGTGAGTTTGAGATGAGCCTCATGGGTGAGCTCAAGTACTTCTTAGGGCTCCAGATCAAGCAGACCAAGGACGGCACCTTCATCCACCAAGGTAAGTACACTCGTGATATGTTAAAGAAATTTGACTTTGGTGGTGAATTGAAGCCGCAGATGACCCCGATGGGCACTTCTGGGGGTCTGGACAAGGACGAGAGCGGCGTCAAGGTCAATGAGAGAGAATTTCGAGAGATGATCGGTTCGCTGTTGTACTTGACGGCAACAAGACCGGACATACAGTTCGCCGTGGGACTTTGCGCGCGTTTTCAGTCTTCACCACGCGCATCTCACCGGCAGGCTGTCAAGCGCATTTTCAGGTATCTCACCTATGCGCCTGATCTTGGTCTTTATTATTCAGCATCATCATCACTTGATTTATCTGGCTTTTCGGACGCTGATTTTGGTGGGTGCCGGTTGGATCGCAAGTCGACTTCTGGTACTTGCCAGTTTCTTGGTTCTTCCCTTGTATCTTGGTCTTCTCGAAAGCAATCTGGAGTTGCTCTTTCGACCACAGAGGCTGAGTATGTAGCTGCTGCTAGCTGCTGCTCACAGATGGTTTGGATGATTTCTACTCTACGAGACTTTGGGTTGTTCTTTCCTACCAGGGTTCCATTGTTTTGCGACAGCACTAGTGCTATTAGTGTAGGGAAAAACCCGTGTCTTCATTCAAAAACCAAACATATTGATGTGCGCTTTCACTTCTTGCGGGATCAATATGAGAAAGGTGTCATTGACCTTATTCATGTTGATACCCATCATCAGTTGGCTGACATTTTCACCAAACCCCTAGATCAATCTACTTTTGAGCGTTTACAAGGGGATTTGGGTGTTGTGTATCCTTTCTAGGATATTTTGCGTCAGTTTTCTTTTTACTCTTTTCTTGAGTCTTTTTGTGTGTGTTCATATCATACATATTCACATATCACACATTTGAGCCTGCTTCTGTTATATGATTGAACTGCTTTACTTAGTCTAGCTGGTACATGCTTTTGATTACTTGTCAATGATCATGCTTTGGTTCAGTTCACTTGATATATCTGTCATATGCATGGCTTTTATGCTTTAAACCTGAAAAATGATCACCATTGCTTCTGGTAACTAGCATGCGTAGGCTGAGTGTTTTTGCTATCTGTTACATGCCTTGTAGCCCGTTCATCACATAGATGCAGATATGCAACTTGGACATCTTTATGCTTTAACATGGAAAATGTACTATAAAATGATAAAAATCAAAAATGAATGAAAATTCCATTCCTCTTTATGCTTAAAGTCGAAAAGATCCAAGTGGGTTTGCTTTGTCGCATTATATTGTTCTGGATTGCTTACCATAGCACTTTGGTATGAACTAGGACAGTATAGTGTATGCCGAGATCAATGTCTTAAGCTTCTGATGGTCCAATTCTGGCCTAGGCTTGACTTGGTCGGTTAGCATAAGGTTTGACATGCAAATAACCCTTGGCACAAATGACAAAGGATAATGAAAAAGCCTGAACTGTAAACGGATAACAAGTTTGCTGAAGCACTTTGTTTTTGAACAATGCTTATCTTGGTAGACATCAGTTAGCTTCTGCATTTCATGCTTTACCTTGCTTGTTTTACTAGAAAATGTGGTGATGCTTTTATTTGCCAAAACTGAAAAATGCGTGCTAAATGACTTTCTTTAGATATCATCTGTTGCACTGATCATGCCATGTGTCTTGGACAGTATCTCTTTTGCTATACCTGTTAGATACTGTATTTGCAGTCAATCATATCTGAGAAGCATGCTTTCTTCACTCCACCTGCACCCCAATTGCATTCACTGCATATTTTGAGGGGGAGTTGCATTTCAGGGGGAGTCTGTGTCTCTTTTGAGTGCTTGATGAGTTCACTTGTCAACAAGGGGGAGAAAATTTGGGATCAGAGTTTAAGGGGGAGTTATTACTCTGTTGATATCCTTGTTATTCTGCAATCGCACTCATTTTGAGCTTTTACGTTTTGGTTAACCATAATGACCGTTTCTTGCTTTTGGTTGGCTTTTGGTCATTAGGGTTAAATTTTTACCTTATTTTTCTTCTTCTTTGTTTCCTTGTATCTTGTTTTTCGTGTTTCCACATTTGTTCGCAGGTGCTGAAGAGCTGTGAAAAGAGGAATGTTGACAATGCACTCATCAAGGGGGAGATTGAGGAGCCATGCTGAATAGCGTGGGCCTCATGGCTCTGGAAGTGATGAGTCATTGTCAACGATAGTCAAAGAGGACTGAAGAAGAGAGGAGATCTGCTGTTTCATGGGCCGCGTGTGACTCAGGTACACGGGCAGCGAGCGACCGTCGGGCAGAGGAGGCTGCGAAGTCGGGCTGGCCCAATCCGGGTACATGGGCTAGGAGCAGCAGAAGACCCACTGGGCTGTTGACCAGGATTGACTCAGGTACACGGGCGGTGAGCGATTGCCGGGCTGAGAGAGCTGCGGAGTCGGGCCGGCCCAATCCGGGTACCTGGTGCAAAGCTGGTGAAGGCTTTGTCAGTTTCGGCGTAAAACTGACAACCATTGATTCTGTATCCGACTGTCCAGAAGAGAAGCCGTAGTCGCTACGAAAACTTAGCTTCCGAATAAGTCATCTGTAACTCTAGGCCCACAGTCAGTCTGTCGTGTCTGTAAAAATACCTAAGGGCAGTAGAGTCTTTTCCGTTATTTTTGAGTCTGTAAAAACCCTAAGGGGCAGGTAGAATATTCCTAGTGTTGGGCTGCCTATAAATAGGACCCCAACCCCTAGGGTTTGAACCACCCCTTTGTGCTGAAATCAAATCCACTATTTGGGTCACTTTTTGTCTCCTGTTTTGTCTCTCTCCTCTTTACTCCTTGCTTGCGCCGCCAGGGAGAGTTTGCCCCTGTATTCAATCCCTTGCTTTTATTGTTGCAGTAAATGCTCTATTTCATTTGTGTGCTGCATCTGCAAAGGTTTTAAATGGCTTCATTTCATTAGCATAGCGAGTTTTCCCGTGATTTTTGAGGCATTGGAGGCTTCGGCTGAGTGTGTTCTTCATTCTAGTAGTACTAGTTCTTGTTGTTGCAAGTAGTACTACTTCCCTGCAGCTACAGTGTACTGTGCAGCTTTTCACCTTCTACTGCACAGCTTTTTGATCGAAGCTGACAGGGTCTATTACCTTTTCTGGCTGTCTCTGGCGAAGTCTTTCTCTGTTCGAAGCCCCTCAGCTCCGTGAGACACGCTTCGACTTAGCATCTTCGAAGGCTTCGCTCAAACTTCGATTTTCGGTGTACGGTCTGTGTCGATAAGTTTCGAAGTATTCTTGTGAACGGACAGCATCGCATACTTCGAACAACATACTCCGAATCCACCCTTTCGAAGTCCACACTTCGGTAGGTTTCGAAGTAGGGTTCGAAGCTTGTCTTTTCTGATAGACTTCGTTTGGATTTCTTTGTGGCGTGACAGACTTCGCTTCTTTGTTCGAAGGTTGTCCTTTTGTGTGTTGTGTTCGAAGCCTTCTGTTCGAAGGTTGTGCTTCGAAGTTTTCGGCTCAAAGTTGTGTTCGAAGTTTTGTCTTCGAAGTGCTCACTTCGAAGCAGGCTCCGACTCTGTTACTTTGCTCCGAAGCTCTTGGTTCGAAGCTGAGTTCGAAGCTTTGACTTCGAAGTACATACTTCGAACCAGGCTCCGGCACTGTCATACTTCGCTTCGAAGTACACTTCGCCTCTTGCCACTTCGAACTAGGCTAGACCGTGACACCTTCGGCATTTCGGACAGACTCCGTCACCAACCTCCGAAGCAGACCTCGACGTGCGAAGGGGGCTTCGCCAAGTTCCGAACAGGAGACAACTTTGGACAGTAACTTCTCTTTTCATCGTATACATTCTTAGATCATTTCATTGAGAAGTTTAGGCCTGTTACAACTTGTTCATCTGCCTAGTTGCACTACTTTAGATTTACACTGTTTATCATCAGTTGCTTCTAGGATAGAAACCTTTAGACTTAGGCCTTCTGTTTATTTTCTGTTGCGTAGTCTTTTGAGGTGTGTTGGGTTTTGGGAACAGGCCATTGATTCGAAAATTTTTTTAAGGCGCCCATTCACCCCCCCTCTGGTCGCTACTTTCGGTCCTACAGCAGCCACCACCTTAAAAAAGTTGACGCGGTCCCCAATTAGATCTTGGCTTCCGAAGTATGGAGCCCGACATTCGGTCCCTATTTGTTCTAGGACGTTGGTCAGGCTTAGAGTGGCTTCATCGATATTGCCAACGACGAAGTTTTCAAGGCAGTGAGCTCCTTGGCGAAGCTTGGAGTTTTCCTCCGCCAGCTGGGCTCCGGCATCCTTCGCAGCTTGAAGCTCCGCTCAGAGCCTGTCGGTCTCCGAGGCCAAGGCTTCCCTAGCCTTGTCGGCCTCGGCCCTCGTCGCCACGGCTGAGGCTTTGGCCCACCTTCGCTTCTCGGCTTCCACTGAGACTTCGCGTCGGAGGGCGTCCCTCTCCTCCGCCAAGCGCGTCATCCACCTGTCCGTAGAGGTTGATGCTGCAGCGTTCAGTGCGAAGGCGTGAAAGAATTCAAGAAAATCATAAGTATTGATCGAAGACCAACGTACGACTCGAAGGCTGCATAGGACTTCGCTCACCTAGATTAGGGCTTCATTTGCGTTGATAAATAGGTCCATGGGGCTCGAGTGGCTGAGTTGAGCCACCAAGCATCCTGCCTCCGTAGCTGCGCAGCCCTCATGGAAGTCATGGATGGCTGCCTCCGTCATGGCCCCTTCGGTAGTAGAGGCCAGACAATTTCCTCCACCTCAACCTCCTGCACAGGCTTCGACGGAGTTAGGCTTCGGTCCACCACCTCGACATGCTCATCGTCTCGGGGGTCCCCTTCGTCATGACCGTTGCCTCCATCTTCTTCAGACGAGGAACTGTCGGACTCCGAACTACTGCTGCCACCGGAGGCCTCCACTGGCTTCGGTGCGGTGGGCCTCGCACCGGCATCATCTTCTGCAAAAAAGTTCAAGCCAATATCCACATATAAAAGAGAAGTATGTTTAAAGTGTTTACCTTCGTCGGAGATGTCTTCGAAGGTAGAGGGGTCAATGTGTGCCCCAAATCCTTTTGCTGCGAAGCTGGCGCTTCGACCTCCGCGCCCGAAGCCGTCGCCATCGAGGTCTTCGCTACCACCTCGGTAGCTGTTGCCGGAGCCCTTGCTAGCTCTGCTTCTGTTTGAGGGTTCGCAACCGTGGCCTCCTCTGAGCGAGGGGCTTCGGTTGCGGGGACCTCCGACCGAACCCTCAAAGCTTCGGGCTCGTCGTCGTCCCCCCTCTTCCTCTTGGAGCCAGTTGTCGAAGTATGGGAGAAGTATGGCAGAGCCTGGACCTCCTCGAAGCCGAGCAAGGTCCACACCCTGTTCTATTGCTCCCAGGTCCCCACCAGAGCAAGCCGTTGGGCTTGCTCCTCAGGTGTCGGGGCCCCGACAACACGCTCCGCCTTCAGCCCTCATGGCCCATTCAAACACGGCACGCCTCGCCACGGCGTTGGGCGAAAGTTGAGGAAGCTCGAGGTTGTAAGACATCAGAACTTCGCTCAGCATCCCCATCGCCGGCAGTCTGAGGCCGGCTTCGAAGAAGGCCTCGAACAACACCACTTCATCAGCCCGAGGCCTCGGTATGGCCTCCGACTTCTCCGGCACTCGAAGTTGAATCTTCGACGAGATCTTCCCCGCGGAGGCCCTCCAGACAAACTCCTCTATTGAGATCGAGGCCCTCATGTCTAGTGTTTGCTCGAACTTGTCGGATGGCGACCGAAGATCCTTCGGCCCCAACCGCCTCGGTGCAGGCTTCGCTGCCATTGCTGCCGCTACCTGCGCTTGGGCGGAGCTCGAGCTCGAACCCAAGGCCAAAGCCTTTGAAGCAACCTTCTTCGGCATTTCGCGAAGGGCGCTAAAGCTTGTGAAGGATGCTTCGTGCGAAGCTAAGGAGGAGAAGAGAGCGAAGGATGCAAGGCGTTGAGAAGGAAGCAAATGAGAGGTGTGTCGAAGCCGTGTGCGGTAAACCCCTATTTATAGGCGGTAAAAATCCCGACGGTTCGCGTGCCGAAGCCAACGACAGGTGGGCCTCTAGCGAAGCTGAAGCGACCCGGCGCACTGTAACGGTTAGTTTTATAGCCGTTGCGAAGTCAATTGATCTCCCCGAGGTCATTCTGATAGCTGACGCATGAAATTATTACCTGTGCATTTCGAAGCCACCTTCGGTCCAATCTCCGAAGGCCTGTTTTCTCTAAAGTTGTAATTTTTACTGTCATTTGTCCCAAGGGCGCATGCACCCCTTCGTCCCGAAGGCCTGCGGGCGAGGGCTACTGTTGGGGGAATAAGTTTTCCCTTGAACAGGGGCCAAATGATGTTAGCCTCTGACAGCCTTCGGCCCGGAGCCCAACACTGTCGAAACATGTTCGTATCTGGTGAAGCTATTTCCAAGTCTCATGGTCTTCTTCGAAGCCCTCTAAAGCGAGGCCTCTGAACCCCTTCAGAGCCCTCCAGAGCGAAGCCCCCAAGATCCCTTTGATGTTTTCAGAGGCTAAGTCTCAAGCTAGTTTAGAAGTTATCCTCCGGGCTAACTTCGGAGTTAACCTTCGAGCTCCCTTCGGAGCCCCTCAGAGCGAGTCTCCGGACCCTTTCCAACCAATTCAAAGCTAAGTCTCCGAGAACCCAGTTCGGAGTTTAGTTCGGAGTATACTTTGAAGCCCACATCGGAGTTTACTTCGAAGCCTCCCTTACGGCCTCCGCCTGAAGAGCTCCGGCCCCTACTCCGAACCGAGAAGATATTTGTACCTTGCTACAATGTAGAAGCCATACCAGGGGCCCCTCTGCCCCTAGTATGTCATCTAGCTGGTCAAGAAGTGACGTTTATCTGACACGTCTGTAAAGCTGTAAAGCACTTTGTACAGTAGCTAGCTCCTTTTTCCCTTTTTGCCCCTATGAGCCTATGACTTATAGTGGGCATTTTGATCTTTTCCTTTGGCCTGTGTGCCTATAAAAGTAGGGCCAAGCCCTTGTAACAAAACAACAACTCCCAGGGCCAAGAGAGCCCCGAGATTCATTAGACACCATCAAGGTATACCATGGCAAATCCACCACAAACTGGACGTAGGGCTATTATCCCTTAGGGGAGGTCCGAACCAGTATAAATCTTTCTCCTTCTGAGAAGAACCCATCGAGGTTCATTTTACACACCATACACACATACAAAACCTGTGTTGTAGCTAACACAATTGCTACAACAATATATTTAAGGAAAAGACTTAAATGTCCCTAGGTTATTTTTGATAGATTTAAGGCCTGAAGGGCAAAAATGTAAAAACACCTAATCTACATATTTTCCCGATGCTTCGCTTGCGTGGATTCCATGTCTTCAAATCAAGTACGTCGATCTTCACATCTACGGTTGATGTGGTTGACGGTTTTATGCCGAAACTACCAAAGCACTCACTGCCCTTGCACTGTGTACCGGGATTGGACCACCACGACCCTACAACTCTCTCAGCCTGCCAGTCGCTTATCCCTGTACATGAGTCACATGACCAACACAACGATACTCACTTGTCACCCTTGTATTGTGTACCCAGATTGGACTACCACGATTCCGCAGATCCTTAAGCTTGTCGATCATCCATCCGTCTACCAGAGTCACACAAGCCAATGCCACGACAAGACCACTTCCTTCGAAGTGCCTCCCCACAAAGGGCTTCCTACATCATCTCTTTCGTTGATAATCACTCATCATCTGGGAGCCATGAGGCACATGGTCTTCACCATGGCTCCTCAATCTCCTACTTGATGAGTGCATTGTCAACACTCTATTCTTCACTTCATTCACCTTTAACCAAATGTGGAAACAAAGAAACAAACACGAGGAAAATAGAAAATAAAGAGTTCAACCTAATGACCTCTGGAATCAGAATGGCGACTAGAGGGGGTGAATAGGTGCCTCGACAAATTCTCGCGAATATGATGGCCTTTTCAAGACATCCAACGTACCTCTAAAAATATGCAGAAGCAAAATTGATGATCACAGATAGAATTAAAATTAAAACAATACAATTTGAATTTTCCTCTAGATTGAAGATTGCAACTCTGAAATTCTTTTGTCAGAATTTGAGTTGCCGACTGGTATTGCTTAGTCGGTAAATGAGTCACCGATTTAGATCTATCGCTCAATGAATCGCCGACAGGATTTAGAAACATCAGAGAACAGATTAAAACAGAATTGATTCAAAGTATATTTCTTGCCTTGCTGTTACAATCGTACTGTTCCTTTTTAGCCTAAGTTGTGCGAGTTTTAGGGATCACATATCAGGAATCAACAATGTCTCATATAGCACTTCTTTGGCTTAGTAAATAAGCCTTCATGCGTACCTTCCAATAAGCAAAATCACGACCATCAAACATCGGAATCTTTGTATTCTTATCGATGTCGCCAAAGGATCACAAACCGATTAAGGTCGACTGGTGATCTAACTGACTCTGATACCAATTGTGGAATCGGAATGATGACTAGAGGAGGGTGAATAGGCGCCTCGACAAATTCTCGCGAATATGATGGCTTTTTCAAGACACCCAACGCACCTCTAAAAATATGCAGAAGCAAAATTGATGATCACAGTAAGAATTCAGATTAAAACAATACAATTTGAATTTTCCTCTAGATTGAAGATTGCAACTCTGAAATTCTTTTGTTAGAATTTGAGTTGCCGACTGGTATTGCTTAGTCGATAAATGAGTCACCGATTTAGATCTATCGCTCAATGAATAGGATTTAGAAACATCAGAGAACAGATTAAAACAGAATTGATTCAAAGTAAACTTGATCTCGATGATCTTGTTGCATAATCTGTGTTCCCTTTCTCCTAAGCACATAAGTGGTAATCTCAGAAGACAAATCAACTTCTAGATTAGAGGTTATAGAAGTAGAAACACTTTCATATCTCTGAATGAGCAAATCAGAACATGTTTTTCTTCAAGCATAAGTAAAACAGATAAGAAAACTGTTGCATTCTCTGATCTCTTGATTTAAGTTGAACCTACTCAGGACAAACTTCAAGAAGACAAATATTATACCATACTAGTGATGGAGATGAATCCAAAACAGAATAGTGTAAGATATCAGAGAACACAACAACCAATCTGTAAACACAGCCCTCACACAAAACTAAATTCACTCGTACTCATGAATCAAAACTGCCCAACATGAACATCAATTTGGATGCACTACTTTTAATCCTGTTGCATATAATCTTTACAAAATTTTGTACTGTACTTACACACTGAACAACAGAGAAAAACAATATACATTAATTACTCTAAGAACTTGTACGGTGCATCAAACTGCCAACAATAATGCCATACAGCAAACTATCACAGTAGATGGTTCTCAAACTAGTTCAACATAGGAAAATAGTTTCAACATAACTTCAGTGATGATGACAGAAGTTTTCAGCTGACCAACAATCAAGAATCAAAAATACCCTCTACATCAAGTGCTACACACATGCTTAATTCTTCTATGTAAAATGCCACACTTGGATGCAACAAAACTACAAGGACAGCAAAACTATTAAAGGCAAAACTGAAAAATCAGATAATAGCCAATCTGTATTTCCAACCAAATCAAGTTTTCATGCACTTAGAAAGGCAAATATGGTTCTCAAAGTTGAGAGGAGAATATAAAGTATTGGAACAAGAGCTTAAAGTTTCTGAAATGGTTTGATGAATAAAATTCAGAGTCAAAAGAAATCACCGCTGAATGAATCAAAATACTGATCAAAAGTTCTGGTACTTTATCACACCACTGTAGAATTTTTGAGACATCACGGCTTGTGCATAGCACATGAGCTAGTACATGTGTTTCCTGTAGTTCATCCGGGACGGGGGTTCGGTTCACAACAGCAAGAAAATCAAGCAACAATGGAACAGAAGCAAACTAGAAAGAACACAATGCTCTGTAGAGTATAAGGCAAAAATGTTGATGCTGAAGAACAGCTAAATACTGTAGCACTTCAGGTGATGGATAGCAGCAAAAATTGTAAATCTAATGATCTGAAGTTTCATATCAAGATGGTTGAACCAGGAAGAAGTAGATGACTATTTCGGCTTCTTTTCACAAAACGACAAAAGAAACAGGAGCTTCGGATGAAGCAAAATGGTGGCAGCTGGAAATTTTCCAGTAGAAAAATTTCAATGAAGCTGAACAGTAAAGACATTTCAGTTTTAAGAATCACATGTATACTGCAGCAAATATTCAAGGATCAAAACTAAGTAGTTTTAGGGAAAATAGATCTGATCAAGATAAATTTCTCCAAAACCAAACAACACAAAATAGTGCACATGTTTCCAGCTTCACCAGCACTGTAGCTCATCCAGGAACAAGCGTTGTCGTGCCAAACTTTAGTCGCTGCTTGCTGTTGCAATCTCTTGTAGAAAAACCAGCACATATGGAAGAAAAAGACACGCTACAAGCAATACTCAACAAAAATCAGAGAAAAGGTATGGAGGAAATATGAAAAGAGGTTTCTCTCTAAATGTTCAACCACCAAGGGGTCTTTTATATAGGCAAGCCCATGAATGAATTCCCCAAAATGCCATTAGGATTTAATGACCATGTATTTACCTAAATATCCTTATGTATTTTCAGAATTAATAATTCTAAAAAATACACAAAAGTATACCCCTAATTTATTACATCATTGACAATATTCATTTAATATTTTTTCAGAATTAAAAATTACGAAAAATACTAAAAGATTACACTTAATCTAGACTACTAAACAAAAAAATAAACTCCTATTTATTGGAATTTAAAAACATTTTCTGATGTGATGGTTTTCAGCCAAAACCGACAAAGCCTTCCCGATCGCTAACTCATGACACCAATCCATAAACTCGACCGCCAGCAAGTCTCTCCCTCTCTCGATCCCCTCGAACCACCTGATCACTTGCACTGGTCTTCCTTTCACTTAATTGGTCGACACACTGCCTCGATAATCCATCCGTCCATGTCTTACTCTATCTCCACGTGCACTCCTGAAATCATCCCCAACTTCAACCGGCTTCCTTGATCTTCTGGCATCAAGCTCACCGCTTGACCCTTGATCACCTATCGTTGACAGTTGGCTAGCATCTCCACCCTGCACACATTATACAAGCCAAAACAAGAAACGCGACGCACACCGATCCCATTGGTACACAATCTCCACACACACACATTAATCCCATCGATGCAAGAAAAACCACCACTCACTCATCACTCCAGATCGAGCGAACTTATCAATCACTCATCACTACACTACAACAAAACAGGCAACTTCCGTCGGCCAAAGCCGACGGAAGTTAGCCCTTTCCCGACGGAAGAAGCCAACTTCCGTCGGCAAAACGCTATCTTCCGTCGGCCTTTGGCCGACGGAAGCGCGGCGACGGAAGTTAGCTAACTTCCGTCGGCCGCCGACGGAAGTTAGCTAACTTCCGTCGGCTTCACGTGGCCGACGGAAGTTAGCCCCGAACTCTGCCACGTCACCAGGGGGGCTTTAACTTCCGTCGGCCAGGCTGGCCGACGGAAGTTAGGGGCAGCTAACTTCCGTCGGCTTTGACCATAGCCGACGGAAGTTAGCCTTTCTGCCCACGTGGCCGAAACCAGCTAACTTCCGTCGGCTATGGTCAAAGCCGACGGAAGTTACCTGGTATTTTTTTTTTTATTTTTTCCTGGTTCCCCTACTCACACTCACATCCAACCACAATTTCACATACATTCACAATACACATCCAAAATCACATTCAAACTTCACATATAACATCCAAAACCACATCTCACATCCAAAATCACATCCACACTTCACACATCACATCCAAAATCACATAATATAACTGAATTCATATCCAAAGTCACAGTAAACATCTGAATTCACATATAACATCCAAACTCACATACAAATTCACAAAACACAGCGAGAGCCACATACAAAGTCATTTTGTCCATATACTCACTGATCGCCCACATTTGGGTCATGGGCGCCGCCGCTGCCTCCCGCTTCGTCCACATTTGCCCGGAGGCTCCATCTTGACCAGGCGTACGGAAACACTGAAGAAATAGACAAAATTAGAAACGAACTCAACTACCCTTCTAAACGCTAACTTAAGTGTTTAGGAGGTACCTCAGGTGATGTAGGAGATAGTGGTGGTGGCGGGGGAGGTAGTGGTTGGAAAATGGACATGTCAAATCCACTGTTTTGCTGGGCTAGTTGCTACACATGTTGTAATGTAATCAGTTAGTTCTAAACCTATTTCTGAATACTTTTGAACTGCAACACTCTAAAGTAAGCTTACTTGGATCATCGCCTGCTGTTGTGCTAAGCAGGCGGTATAGTACTCTTGTTGTTTCTTGTAGTGCTCGTCGCGCCGCCTCATGTCCTCCCTCATCCGAACCATCTCCGGGGTTTCTTCTGAGCGACGACGGCTGGAGCCAACTCCGACGGAGCTCTGCGACGACTGAGCTGACTTCTGAGCTCTCACCGCTCTCGAGTCAATAACTCCATTGAACATGGAGTACCTGCAACATTAACAGGGGTTAGTTACCATCACAATACCATACACAAAACATTAATAAAAACATTGTCTCACCGTCCATGGCTTTTGCCACCTCCGCTGGAGGTACACGGCCATTTGGTCCACAGGTTCTCTCCGCCAATCATAGTTCTCTCCATGGAGTCGAACCATGTGTTCACCATACTGCGCCTGCAAAAAACATGGTCCGATTAGCTAGACGCAGAAAACTGAAATTACGTCACTC